>CM076570.1:1594877880-1594980545 GCA_034641835.2 Pinus albicaulis
AATAAATAATATAATGAAGGAGAGTATCCTTCAGGGGGTCTACTTATCTTGGTAGATCTTCTAACACCACTTTCAGGTGTTTGAGGTGCCTGTTGCTATTGTGGTAGTTTTTGTTGCTGTGGTTGTTGATTATTATTATTTTCAGGCACCTTTACTTTTTCAGTTATCTCATCAAGAACCGTGTATTCCTTGCATTAGTTTTCCTGTTTCTTTTCCTGCAACTGATTCTTATACAAGACCTTTTCATTGAATATTACATCTCTTCTCCTAATGAACTTGTGATTTTCATAATCATATAAGCAATAACCAAAATCATTAACACCATATCCAATAAAGGTACATTTCTTTGATTTTGCCTCAAGCTTTGTTCTATTTTCTTTATTAATATGGACAAAGGCCTCACAACCAAAAGGCTTTAAAAAAGCGTATTTTACCTTTTTACCTGTCCATGTTTCCTCTGGAATACTACCATCCAAGGAACTTGAAGGCCCTCTTTTTATTAGATAAACAACAGTATCGATAGCATCTACCCAAAATTGTAAAGGCAATCCCGCGTGCAATCTCATGCACCTTGCACGCTCCATGATTGTTTTGTTCATCCTTTCTGACACACCATTTTCTTGTGGTGTTCTTGGAACTGTCTTCTCTCTACGAATTCCAAGCTCTGAAAAGTACCTATCAAACTCTTTGCTGCAATATTCACCTCCATTGTTTGATCTAAGACACTTCAACTTCTTTCCTGTCTCAATCTCAACCAAAGATTTCCATTTCTTCAAAGTATCAAATACATCAGATTTATTCTGAATACAATAAATCTAGGTTTTTCTAGTTGCGTCATCAATAAAAGTAACATAATAACAAAAGCCACCAAGAGATGATACCTGAGCAGGTCCCCATACATCTATATGCACAAGCTCTAATTTTTTTCTCTTCTTTTCTTTCCAAACTCTGAGAAAAATGACTCTATTCTATTTTCCATAAATGCAATTCTCACATAAATCCAAATCAACATTCTTCAAACCTGGCAACAAATTTCTTGAGTGAAGAATCTTCATCCCCTTCTCACTCATGTGTTCGAGCCTATGATGCCATAATGCTGCATCTACTCCTTTGGAAGTTAAAGCATTAACAGAGTTAGAAATACCATTGCATAAATACAATGGACCAACCTTTTCACCTTTTTCTATTACCAGGGCTCCTTTGGTGACCTTCCAAGATTTATCTGTGAAAGTTGTCACACAACCTTCATCGCCTAATTTCCCTGTTGAAATCAAATTTTTCTTTAGATCTGGAACATGCCTTGCCTCCTTTAATAGCCATTGGTTTCCATTATGCTTTTTTACAATAACCTTACCCATTCCAACTATTTTATAGGGTTTATCATCACCCAAACGAACTTGTCCAAAATCTCCTTGAACATAGTCATGAAAATATTTCTTATCAAGTGTGGCATGGAATGAAGCCCCTGAATCTACAACCCAAGAATCAGTAACATTTTCAAAAGAAAGAATCAAAGCATCTTGTAACACATCACCTATCACATTTGCTTCATGATTGTTTTCTTGCTGTGTGTCTCCTTCTTTTCCCTTCCAAGATCTACAATCTTTCTTTAGGTGTCCTTTCTTTCCGCATTTCCAGCATGCTGTCCTCGATCTAGACTTGGATCTGCCTTTCCTTGATTTACTGCGATATCCTGAGCTCTTTCCTCTTTCCATTCTTCTTCCCCTAGACTCTGCACTCAAATCATTACCCGATGTCTCACCGGAGCTTTTCTGTCGCATTTCCTTGCTAAGGATAGCACCAACAACATCATCAAACTTTAAAGTACTAGATCCAGAGACAGAGTTACTAATGGCCATTACTAAACCATTCCAAATCTCTAGCAATGAGCACAAGAATAACAAAGCTCTAAATTCATCATCAAAGTTTACCCCTACAGAACTTAACTGACTGGTAACTGTATTAAAATCATTTAAATGGTCTGCAACAAATCCACCTTCCCACATCATCATATTAAATAATTGTTTCATAAGAAATACCTTGTTTGAGGCCGAGGTTTTTCCAAATAGTTTCGCCAACGTCTGCATCAAACCCTCTGTTGTTGTTTCCTTCAAAATATTGAAGGCGACTGATACCGCAAGGCACAACCGTACTGTTCCGAGTGCCTTTCTATCGAGAATGTTCCATTCCGCGTCTGTCATGGCCACCGGCTTCTTTGTTTTTCCGCTCAATGGTAGGTACAAATCTTTTTGATACAGATAATCTTCCATCTGCATCTTCCACAGTGGGAAGTTTTGGCCATTAAATTTCTCGACCCTAAACTTACCATCTTCCGCCATTTCTCCCACTCGAACCAGGAACCCTTCTTTCCTGTGAGTTTATCAGCCAAATATACCTTCAGCTCTGATACTAGTTGTTATAAAATTATATATTATGGAGCAATGGAACACATAAAATATGCGGAAAATACAAGCACAAAAAAAACACATAAAACCAGAGAGACACAGATATACGTGGTTCACCTAGTTTGGGCTACGTCCACCCCGAACAACCAGTCCTTCGTTTCTATTATCCAGTAAAGTGAAGAGACAAAACCTACAACAGATCCACTGTAATATCCTCTGTTCTCTCTCATAGTCTCCCTCTCTATTTCTCGCTTTGAGAATACACATGCATTACACAGCCACAATAAAATACCCTCATAAAAGCGAGGGGTTGCCTTCTAGGGCAAAAAACCATAAACTAAACATAACTTATACCGTTAGATCATTTGCCTAATGAACAACCCAAATTGACTAGAAATTACTATACTTTTACAAGGAAATTTTACATTTGTTTTTAGCTTTGGGGGCGCTGCCCCCGAAACCCCCCACCAGGGGGGGGGCTCCATAAAGTCGGTGCCGCCCCCCCTAGACCCCCCACGGCAGTGATTAATTTACGGGCGGAATTTCCGCCCCATTTAAGTTACAGGGGTCCAATGCTGTGATACAAAGTAAACAAGATAATCAGGCTCCACACCTAACAATTCATTTTATGGTTTATATCTAAAACTTGTGCTTCCAGCTGTGAAAACCTGTCCTCTGCAGGTTCACGAGGTTCAGTCACATATTCGTTGTCCATGATAAGGGTTTTACAATTTTTGGCCTAATTAATGTAGATACCCTAAAAATATCCACAATATACCTAAAGAATCCTACTCTGATACAAATATGAGATGTAAATTGTTGTGGATATTCCACTGATCAGTTCATCACAAAAAATCTCATAAAACTATATTTAAAAATCTAAAATCTACATTATTAGGGTTTGAATTCTTATTAAATTTATGGATATGTAGATTATTGTTAATTTTTTGTCCGTGCAAATTAAAATTATTCAGAAAATAGATCATAGTGAAATAAAAACTCACAAAACACGATTTGACACAAGATATTACCTGGGAAACCCTTTTGGGATAAAACCCAGCTGGAAGGTGAGGTCGCTCTGCTTTCTTTCTCTAAATAGAAAATGACTGTGAGTTCAAAGAAGTATGGCTTATGGCATGGGGGATACTACAGTGAAAAAATACTCTTTTTCTGCTCTATCTCCTATCCCTCTTGGCTATTTTTGTTGATATATCGAAAAAATGTACTCAAAATAATGGAACCCCTTTTCCTCCTACTCGCCTAGATATAACACAAATCGATAGCCTAGTAGTGGTTAGGTTTAACTAGCTCAAGTCTTAACTAGGGGTACAATATGGACTCTTATAGAGTATTTTTCCTCATAATCACATGGTTATCCCCTTTTCCATGAATAATGGGGGTTGACAGAGCATCCTCTCAAATTATGGTGGCAAAAACAGGAAGGCCAACTTTTGAATGGCATAACTTTTGTAGACGGACTTCGATTAACACAAATCTTGCACCGTTAGAAAGGTATTTGCGCGTAGAATATGAAAATATGGTGAAACACTAAAGTGGAAAATTTTTACCACCAAAAAGGGTCATTTTATGCCTCAAAATGATCCTAAAAGGTTTAAGACCCCAATTTTCCAAACTGAGTCTTGTCAGTAAATATGGTCATGTAAGTTGATTCCTCCACTTTTTCCACTCTTAAAGCATCAAAATGGATGAAAAAAAAATAATGTTTTGATTCTAATAATTTTAAGGGAAAAAACCTTGTGAAAAATCATTGCATTTGGTAAGTCATAGATGGCATAACAACAATATTTTTGGATGAATCCTAGCACCAATCCCAAGCTCTTTGAACCCGAAAACCTCTAAGAAATTCATCACTTGATGAAATCATGAGGAAGACTATAGGTAGGAGATTACTGGGAGGGTATATCATAATAAAAAAATCAATTAATATGGAAATCTCCTTCTACCTAGGACTTCCCTATCCCCACCTAGCCTTAGCCTAAATTAGAAGAAATATTTCTCCATCGCTAGATATCCTTCTTTAGAGAGACAGATAGGCTTTAATGGGGTTATAAATCACATGCTTCTTCAATATAAAATAGGATTACCATATTGAAGCCAATCATAACAACTTTCAAATTCAACACATCTATTCTAGGGTATGGAATCAGAAATTATGGCCAAATATTACATATGTCCTTTGGTCTCACATAAAAAAACATTGACATGGGACAAAATTTAAGTTTAGAGGATATGTGGGTCCTTCACTCTATTCCTATGTCAGGAAAATGAAGAAACTTAGGAACATCTCTTCAAATCATGTCTACTTGCAATTGAATTATGGCGTGAGCCCTATAATATATTTTGTCATCCTATTAGGGATAGATCTAGAAATTGATACAATATCTAAATGGAATCCATCGCATTTCTATAGTCTCATTTCCAACAAAGCTTGGCACTTGGTCTCGGTTTTTGTTTTATGGATATTTTATAAGGAGTAAAATCACCATATATTTCTCTATTCACGGGAACATAGCTCAAATTTTTGGAACACTCTCCTCCTTAACCTCAAATAAGTTGTTTTGGTCTTTAAATGGACTGCTTTGGATTGGGAAGTGAAGGATTTGGAGGCTACAATATTTAAAAACCTCTAAATCATTATATATTCTTGTATTCATTCTCCTACATCTCCCATACTCCCTTCTACTTCCCCTACTCATTGCTCAAATCCTCCTATATTTTTTATCAAGCTCAATTTCGATAGGGCTTCCAAAGGAAATCCTAGCCCTAGTAACTTTGGGGGAGTTTATTTCTTAGACATGGGAGTTGTCCTACATGTATTCTTGAGATATTTAGGATAAATAAAAACATTTAAATAGAGATATCTTCTCTTGAAATGGGCCTTTAGATAGGAATTCATTTATGCTTCTCCAAGCTTCTCATCAAAGGATATTCTTTCTTTATTATTTCCTTGATAACCAAGCTCATCCATGGTTCTTCCTCACTACAGTTTTCTCCAAGCTAGATATTGCAAGTATTTATTTCATGCATTGAGAACCTACTCCCTGATATTACTTCCATCATTCCCTCCCACATTTGAAGATCTAGAAATTTTGGATTCAACAATATCTCATTGATATGCAACTCCCCATAGACATCTCTCCCTTCCACTAATTTAAAGTAATATTGTTAGGAGGTAGCCACTCAAGACATGGTTGTCCCGATGGGGGTGATAGTGAAGCATTAATGGGGGTAGGGATCAATAGGACAAGTTTCCTCACCACTTGACCCCCCACACACCATAAGGAAGAAAAAATCAGTGAGGCATTGCCTTCCAAGGAAGGTGGTAAAGGCTCTTGGTCATGCTATAGTTGTGAAGCTAATGATGTGGGTTGGAACCTTTATGATGCTTTTCCTCAATAACATGTTTTCTTTGCTGCTCTGAATCTATCATGACCTCATGTTACTTCCATCGTCGGCCATGACCTTCACCCGTAGCATAATATCTCAAGTGTGGGAGTCTTCCCTTTTGGCTTTCCATCCATCTTCGGTGGCTTATTCTGAAGGAAAGGGATTCGTCCAACCTTAAATGGAAATTAAACCATACTAGCATGACTTTTTGGTTCCCTTATTTCAACAACATCTCTTATTTCAACCCTGCATTAGTTAAATATCGGTTATGTCTTCTTTCCTCTTGTTGCAATCACATGTCAGTGTGCATGCTATCGCAAGTGTTACACCATTTTTTGGTCATCTAACCTATTATCATTAGATGGACCCAAGTACACCATGTAAGACCAATTTTACCCTAAGTAAAATTGCCTTCACTATGTAAAATAAATTAATAAACCACATTTATTAGGTTTTTTATGGTCTAAACAGGAAACCCCAAAAGGAAATATTAAACAAACCTATATTTGTTTGATTTTCCTCATGGAATAATTAATTAAACCATAATTTAATTATTATTCCCAGTCATGTTTAACCCAAAAACAAAGAAATTGATTAGATAAACCTTTATTTATCTTATTATTTTCTAGGAATAATTATTTAAATCTTATTTAGATAATATTCCTTGTTAAATATGACCAAATCACCCACAAATAATCAAATAAATCATTATTTATTTGATTATCTTTCAACCACTTCCTTAAAAAGATAAATAAATCATTTATTTATTTATTTTTGACAAATAAAGGGATTTGACCCAAGTCAAATACTTTTTCCCTCCAACAAATATAATAAAATATTCCATAAAAGGTGGATCTAGATTTGGTTAACATTATTTTAATCATGCACCAAGGTCTAGAATGACCCAATATTTTGTTATAAATAGGAGGGTTTTTCCTACCATTCTTCACCTTTTGTTGCCTATTAGATCACTCTGGATCTAAACTCTTGGTCTGACTTTGAGCCATTATCATTTTCATATTTTCCATTATTTGCTGTGTGAGCTCCCTTTGAGTTCTATCTTTGTCTGGGTTTTCTACACCAACAAGAGAGAGAAATGCTAGATCTAAAGTGCTAAGGACTTCCAAGAACCCATCCCATTGAGGAGAATTGGAAACATCTTCTTGTTTTCCTCCCAGGTGCCCTTAATACAAAAATTCTTTCAAAAAATGTTCTTGTCTTGTCTATTGGATATATGGAGCAAACCCTTATTTTTTCTGCTTAATGTCTTTCTATGCATAGATCTGGTTTTTTGCAGCTCTTGTCTTGATCAATTAACTGCAGATCTGAAGATATTGGTAGCCTTATTTGATGTTAGGGCTATTAGTTATGCATAGCTAAAGTAGTATTTTTTCTTACACTTCGACAAAGGATTCATACTAACAATTGGCGACTCCACACGGGTTTTCAATTACGACCGCTGTCGTTTTTCATATTCCTGCATATCCAGCTACTTCAGACCCTAGGGTTTCTTTTCAGCCTTTTTTTTTCCTATTTTCATGTTGTTTTTCCCCTATAAAACCCTAAAACATTAAAATTTCTAACTTCTGTGTGTTTCTGGCCCTATTGCTCAGGTGACAGACATCAGCCACAACTGAGACGACAACTTTTCCGAAAATCTGCCGCCGAGACACCCGGAGCTTCAGGTCGCACTTTTCAGCCCATAAAATGCAACCTGGACCTCCAGGTCGCACTTTTTAGCCCATTTTCTGTGACCTACACTGAAAAAAAGTCAGAACCTGTGACCTGCCAATTTTTCAGCTGTTTTTCTACAATTTGTCTGGGTTTTTTTGAAGCTTCTGTCAGGGTTTTCCAGCCTCTGTCTCCGCCCGTTTCGACCTGGTTCTGATCTGTTTTTGCTCATCTAAGTGGGAACATAACCCCCTAGGGCTTCAGTACCCTCCACTTTTTGTGGAAGAGTTTTTATCTGTTTCAGGTCTGTTTTTCAGAGTTTCAGCCCCCCTTTTTCCAGATCTGATACATCCTTTTCAGACCTCTTTTAATCAGCTCTTCTCCCTTTCAAATCACCTCCTGAAGATTTTTTTGGATCTACTTTTAGGGCCTCCTCCTTTCCCCTTCTTCTTTTTGCTGATTTCCTCCTTTTTTCCAGCCACCATGCCTCTGCCTCTTGGTTGTGATCTGCACCTCTTTTCAACATCTTTTCCCTTTAGATCCCTGTCCCTTTCGACCCTAGATCTATTGGCCTCTTTTTAATGCGTTTTGACTAGATATTTTCCCTCTTTTAGATTAATTTTGAGAGACCCGCCTTTTTGGGTTGAATCGATGCACTAGTAGCTGTTAATTTTCTGTTATTTCAGCATTATATACTGTTTTTGCAGCATTATTTTCAGTTACGCAGCACACTTTTTCTCTTGCTCTCAAAACGAAAAGGGTTTAAAAATTAAAATTAGCGCACGCCACACACTCACCCTAAGCGAAGAAGAGCCTGGTTTACACCGCCAGGCAAAGACTTTAAAATCAATTGACACTGCACCTTTTCGCCCTTGTTTCGACATTGTAATCACTTGATTCTGCACCTCCCTGCCTCTGTCGGTCGTTCTTCTTCCCCTCGTACCGTTTTTGTGTTTCCATCATTGCGCCCCCAAGGCGCGCTTCCCGGAGACTTATTGGCCTTCACCCTCAGTTTCCGGTCGATCGACCTGCTCCGTCCCGCCGTCGTCGAGCCAGTCCTCCTCCGAGTCTGCACTCCGTCTCCTCTTCTGATTCCTTGGGTTCTCCTTTTACTTCTGGTTCTCCCCCTGTCACCTTCACTATGTCTGGTCCAGGGCCTAACGCTAGCGGTGCTCCCGGCCCTAATGCCGGAACTACTACTAGCGGAACCGCCACAGGAACTACCTCGGCTGCACCTTTGCTGTCGTACATCGCAGGCCTCAGCCTCCCCGATTTCAATCAATTGATCAATGACCCTATCCGCCATGATGTTGGTTGGCCTGATATGCCAACCAAGCTCCCCTCCGACATCCCTAAGTTCGAAGGCCTTGCTGGAGAATATCCAACCAATCATGTTCGATCTTTCCACATGTGGTGTTCTTCCAATTCCATTACCGACGATTCCATCTGTCTTCGGTTATTCCAACGCACGCTTACCGGCGAAGCTTCTAAATGGTATGTTTACCAAGCCACTTCTTCCCATACCACCTTTGCGACCATTTCCCAAGCCTTTTTATCTTATTTCTAGCTCCCTCTCCGATACAATACTAGTACGGAGCTTTTGACCTCTTTAAAGCAGACCTATTCAACCTGCCTTTCCACTCATGTCCAGGAATGGCGACGAAGACGAAGCTTATGTCGAGCTCCCCCCTTCGAAGATCGGGTTTATATGGACTGGTTCCTTCGAACTCTCTTAGCTCCCATTGGCAAAGATGTCGCCTCCCATTTCCCTCAAACCGAAGAAGCCGCCCTCCAAATAGCCTTGAAATATGACCTGATCTACGCACAGTCTGGTTATGTTTATACCGTCCTTCCTGACCTCCCCAGGCCCGGAGGCGCTAACGCCCTAGGGGCATCTCATTCCGTCGACAGTATCGTTGGAGCCCGCTCTCATCCGTATGCTCAACCTCCTATGGGCTATGGTCTCCCTCCGGGAGGGGCCAGCACCTCTAGCACTTTTCCCCCTCCAGGTAGCATGTATCCAGGATACGACATGCCTCATCCTTTTTCCCAACCTCCTGCTTACCTCAATGTTGCCCAACCTAACCATTATCCTTATCCGCAGCCTGGTGCGCCAACTCCTCCAGCATATGCGCTTCCACCTCCCTTGCCTCCTCCACCCCCGCAACAGCACCTACAACCCCCTCCCGGGCAAGTCTTTGCACAACAAGGCGCGACTAATCCCCCTGCTCAAATAAGGTGGAGAGGCAATCCAAATCAATCTTCCCCTGGTACTAGTGGACCCAATCCTCAAGGTGTTGACCCTACCACTGCTAACCAGCAACAGGGCACTCAGACCAAGCCGAACATGCCTCTTCACACAAATAAGCCTTGTTCGTGTTGCGGTGTTTATGGTCATTACACCCATGATTGTCCCCTCTTACCACAGATGCGGCAAATGTGGGAGTCTCAAGCCATATTGCGAGGACAACATGCCTCCCCTCATGCTCCCCCTAATGTGGCCATTACTCAACCAGTTATGTTTACTGATCCTTTCCCTCAGCAAGGATTCATGGCTACCCAACCACCTGACAGATAGGTCACCACTCCACCTTCCCTTTCTGGTTCCTCCGATTACCAGATCCTCATGATGAACTCTGATCCATCCCCAACCGTCGACCTTCACCTTCAAACTCGGTCTCGCCAGTACCCCAAGCCTCCCGCTCAGTCTGCCCCCGAGTCCCCTTCTTCCGGTTCTACAGAGCCTCTTTCGACATCCAATGGTCCCTTACATATCCCTCAACCCAAATTTGAGGTCCATACCAAGATTCCTAAAGGACCGTTACGTCGAAATGCTGCTTCTGGTCGAGTTGCTCATTCGTATAGCATAGTAGATGATTTGGCGCAATCTCCTGCTGCCATTTCCACATTGGAACTCCTCCAGTCGTGCCCTTCCCAAAATAAGGCTCTGTTATCTTCCATGGGCACTGTAGATCCTGCTGATGACCAAATGATTGTTTTCGATGCCCATCAATCAGAACATCCCCCTCTTCCTGCCTCCATCACCTTCCAAATCCCAATCAAAATCCGGAATGCCAACGTTTCTCGGTGTATCATTGATGAGGGGGCATCCACCTATGTGATGTCCGCTTTGTTTTGGAAGCAACTCAGATCTCCTGAGTTGGCCCCTTCCATGATCACCCTTCGAGCGTGGGACGACCACGCCTCCCAGCCCATTGGCCTTTTTCGCAATTGTCCTATCACCCTTGCCGGTAAGACCGTTTGCGTTGACGTCGAAGTCATCGATGCCCCGCTAGACTACAACATTCTATTGGGGTGAAGCTACACCTATGCCATGTCTGCTGTCCCATCCGCGGTTTTTCGCAAGATGTCTTTTCCTCACAATGGAAAGATAGTCACCATCGCCCAGTTGACTTACCATGAGCCACCGTCTCAGACCTCCCCGGAGACGACCATCTCTTCTGTAGCCAATAAGCAAACCGTCGATTCCTTGACCAGTGTCTCCCCCGGTGTCTACAAAGATTCCTCCCTGCTTGGAAATTTTCCTGGTCTCCCCCCTCCTCATATCTCTGATCCCAGCTTATCGAATGTTTGCATGATGCACTCGTCTTGGGCTGCCCTTAAGCAACCCACCTTGGCTAGTCAGCAACCTCAGACGCAACCTCACCCCCCGCAACCTGCTCCTAGCCCTTCATCTTCGCCAGTCGGACCTCCTCCTTCTGGCCCTTCTCCTACAGCTGGTATCCCTGAACCCCTTTATCCCCCTGGGTCGGTTCCCCCAGGCCTTAACCATCTTGGAGCCGTCCCTCCTGGTCATTATCCCGCTAGTCATATTCCTTTCCTGGCTCCCCCTCCCGGAGTCTATACGATTCCCGTCATGGCCACCCTATCTCTCCCTAACCTGACCCTGGGTAGACCTGTCTGGTACCTTGACCCTCCAGCCGCTACCCCACCCAGTCACCCCAAACCCTACCTTGCTTTGACACCGGTTCAACCGGTCCCCCTCGCTTCCTCCGTCACCACCAGGCCCCCCGCACCTCCCCAGGACCCTGCCCCTATGGTGACAGCCCTAGGAAAGAAAGGCAAAGCTCGCAAGGGGGCAACCAATCAAGACCAAGCCGCCTCGACAAACCCTACCCCTCCTCGACCGCCAAAGCACGCTATCCAGTGCGCTTTGTGCGATATTGTCAGTCACACCACCCATACGTGTCCTGAATTACCGCACCTCAAGATCCTGGTCAATGAGACGTTTCCCAACTCTGATATCCCTGAAGTCTACGTCACTATCCTGGATTATATCCCGAAACTCAAAACCTTGCGCACAAATCACCCTTGTGCTTTGTGCGATTTCCATGGCCATTACACCCACCTCTGTCCCCGCCTTGACGAGTATCGCTCCTCCTTAGACACGTACCACCAATTCAAGGCTATGCACGACAAGATACCTTCTCACTTGTCTGCGAGTTCTACTTCGATAGGACCAGAGGATATTCCTACTCCCATTCACATCCCTCCTCCTGCTATCGAACCAACAGAGCCTTCGATCACCATTTTATACCTATCATCATCCTTGAGAGATAATTCACCTAACCTTCGACCTACAGACACTCTCGGTTCCCCCTCAGTCGATCTTGGATCTGTTGACATTGCGCATGTGAGCCCTTCTCTACAGGCTGACCAGTCACACATCACTACATCATCGGGTGATCCTCCTTCCTCTAGTATTCCCATCTTTCAGTCCGATGAAGACATTATGGAAGCCATGACCAACCCTGACTTTCCATGGGATGATATGCACCATCGCGCATACTTCCTCCCACAGCAATCCCATGACCAATATGATGTGGAAACCAAAGACTTCATTCCCAATGCAGTCGATTGGTTCAAAAATCCCATCCCTACCCCTGATGCTTTCGAAGAAGGAAACATGGCCAACATCTCTCCTACCATTAAAATTGACATTTCGGTCAAACCAAGAATCGAAGAATATATCACCTTGGGCGCCCAATGCACCCCGGAAGAACTCGAAGCTTACACTAAGCTTTTCAAAGAATTTCGCGATATTTTCGCCTGGTCCTACTCCGAAATGCCTGGGCTCGATCCCACCATGGTCGAGCATCATATCGATACGTGGCCCGATGCCAACCCAGTCCGACAAAAGTTGAGACCCATTAATCCTTCGAGACGTGATGCTATCAAAGCCAAAATCGATAAGCTCAAGCAGGCTAGTTTCATTTATCCTATTGAATACACCACTTGGGTGTCCAACCTGGTTCCCGTCCTCAAAAAACAAGGCACCATCCGTGTCTGCACAGACTTTCGCAACTTGAACAAAGCTTGTCCCAAAGACAACTTCCCCACACCATTTATTTACCAAATCATTGATGAGTTTGCGAGGCATGAGGTTCTATCCTTTATGGATGGTTTCTCCGGATACAACCAAATCGTGATCCGTCCTGTTGACCAACTTAAAACTACGTTCATCAGTCCGTGGGGAACTTTTGCTTACCGGGTCATGCCATTCGGCCTTAAAAACGCTGGCGCCACTTTTCAACGGGCCATGTCTTATTGTTTCCATGACTTAGCTCATATTATCCTTGCTTATTTAGACGACCTCACTGCACGTTCTAAACATCGGGCGCAGCACCTCCATGATCTGCGTACCATCTTTCTCTGATGTTGCAAGTATAATATCTGCCTTAACCCGTTGAAATGTGTCTTTTGCATTCCCGCCGGCCGTCTCTTAGGCTTCATAGTGTCTAAGGATGGTATCACTCTTGACCCTTTGAAAGTTCAAGCCATTCTTGAACTTCCCATTCCACGTACCCTACACCAGCTCCAAAGTCTCCAAGGCAAAGCTAATTTTCTTCGTCGGTTCGTCCCTGACTATGCCACCACCGCACATGGGTTCCTTAGACTCCTCCGATCCAATATCCCATTTGTTTGGGATACCTATGCTCATGAGTCTTTCGATGCCCTCAAGAAGGCTCTCACATCCGCTCCCTTGATCCGCCCTCCCAACTTTGATAGGGACTTCATCCTGTACATCTCCGCTTCCACCTATTCGGTCGCTGGAGTTCTTATCCAGGAATATGACAATGGTATCGAGCATGTGATCTACTACGTCAGTAAGAACCTAGTAGGGCCTCCTGTTTCCTACTCACATGAAGAAAAACTAGCGCTGGCTGTTGTGTTCTCAGTCCAAAAACTTCGTCATTACATCCTCATGTGTTCCACCAAGGTTGTGACTAATTCCAACCCCATGGCTTTCCTATTGAGTCGCCGCATCCTCACTGGGAAGTATGCCCGTTGGGTCGTCATCCTTCAAGAATTCGACCTCGAATTTGTCACACCAAAATTAAGAAAAGTTTAGCCTTTGCTGAACTCATTTCTGAATTACCTACCGGAACACAAGATCCTTCAGTTAATGATGATTTTCCTGATGAGCACTTATTCGCCATTACTTCGGACGATCCTTGGTACGGCGATATCCTCACTTACTTGTGAACCCAAAAGTTTTCTCTTCACCTTGATCGTGACACTCGACGACGTATCCGACACCAGGCTCCTCGCTACCTTCTTATCGGTGACGACCTCTATCGTCGCGGTATAGATATTGTCCTTCGTCATTGTCTCACGCACGCTGAAGCTGAACAAGTCCTCAATGCCTGCCATAGCGGCGCTTGCGGTGGCCACCTCTCCGATCTTGCTACTGCCCAAAAAGTCATGCGCGCTAGGTATTTCTGGCCTTCCCTCTTCAGTGATTGCATTGAAGCAGTCAAACACTGTTCCAATTGCCAACATTTCGCCCCTAAGGCGCTAGCTCCCCCAGCTCCCCTCCATCCAGTCGTCTCAACTGGTCCCTTTTGTAAATGGGCCATCAACTTTATGGAGTGTCGCCCGCCATCCGCTGGTAACCATAAATATATCATTGTGGCAGTCGACTATTTCACCAAATGGGCCGAAGCTATGCCAACATTTAACAACACGACAGCTATCGCAGCCCTCTTTTTCTTTAACCACGTTATCGCTCGATTCGGGGTTCCAAAACAACTGGTCTCTGACCACGGCCAACATTTTGAAGATGAGATATGGCGTGAGCTATCCTCACTGTTGGGTTTTGAGCACCAATATTCCTCCTCCTATTACCCCCAAGGTAATGGCCAAGTTGAAGCAATCAACAAAATCCTCAAGACTATGCTTCAATGAACGGTGAATAAGCACAAAACCAACTGGCATCTTATGCTCTTCCCTGCTTTGTGGGCCTATCGAACTTCTGTTAAAACTGCCACTGGGTTCACTCCTTTCCACCTCGTTTTTGGAGAGGAGGCAGTCTCACCGATCGAGCGTGAAATTCCTTCCCTGCATCTGGTCGTCGAACTTCTCCCTGACACCCAACCTCTAGAACAACGACTTATCATGCTTGAGCGCGCCTCTGAAGACCATTGTGTTGCCTTGCAAACCATGGAAGCGGTCAAGAAACGCACCAAAGCTTAGTATGAAAGAAAAGTCCAGCCTCGTACTTTTCACGAAGGCGACCTTGTTCTAGTTTATGACCAGGCCCATGATGTCCTTGGTCATGGGAAGTTCGACTCATTATGGCTAGGCCCTTACATCATCAGTAAGGATCTCGGTAAGGGGGCATACCTCTTAGAGGATTTTGAAGGCCATCCCCTTCATAATCCTCGCAATGCACTCTATCTTAAGAAATATTACCCTTAGCATTTCCCTTCTGAAATGCATGTTTTATTTTCTTTTAGATAGCCAGCATCTTTTTCATTTTTTTGATTTGATACTTCACCAGGACACCTTTTTTCCAAAATGGGTCACTTCCCCTCTCCTTAAAATTGCATTTCTTCATTACAACACTTGTACCTGGGGCACCACTTTGCCTCCTTACTTGTCTTTGTTCGTGTTGATTTTCGTCGTGAGTTACCATCTTGTACTCATGTTTTCATGGTCCCCCATGGGACCTTTACTATGTGGTAGCACCATCAAGTCGCCCTTGTTTAGAGCATCCAAGTGGAGTCATCATCACATTCATGGAGTCTATCCCGAGTCCCTTTGTACCCCGCTATAGTCCTCCATCCCTCATTGCTTGGTTTCTCTCTTGTGTCCAACATTATGGCCTTCAGTCCCACTGTCCCTTAGCCCTGATGATATTGTGTCAGTCACTGCCATGTCATTCATGCCCTTTATGCTCTAGCAAGGGAAGTCGTCCATTCGCTACTCAGTCCCCTCCATTCCACCATCATCATTAGTATTAGTCTATGCGTCGCTCCACTATTTTCTCTCGTGCCTTAGTTGAGGATCTCTCATTCCTTCACCTATGGCAGACCTCCTTCTATCGACATCAGCTCCTTCATTCCAGAAGAGAGGTCTATAGGGCGGTGTACCTTGGTTCCAGCTTCCACTCTTGTTCGGTGCCTCGGATCAAGAAAAGGGATCTCTCATTTCCCTTTGACTTGATTGTTTCTCCACTCTAGCTCCTTTCAGCATGATCGAGATCCATATGCTTGATGGTTTAGTGATGCAGGAGTTGATTTTGGTGACACCTGGGTGTGTGTGAGATGTCTCAGCCCTCATGAGGGGGTGGCCCTACAGGTAGCCCCCCACATGCCCGGATGACCTCGTCATTGCAGCCTTCAATGCAGCTCCATATATTTGATGATGTCGGCCTTAGCCGCTTGCAGTGCCTCTTTGATTTGCATGTATCAGTCAGATTTTGTGAGCCTTTCCCCACTTGTACGGGGCATTTGGGTTGTATTTGTATCTCATGTACTCAGATATTATTGTATAAGTCCTGGCTGTTATCCCAGGCATAGCATGTATATGGGATCCCTCATTGTAATTCTATCTGGCTCATGTTTCTGCCAGCTGTACTTTATGATTCGGTCCCTTGTTTGCTGGACACACTATTCTTTTGTACTTTGTATCAGCGGGCATAGGTATGCCTCCCCCGCCGCCTTTAGCACAGGTACCCTCTCATAAAAAGAGACTTGTTGCACCTGTAAGTCTCGTCTCCTCAGGGTCTAGTTCTTCAGCACATTAGTCTACCTTACATTTCTCTCTCTGACTCCTCTTGTGATGTCTGGTGATTGAGTTCTTACAACGTACTTCAGTCATATGATTTGCTCCTAACACTCGCACGCTGGGGGACAATCTGTTACACTATTTTTTGGTCATCTAACCTACTACCATTAGATGGACCCAAGTACACCATGTAAGACCAATTTTACCCTAAGTAAAATTGCTTTCACTATGTAAAATAACTTAATAAAACACATTCATTAGGTTGTTTATGGTCTAAACAGGAAACCCCAAAAGGAAATATTAAACAAACCTATATTTGTTTGATTTTCCTCAAGGAATAATTAATTAAACAATAATTTAATTATTATTCCTTGTCATGTTTAACCCAAAACAAAGAAATTAATTAGATAAATCTCTATTTATCTTATTATTTTCTAGGAATAATTATTTAAATCTTATTTAAATAATATTCCTTGTTAAATATGGCTAAATCACCCACAAATAATTAAATAAATCATTATTTATTTGATTATCATTCAACCACTTCCTTAAAATGATAAATAAATCATTTATTTATTTATTATTTACAAATAAAGGGATTTGACCCAAGTCAAATACCTTTTCCCTCCAACAAATATAATAAAATATTCCATAAAAGGTGGATCTAGATTTGGTTAATGTGATTTTAATCATGCACCAAGATCTAGAATGACCCAATATTTTGTTATAAATAGGAGGGCTTTTCCTATCATTCTTCACCTTTTGTTTCCAATTAGATCACTCTGGATCTATACACTTGGTCATACTTTTTTCCATTTTTTCTTTTGTGAACTCCCTTTGAGTTCTATCTTTGTCTGGGTTTTCTACACCAACAGGAGAGAGAAATGCTAGATCTGAAGTGCTGAGGACTTCCAAGAACCCATCCCATTGAGGAGAATTGGAAACATCTTCTGGTTTTCCTCCTAGGTGCCCATTAATACAAAAAAATATTTCAAAAATTGTTCTTGTCTTGTCTATTGGATATATGGAGCAAACCCTTCTTTTTACTGCTTAATGTCTTTCTATGCATAGATCTGGTTTTTTTGCAGCTCTTGTCTTGATCAACTAACTGCAGATCTGAAGATATTGGCAGCCACTTTTGTTGTTAGGGCTATTAGTTATGTGTAGCTAAAGTGGTCTTTTTTCGTACGCTTCGACAAAAGATTCATACTAACACACATAACTACACATCCAAAACTGTTACAACTTTGTATCGCTCAGTTACAACGAATTCCACTAGCATGTCCCAGCAACCAACCTTTGAACTCAAAATTCCTTCAGATAACTGGTTTTCCACATCAGTGAACTGAAATCAAGTGCTTCAACAGAATATATTATTATTTAATATCTAATTATTGTTAAGGGCTAATAATAATCGACATGCATTCCACGAAACAACTTTGCACATGCATACCAAAAATAGACACACATCCATCGATATAATTTTCTCAACCATCTATAAATAGATTGTTGCTAAAAAAATACTTTGATCCAAATTCTAAAAATAGACATATCACCTTAGCCTGCGGGCCCCACTTAGTGTAGGTGCTTAATTTTCACTAGGATCATCATCTTTTTGAATCACAATAATATGTTTGAACAAGATCTTTTCAAAAGTAAAGGCACTTGGACTTGCACACTTTCAGAAATATTGATTTTTGGTATGGGGCTTACCTTTTTATTTTTATCTGCCCTATTTTCTTTTTTTCTTTCTTTTTTTCTTTTTTGGATCATTTTTAGATCGACATATTTTGCATACCTACCTACCCTAATCTAATCTTTGGAGGCATATTTTACTAAGTGAACACCCTTCTCCAATGCATCCAATCAAGTAAGTGACTACATGATTGATTCTTATTCAGCCTTTTAGGTATGCTGAAAAAACAAAAAGGAAACTCCCATTTTGCCTGCTTCTGAACAGTAGTGCTCAAAATTTTCTTTAAGCTCTGCAACAAACTATTACTTCCCTAGTTTACTCCCTCTTTAGATGTCTCTAAGAAACCAGCAAAAAGATCTTTGAATAATATCTGGCCCTGAAAATTTAAACAGTAAGTTCCATCCCAGACTATTCCTTGCTCCACTTTGGTGTGCTTGGGATTCTTTTGAGGAAGAAACTTCACCTCTTCTTCATGATCATCTAACTTTGTAGCTTCATTATATACTATTATGTTATCCTCCAGCAAACCTAATATGTCTTGATTGAGTGGATTAAATTCTGTCTGAAAGCCATCATTAGGAGCATTCTCTGGCAATAGGTCTTCTTGAGAAGGTAGTATAGCATCAGTATCAATCTGTTCTACAGTTTCTGCGTGAGAAAATGTTTCAGTGGATAGGTAAGCAGTAGAACAAATAGAAATATCTTTTTTACATAAAAATTTTGAGGCTGGTTGTATGTTTAGAATCTGATTGATTTCTTCTTCAGTTAAAAGAGGAGGCATTTTTCATTTTGTTTGGACAAAATCCCAGTTGCTTTCTTCGTCTTGTGAAGACTGATTATAAGGTTTTATTTATTTTTGAGCTTTACATAAAAGAGCATATGAATTTAATATTCCTACATTAGCATGCAGCTAATAGGAATATTAATTTTTCTCTTAATATCTAGTTAGATGAATAAATGGTCAAGGAGGCTCATAAGTTGCTTAAGTAGGCATAAAATCCCTCATAATGTGAAAAGGGATCATGTTAATTACTAGATCAAACATCCTCATGTGTGAACATGGTAGAAAATGTGTCGAAAAAGTCAAGTTTCACCAAGTCAACAACATTATTATATGAGGAGTGGATCATAAATAAAGACAACTCAATGTGAATGAAGATCAATCTAGCTAGTCAAAATGAAGACACCTTGGGTGTGAAAAGAGACAATGCATGAAGATCAAGTAAAGGTTGAATAAATCAAATAGCGCTATAAATAGATGAGTGGGACTAATGGAGATAGCATAATTTTGGTGGAGGAGCCTTTGCATGGAAGCAACCTCATAATTGGGTGGGACCCTTAGTGAGGAAGCTCATCAACTATATAATGGAGAGAATGGCAGTCATATCGGGCATGATTGAATATTATATTTTGTATGTGGTATATTTAGACTTTCTGCATCCTTTGGTTATTTAGCTAAATTTTTTACACTGTTTAGTGCATGGGTTTTCTCATGCGGGAATTCCCCACTCTTACTTGGAGATCTTGTTTAAGAAATCTGAGAGGAGCATCCTGTGCTATATTTTCCACTATCTGGTGTTAGGCCAAGTAGTCACCTTCAGCAATAGTGTAGTGCCTTGGAGAAACTGCGTTATTTCTTAAGGTATTGCAGTGTAGGGGTTTAATCCCTTGTTTTATGAGCTAGTTTCCCAAGGGGGGTCCGTGTTTTTTCGATAAAGGTAGTAAGAGAAGCTACAACCATTTCTTTCCATGATCAGCCATTATTATGCATACCTTTAGCCATACAGCATGATTCAGCCATAGATCTGCAGCATCTACTTCTTATACCTCATGTATATCAAGAAACCCTTACCGGGTCATCTTGTATTTCTGTAAAAGAGGCTAGATCTCTGTTTTTGGGCCTTATTGATTCATATATAAGAAAATCTATTTTATGTTTCATATTTCTAAGTATAACCCTCAAATAACTGTGCTATCACTTTCTGCAATAATTTCTGTTTGCAGTAGTCTTGGGGTTTCAGTGTTTTTGGGTTGTTTTGAGCATGGGAGGCATGTTTAACTAGGCTATAATGATTTGTTTCTGACTTCCTTCCAGATATGGTTGTAATAATGTCAGATCTAATGGATCCATGGGTGTTGGCTCGAGGGGTCCTGACCCAGGTTCGGTAAGCAAGGTTTTCCAACAAACCTCTATACTACTAGCCCTTTCGGTAGTGACCTTCTTTGGCAAGTCAAATTTTCACCCGAAGTAGTATGGGTGGATGTTGGAACCAGGTTTCCACACCCTGAGAAAGGATGGGTAAAGCAAGCAGAGTAATGCTAGATCTGGTAATCCCCGATTACCCTACTTTACATAGAGTTAATTAACTATCTATTTGCATCCATGTGCACTAGATCTATTATATCATTAACGCAGTAATACATAAATAGAACATAACAGATCGAGATCCCAAAACACAGTACACAGATCTTTCGCAGCTTAAGGACTGAAAACGCTTAACACAGTAATTACCAGTAATTCATATAACAGTACTTCACACGTTAGTTCTCTAATAATCCTTCGCATTCATTCATTCATCAATTCTTCCTTACAACTCCAATTCCCTTCCCAACCTGTGCACACAGCAGTAGGGTCCGCACAGAGCTGGACTAGGATCTCCATGCACAAAGCCAGCAGGATTTTGTTCCCGAAACCCAAACAGATAGCTTAAATAATAGATTGCATCAATAGCTCATCATATCCTATCCTTTACAATACAAAATGCATCTCTATTTATAACAATCTAGCCTCGAATTTCCTATGGTCCACAACCCATGGTTTTCGGACCCCTAGTTTACCCTTTGTCCCATTACAATGCGTTCAGGGCTTTGACCCACCCCAAAACCCCTGTGCTAGACTAAATATAATCAAAAGTAATCAAAATGGACCAGTTTCATAGCTTGTTAGGAGACCCCATTCCAACAGTCCCCCAACACAATCTTGTGACTCGTTCCGAGTCACTACAGCGGCGCGCCTTCAATTTGTGCACGCAAGGTAGCCAGGTTGTGAAGGAGTGGTGGAAGCACTTCCTTGCTCTGGGCCACACCGTGTTGTGCAATGTTGACTAGCGTCAGAGAGGCAGGTTCGTCTGTATCCGCAGCAACCCATTCTAACGGCCGATGGAGACATGTGACAGCGGACTGAGCATCGCATGCGAGCTGGAGTGTTGTGTCAGACCATTGGTTTCAATCGTTTTCGAATAACTTCCATGGAGTGGAAAAGGTTCTCAATCTTGTCCATGGTAGCTAGGCGTTGCGCGAGGGCGGGGGAAGGCATGGAGGCTCGAACTTGATCTAGAATAGCTTTTTCCTGCTGTAATTCCTGCTGGACCTGCTGAAGCATGGAATGGTGTTGTACTTCCATCCAGAGCTGTGTAGTTGTTTCGACCAATTGGTTTCCCTGTGTCAGCTGCTCCTGAATCATCCGGGTTGCCTCAGTGACCATGGAAATCTGCTGGACATGTATTTCTGGAGATATGTCATACTGCTCTCGCCTGTCTCGGTCTCGGTGGCGAACCTCTCACAACACTTTGGAGGATAGTCCTTGTAGTTATGTACTAGATTTAGATGTAGAAGTGTCCTCAGACACATACTTTTATTGATCATGAAAAAATATTACATAACAAATTGCATGAGTTTACAAACGTAAACTCTCACTCTCACATTACACAATGAAATTAGGAAACAATCCTATTTATAAGCTCTATGTTCTAACTTAATCTAGTTATGGATCACTTGGAAAATCAACAAGTGTCCATTTACAATAAATGACCTTCTAACCATCCCACTAACTTTATTCCTATTTTAGAGCCTAGGAAACGACTCAATTATAGAGTCCTATTTTTACTAACAAAATACTATTTCTAAGTATCTCTAATATTTATTAAATATTCTAATTTAATAAATATATTTATCCTAACTTTACATTATTCAATTTATGTATTTTTGGATTTATAATTTCCTTTATGAAATAGGCTAACATTCCCCCCTTCAAGGATAAATCCAAAAGAAGAACGAGGAACCATCTTCCAAGTTCTCAAGTTGATGCTGAAAAAATCTTCAATCTCAAGAGAACATGAATCAGCTATATGTCTGATTCATCTCTGAATGTTGCTTGAAAACACCATCAAGTGACAAGTTGCAAAAAGATCCATCTATCCTTTGCATGAAATCAGCATCAAGTTTGTTCAAAGTCCACTGGCTGATGATGTCAAAAACAACTCACTGTTGCTTTTGTTATGCTGAAAACTGTTCACTGCTTCTGTGTTGTCGACTACCCACTGGAAAATTTGTTGATGCCCACTGGCAAATTTGTTGATGCCCACTGGCTGTTGAAGATGCCCACTAGCTGCTTTTGTTGGTTTTGTTGAGACTTTCAGTCTGACAACCACTGTCAATTTCATTGACATTTTCCCCCCTTTGTCAACTGAAAGGAGAGACACTTCGCTTGGAAAGTATCCCTGAACTCCCCCCCTTCAGGTGTAGGAGTTTTACACTAGTGTACTCCCCCGTTCAACTGCATGAGAGTACCATCATATGTTCACTTTTGGCTGCACTATATGTGATTGTATGAGGTTGTAGAACTGAAGCAATCTTTTCACTGTGGATGACCATTCCTAAGGGTCGATCCATTCATAATGTATCTTCAATCTGGCTGATTTGTGTTGATTGCGACATTTGTCTAAGGAATGATTGGACTTGCCACAATGGCGACAGTGATGGATATCAAAACACTGATCTTCCATATGATCGGTTCTCTGACAATGAGAACATTTCGGTTTGACGTAAAATTCAGGTTGGGTGGAATTTTGTTTTTCTGCAACTTTGGGTTGCGTGCATTGCTGGTTGTCTACAACTGTCTTTGAATGTGTTGAGGGGATCTGTTCAAGAAATCCCACACTGAAAAACTGAATGGGCTTGGAATAATCGGGAATATGTAAGTAGGGGTCATCTTGGACATATCCTAAGCCTCGTCGATTCTTTTTATTTTGAATTTCTTCCGAGGGCTTGATGATGGGCTTGGAAGAAATTGGATCTGGAACAACTTCGACACTTGAAGCTGTTGGAATGAAAGACTTATCATCTGGATGGTTCAAATACTTGAAAGTATCACTCTTTTCTTGGAATTCAATCCTTTGAAGTTGTGACTCGAGCTGAAGAAACTCAATATTTTCATGTGTTCGTTGTAGATTCCGTGAAAGATCAGCAAGAGTTTCTTTGCTGACGTGCACCATGTCTTCATCACTGGAGATGATCAAACTGTGAATAATGTTTAACAACTGAATATGTTGCGCCATCTGAACTTGCGCACTTGAAATCAGGCTCTCTTGTTGTAGATGTCATACTTTGAACTGTTTCACTTGAATGACAGGCTCGCTTGAATGTGGCTTGAATTTCACGCTCGTTTGATTTGTTGCTGATTACACTTGCTAGAGTTGTAGAATTGTCTTGCTTAAACTCTAGAATTCGCGCTCGCTTGATGACGATCGTGTTTGTTTAAGCATGCACTTGACTTACTGGATGACTTCACGCTCACTTGAATGAATAACCATGCTCGCTTGATGACGATCACGTTTGTTTAAGCACTCACTTGACTTACTTGATGACTTCACGCTCACTGGAATGAAAAGCAACACTCGCTTGATGTCAATCTCAACTTGCTTGATTGTTTAACTTGTTTGGTTGTTGTGATGATTGCTGCAATAAACTTCACTCTAGCTTGCTTGATGGTTTGATCTTTGTACTGTCTTGACACAAATTTCTTGAAATCACGCTCGCTTGGAGATGTAAACTTGTTTCTTTTTTGAAAAAACTCATGCACTCAATTGATTTTGTGTAAAGGAAGGGTGTCGAACATTGTCGACAATGCACCCAAGAAAGCTTACAATGATTCACTTTAAAATAATGAATTCACTTGTCTTCTTAAAAATTCATTAACAATGAATTTTTAATGATTAACATAACATAATGAATTTGATTACAATTCTTGAAAAGAATGTATAACAACGTTGATGTAGACTTTTGAGTGTGTAGGTACATGAACTTGATGAAGTGAATTGGCTTGTTGATGTAAAATGCGGATGTAGACAATCTTCGATTATATGTTGTAGTTGTGTAGATGCATGTGTTGATCTTGCAGCGATTTCGTTATAAGTGTTGTGCTTGCTGATATTAAACTTTATGTATGAAATTATTAATGTGTCACAACTAGACACAGATCAAAAAGCAACAACATGAAGCCATAAAAGACATGCGCCATCAAACACACATGGTGTACCTAAGATCCCCTTATTCAATTTTAGGTAGATTTAGGACACATCAACACCAAAAAAAATGATATCTTTATTAATCACTGAGTACATCATCTGAAGCAATGATAATGCCAAGTTGACAATCCTTTGAAACAACTCGCCTTCAAAATCTGAATGGATAATGACACGATCCCTCTCAAAGTAAAAGAATACTTTGAATTACAACAATGAATATCCCTTATCACTCCAAATACAAATGGAAACACTCCTTAGCTCTCCAAATTACAAAATACAACTTATCAGTCCAAGGATTTTAAAACATCACCCTTATTAATCCAAAAATTACAAAAGCATCACTCTTATTACAAAATCAATAACAATCTTCACCCTTATGACTCCCCTCACAAAAATATGTTTGCCATTCCTTATCTCTCCTCAATCAATATTTAAAGAGCCACTATAATCATGCTTTTCACATAATTTCCATTAAACAAATGGAATGAACATGGTGAAGTCACTTTCAAAAGGTGAATTTATATTCAAATACTTTCAAAGCATTGTTAATGTAATCTTCAAAATTCTCTCATCTTTCAACTTATTTGGCAAATATTTAATTTGGGATATAAAAACACAAGCCCAAATAATATTAGATCTTGCTTATGGCACTTTAAAAAATTGAAATAGTGGGTATGAAGTCGTTTAAAAAAAATGAAGCTCACCTTAAAAGATTCATAAAAGACATTTTAGTCCTCGACTGTGGCACCTTTTTTTTTTTTTTTTTTTAAACGCAAAGAGTGGGTTGTAGGGTAATGCCCACTGGCTGTTCGACCTTTGTCATGTCGTTAACATTTCACCACGTTACCATTTCAATCCATCCCTTTAAACAAATGCAAACGCAACATTTTGTTTAAGACTGCCTTCCCTCGTAAGCATGGCACCGAAATAGATTACAAAAGCTTTGCTCATCAGTTGTGCTCCTGTTGTTCACACTCCATGCAGATCTATTGTTTTTCCATGTTGTTGACAACCTTCAACGAGCATGAAATCTCATTCATCATTGTATTTCCTATCTCCATTTTAATTTCTTGCATAATTACCTCTTGTTTTTTTCGCTGTGTAATTGAGAGGCGATGGCAGGATTAAACGATCGATGTAGGAGAGTCTGGGAGAGTGCAGATGCCTCCGAGGAAGGAAAAAAAGCTTCAGCTTCATTTTTTAGTGTGTACAAATATTTAACGCTGCTTCAAAAAAAAAAAATGCGCCTCAGAACAAATATTTAACGTTGCTTCAGTGTGAACAAATATTTAACGCTGCTTCAAAAAAAAATGCGCCTTAGTTTTCAACGCTGCCTTCAACGTAGCTTCAACTTACTCAAACAACAAAAGAACTTTCAACGCTGCTATTCAAATGTCAACGCTATTTTTCGGAACACTGCAACTAGCATTAACATACAAGTTGGCGATGGCATTACCAATCGGGAAGCCGTTTAATGTCATGAAAAAACATTATTCCTACATTGTCAATCATTCGATGGAATTGAATTTTGTCCTTCCTCCCTTCTCATTTCCAATCTCACCTTTGTTGACTATACACCGGTATCCTCTCCATCCATGAACATTTCCTAATTTATACGCTTTCAGATGGATCTTGATCAGATGGACTGGACATAATTATGCAACCCTCTTGTTCATTCCCAGGTACAGAGGCCTGGTCGCGAAAGTCGGTGATGCTGATTCCCGATCACGATTAAAGTTTACCGGCGATGTGGTGGAATGAAAAATGCGTGAGGATGTAGAAACCGCGGGGGCCCACGTCGGTCATGTCAAGTGCCCACATCACTAAACGTGTCGAAATGGGCTCTGATTTACCTATCGATCCAATTTAGAGCTTTACCAAGACCGAATTGCATAGACTCACACAAGTAACTGTAACTCCAGATATGAGCTACTTCAAAAAATTCAAGACATGCAGTCACTGTAATTTTAGAAAAGTCTGAGCATCTGTAGGACTGTAAAAATACTGAGGTCAATAGCACACTCCAAACAAATCTTCAGTGTAGATGCGCTATGTCAATAGCGCTCTTCCTTTTTCTATTTATTGCAACAGCACTCTTATAAACAAAGTCGCCCCAATAATTTGAAACATAAAATTCACACAGATTTTTCATTTGCCTTTTTTTTTTAAATGATTTTAGAATTTACAAATATAAAATCAATAAAAAAAATTGAAATTTTTCATACCAATCTTTTGTTGATCGATTCAACGGAGTTGAGTTTTCCACGACTTGGTAGAGCTGGAATCTCCTCCTCACAACATTATCGTGGCTCTGATACCACATTTAGATGCAGAAGTGTCCTCAGACACATACTTTTATTGATCATGAAAAAATATTACATAACAAATTGCAGGAGTTTACAAACATAAACTCTCACTTTCACATTACACTCACATTATACAATGAAATTAGGAAACAATGCTATTTATAAGCTCTATGTTCTAACTTAATCTAGTTATGGATCACTTGTAAAATCAACAAGTGTCCATTTACAATAAATGACCTTCTAACCATCCCACTAACTTTATTCCTATTATAGAGCCTAGGAAACGACTCAATTCTAGAGTCCTATTTTTACTAACAAAATACTATTTCTAAGTATCTCTAATATTTATTAAATATTCTAATTTAATAAATATATTTATCCTAACTTTACATTATTAAATTTATGTATTTTTGGATTTATAATTGCCTTTATGAAATAGGCTAACACTAGATAGCTGCACTAAGTCTAGTTGAACGTCCCCAGTAGTTGGGTCGGGAGTGTGAACGATGGCAGCGCGACGGAGAGAACATACATTGCTTCTGGTGGGCGGTGCTCGAAAGCGGCGAAGGAGTTGCAGCACGTTCCGGTATCTCGGCGTTCCTTCTAAGCGTGGTTCACAGAAAATTCTTTCTGTCAGAAGCCCGTGCTCACTCCTATAACTACACTCAGCATTCCCAGGTCCTCTTAACAGTTCCTTCGGCGGGTTAGGGTCCATCTTTCTAGCAGAGAGATTAGCGTCACAGATAGTATGGATGAACACAAAAATCCAGAACGTAGATAGCCAGAGCCTGTTGAAGGGTGAATAAATAGCCTTGCGCGAAGTGTACCAGCCATCTGCACCCTAGCCGAAGCTAATTAATGGCGAAGCAGCTTGTTTGTGGCACGTACCTTCGATCCATCAGATCATTCTTACCATAAATGACTGTATTAATGATCGGCTGCCTGTTTTTCGTACTTGCAGGGGTCTATTCTTATTAATTCGAGAGGTGCTAACGATCATTATTCATGCCTGGGGTCATGTATATGGAATTTCAGACCATGGATGACGCTCGTATGCCATTCGTATATCTTGAATGAGGGTCAACGCGATGTGTATCTACAAGTTGATCATTAGTCTTTTCGAGGTGTTTACTTCACTCATGGGCGGGACGGCTCTATGTGAGAAGGTTGTGTCCCACGTCCTTATGTTATTTATTACTTGAGACATTTGTAAATTCTCTCGGATATGTATGGTCACAGACAGGTCCGTAATCCGGCGTGTGCTTAGGTCAGTGGTACCTCGGTAAGTCTGCTTGGGCAAGGTTCAATCGCATCCTTGAATGTCGCACGTCAGCAGGTCTCCGCGTAGTTTGACTAACCTCGGAGCCCATCTGGCCACTGGAGTTCCTATGTGTAGGATCACTCTACTTCAATACTTCCCTTGAGTAAAGAATATCGAGCCTTGCGTAGGTGTTGTGCATAATGTTAGTGGTAGTGCCTCTGGCCTGCGTTCCGTGGGAATCTTAAGCTCATCATGCAGCTGATTATTAACTGCATCCTCCTGGCAGGGCGAGGTTCTTCCTGTGGTAGAGATGCGACGGAAATTCCTAATGGTCTGAAGGCTGCGAAGTGTCGAGACCTCATGCAACCGTCCTTGCCAATTTTCCAACTCCTCATCGGAGTCGGAAAAACATTCACTGTCCTTTTCCTAGTAGAGCATACCTTCATTTGTCGGGTTAACCTGATCTTCATCCTACGCAGTTATCTTATAGATGTGATCTAATTCCTCCTTCTCATAGGCTGGCTGTGTATATCGCGCACCCTCGGCTAGATCTAGTGGTACTATGACACGCGTACCTTTATTTTTGAACACCATGCTGTGTTTATTGAGGTTGATAACAACCCCCATATCTATTTCCCAGTCCAGCTCGAGGAGCGTAGGGTACGGGTCCGCATCTTCAACGATTTCTATTACTTCAAAATCAGCTAGGACCCTTACCCCTACAATGTCAACCACGACTTTTGGTAACCTACTCAGAGGGATGATTTTCTGTTGATTTTCCATTCGCAGCTGGATAGTGGACGTCCATTCTAGTTTGGGCTCTCCCATTCATTGCCATGTCTACTTTGGTAAGACATTCACATCCGACCCCAAATCTAAGATACCCTGATCCATCTCATAGTCACGGATCTGTGCAGTTAATTGCATCTCCCTTTCAGTGCGTTTCTTATAGTTGTATATTTTGTGTACATCCTTGGTCTCAGGGATCAAACTAGGTCGAGTTGTGAAAGTATTTAGTAATGCTAGGAAATTTCCTACGGCCTGCGGATTTCTTAGAAACTTTAGACATGCCTTCAAGAAGGGCTCAATTCCCTCTTCTATTTGAGGCTATGCGGGACCTGCCAATGGTGCTCATTCTTTGACAGACACCTCTTTCCGAGAGGCAAACCCTTCCTCTACTCCCTGGGTGACCAACCCACTACGTGTCATGACTTTTACACTTGGATCTGCGCTTCTTAGCTCGGCTTTAACTCTCTGTACATTCTGCGTAGGGGTGGGCTGTTTTTCCTTCATCTTGGCTATTAATATTGGGCAGTCTTCTACCTCATGGTCCAGCTGTCTACAATATTTGCATGATGGCCTGGCGAGATTCAGGAATTTTCTGGAAAAGTGCCCTATTTCCCCACGATTATAGCAGACTAGCTGCCCACGTCCTCAACCTGCACTTCCTCCCCGACCTCCTCTCCCTTGGGTTGGTGATCCTCCAAAGTGCGTAGAAAATCTTGGCGATGCAGGGTTTTTTTGTACTCTATATAAGTTCCCACGATCCATCATTAAGTCATAAGTATAGTAGTTCTACTCATCGTGTCCCGCTGATCAGCAGAATCGGCACCATTGTTGCTTTAGTTATAGTACATACGCACCTAACCAAGGGCAATGGTTCGTATCATGCAGTCCTTCTACCCGAAAATCATCACACCATAGCACAGGTCCGCTTGAACCTAGTCGCAATAGGACAGGTTCCCTACTTGTCCTTGGACGTATTGGGCTAGGTCCTCCTACTTTCATGTAATCCGTCAGCAAGGGACACTAATCCTTCGTATGGCCAGACACCCTGAATTGTATGCACCGGAGATCTACACAGGTGTCCTTTCCTCGCTCTTTTTGTAGCTTCTGTATCTCTATATGCATAGCCCCAAGTTGTTCCTGGATATTTTGTACTCCTGCTGATGGATCCTCTCGAGGAGTAGCCTCTAGTTTCATAGCGACTTCCACAGCCTTCTCCTGTGATTCAAAGGTCTGATGACTCATTGGCATGCACAAATGAGGTAACAACATAGCAATGAACCATTCCGTATGTTCTCTATCGTCATATTTGAATCCTCCTTCCCTGATTGCTTTTTTCAGTCGCTAATCAGCCTCTTATACTGACTTAGATGCACCTTGCTTGAAGTCCTTTACTTCTGCTACCAACTGGGAATAAGATTTCTGCTTCTTGAACTGGTGCTTCAAAGCATCCTTGATATCCTAAATAGATGTGCCCCCATTCTGGGCAATATACCGCATATACCAATCCAAGGCCCTATCCTCGAAGGCCAATGACAGCTACGCCCTTTTTATTGTATCACTTGCCACATTCTGCGCAATTCATACAGAGTCTGCAACGAACCAAAATTGGTCCATGTGCTCATCTCCTACCCCCTTGAAGGTCGTTAGTTTCATATGCGCAGCCATATCACTATCTAGAGATGGAGGTATAGGTGAATTCTTACCTTTGCGTGCCCTGGGTGGTGATGTAGCTAGTTCCTGCATTGGACTGTAGGCGGACCTCCCTCTGTCACGGTTGGTCCGATAGTATTTACCACTGCGTGTCGTGCTCCCATCTAGATCCAAGGTCATTCAGTCGGTATGGCTACACAGAATGCTCTTTTCGCATAGTAACTTCTTGATCAGCAATGATAACGTCCTCAGAAACTTGCCTCGGAATCCTTTGAAGAATCATCGCTCAGCCTCAGAGTATGATACAAACTGATCAATGGCAAATTCTTTCACAAATCCTTCTAGCACACTATCCACCCAGTGATCTACCGTGTGTGTGATATTATTATCAGTTTTTTCCAGCTGTTCCAGTAGCTCTGGGGTCCACTGAGTGACTCTCTCGTCCTTCCAGCACTTCTGGAATTCCACAAGACTGGACAGCCACTCTTGAAGTTCAATCGCAAAAGTTACAAAGAATATTTCGTAGCTTTCAGTAAGAATGTACCTATTTTTCCACCTTTCTGCCATTAATTTTTCACTTTGGTTTTCTTTTACTATGAACTCCTGGATCTGCCTTTCGAACCAGTGTTTTATTTCTCTTCTATTAGGTTTCCAGTATTCTCTTGTCATTACCCGATTCCTCTCTCAGACTTCTTCCGGTCCCAGCAACGAAACCATTTGTTAGCTCGAGGGGTCCTGACCTAGGTTCGGTAAGCAAGGTTTGCCAACAAACCCCTATACTACTGGCCCTTTCAGCAGTGACCTTCTTTCGCAGGTCAAAGTCTCACCCGAAGTAGTATGGGTGGGTGTTGGAACCAGGTTGCCGCACCCTGAGAAAGAATGGGTAAAGCAAGCAGACCAGCGCTAGATCTGGTAATCCACGATTACCCTACTTTACGCAGGGTTAATTAACTATCTATTTGCATCCACATGCAATAGATCTATTATATCATTAACGCAGCAATACATAAACAGAACATAACAGATCGAGATCCAAAAACATAGTACACAGATCTTTCGCAGCTTAAGGACGGAAAACGCTTAACACATTAATTACCAGTAATGCACATAACAGTACTTCACACGTCAGTCCTCTAATAATCCTTCGCATTCATTCATTCATCAATTCTTCATTTCAACTCCAATTCCCTTCCCAACTTGTGCACACAGCAGCAGGGTCCTCACACAACTGGACTAGGATCTCCGCGCACATAGCCAGCAGGAGTTTGTTCCCCAAAACCCAAACAGATAGCTTAAACAACATATCGCATCAATAGCTTATCATATCCTATCCTTTACAATACAAAATGCATCTCTATTTATAACAATCTAGCCTCAACTTCCCTATGGTCCACAACCCATGGTTTTCGGACCCCTAGTTTACCCTTTGTCCCATTACAATGCGTTCGGGGCTTTGACCCACCCCAAAACCCCTGCGCTAGACTAAATATAATCAAAAGTAATCAAAATTAATCAAAATGAACTAGTTTCGTAGCTTGTTAGGAGACCCTATTCCAACAATGCGCTGCATTTTTCTTTTAATACTTATATTTCTGAAAAAGGTGTTTTCTGTACATGTATTGCTGATGTTTCCCATTTGGGAATATTACAGTAGTTTTAGAGCTCTAATCTTGGCTCAACCTATGTTCTTAAACCATTATGGAGTCGTATCATGGGAAGGAGAAGATCTACAATAGAGACCAAAGAAAACCCTTATTTTCTGGAGGAAAGGGGTTCTCAAAACTTCTTCTTCAAACTCTGTAGGATATAAGCAAAGACATAAAAGAAATTAGGAGGGAAAAGCCTAGAGATCCCTCAACAAGAATGGTACAGGAGGAAATATCTAGTTCCTCATCTTATGGGTGTGAGCATTCAGCCACATCATCAGATTTACAACGCTCTACCAACAATTTGTTCATGACAAAGAAAATGGAGAAAGGAAAAGTGCCAAAGAAGGAGTCTCTTGGTGATTATTTGCAAGAATATGAATCTCAAACTAAGAGGCTCAAAGATCACATAAACTTCCAAGATTTTTTTAAGATCAAAGAAGAAAGGAGCACAACGGGCAAATGGCATGGTGTGGGTAGATTCTTTCTATCTACTTTTGATGGATCACCTAAATGTCCAACCAGGGTTTAGGTGAAGGAGCTAGACACCTATGTGCAACAACATCAAGTTTCTGAAGATGAGGCCATCAAAGTAGCAACGCTTCATTTTGAAGGTAAGGCCTATGCTTGGTGGTTGTTTGAGTCCTTCTCATTAAAGAATGCAAATACATCAACTTATGTAAGGTTCATTAGAAGAGTATTGGAAAGATTTGATGAAAGATCTCATGAAACATCTTTGATGGAAAAAATCAAACTAAAACAAACCAAACCTTTGCATGAGTTGGAAGGGCCTATAAATCCAACTCCATTTCAGAAAACCATTGAGGGAAATGAAAACTTGTTTGATACTTTGCCAAGGGCAAGATCCCCATTGCACGAAGAGCTTTCTTCTCAAGAGGAAGACATGGAGATTCCTCCTTCAAAGGAAGACCAAGTTCTAAGGTCTCTTATTGATGATGAGCATTTTAAACTATTGATAAGGAGGAAAGGAAGGTTGGAGATAACAGCACAGTCATATCAAGAGCACAACTAGGACCTCATGAAGAGGAATATGGATCACTTTCTCCATGGAGAGAAACCCTTGCACTCTTGCAAGGAGTTCCAAAGAATCTTACACATAGAGATCATGGCACGATCCATGTGTAGCATGTGCCATCATTATCAAATGGTGAGATCTTGAAGAAAGAAGAAGATAAAGGGGAGGGAAAGCATCATATGATGAGGAGTATACACCCCTCTTTATTTCAGAAGGTTGATACACAAACAAGGTAGGAGGATCGGTACAATAAAGGCAAGGAAAAATCTATCCACACACATATACATCCTGCTCTATGCCTTGATGTCTCTTTGCATGGAGGCATTCCACCAGGGAGACCCCCTGATTGGAAGAAAAATATACATAAAGTGTTATCCCAACTATGTGTAGCAGTGACATATTTGGCTAAGGAAGGAGCCTTGAGAGGAGTTACCATAGTGCTGAGAACCATTGATTGGTTCCAAGGAGAGCTGAGAAATTTTCTGAAATTGACTTTGCTATCTTCCACTCATCTATTTGTGCTGGAAAATAAGAATTCAGAAAATTTTGTTAGCATGAGCATGGTGTTAGCTACCCATAAATTCTGTTATATCAGGTGGTGGCTAAAATAATGTTGGATAGCCTTCAAGAAACAATATTATTACTAAAATTTATGATGCTTAAAGTCTTTTGATAATATCCTATCCTTTGGATAATCGTCACTGTTGTTTCCCTTCAGAACTTAGAAATCCTGCTGATTTCCAAGCAAAATTATTGCTGTAAAGACCTTTTTTCACTCCTCCCACTTCAAAACTAACCTTAATTTGCCTCCCTATTTCTCCATAAAATTCCTCTATTTTTCATGAGTTCCCTTCTTCCATTCATGAAAATCCATTTTTATAAGGTTTAAAACCCACTTTTAAGCCTTATCAGAACCCTCAATTTCCCTTGAAAACCATTGGAAAACCATAAAAACCCACATTTTGTACATATATGGGTCTTAGCCCCTTCCCGCGTAAATCCCTGGTCGTATGACCCTTCATATGACCCTTGGCCCCACAATCGGGCACTGAGCCATTTTAAATATTAAATGCACCCACCCAAAGTTTTAAAACCTTTGGTTTTGTTAAAATTTCGATTTTTATTATATTACAAAGTTTCCGCCAGTCCGAATTTCAAATTAATCTCCACCATCGATCTGATCTGCAGATCGACGGTACGGAGTCCATCTCCCTGTGGTCTCCGCCGTCCGTAAGCCGATTGCCCAAAATCGGCGGTATCCATCGCACCGCCTTTGGGCGAAAGCTATTTTCCGCTGATCGCCAGCGATTCCATACATCGCATGACATGCGTCCCCTGTACTTTTTCAAAACTGCTTGCTCATCGCGCATTATTGTTTGTACACGGACGCCCAACGATATTGACGTGCGCCATCCGATCTGGGACGGGCCATCCAACGGCTATCGCTCGCCGAAGATGCCCGATGCTTAACGTGGTCCCGGTGCGCCATCCATATTCCATCGCCCTGATTCCGTCGCCCAGTCAATGATTCTCCGTTTTTTACTTTCCCCCTTGCTCTCGACTGTCGATCTCTGCGCGATCGACGGCTCTGATTAAATCTTTCTTCCACCTTCTCCGATTAATCCTGACATTCGGATGATGCAATCCAACGGCCACGCCTCCTCCACATGCCTCCGCAGCAGTAAACCTATATATGCAGGATTTTATAATAGTTTTTTGTATTTTGCAGGGTTTCGACGTTCTCTCCGCCATAATTCAAAAAAGTTTCAAAGACAGAGGGTGACGATCCTCTGGCCTCTGATTCACCAAAGAAAATCATCACAGGGTTTTGACTCCACGTTTATCAATGATCTGTGAAGGCATTGATGCCTTTCAAACCCTACACGGCCCTGCACATCAGCAAAAACATAGCAAGTCAATCACAGTTAGAGAATATCAGTGACGAAGACCAGAATTTACCAGAACAAAGGATTAAAGAACATATTTGTGGGGATTACATCTAAGATGCTTATCAAAAGCCTAATCCCCAGACTAAAACACAGTTTTAAGGAAAAATCAGAGTGTTTCATCTGACAGAAATTTCCACCACCTTAGTTAAAGAAAATCAATTCTTCTTAGCTACTACAAAAGACACCTGTGCCTCAAAGAAATCAAATACAAGCCGAAGTTATTGCATGAAATCAAATATCTGCCTCACAACACAGCTAAAGGGTAATTCTGCGAACAAATTTAATGACAAAATATCTACAGAGTTACTCTAACATGACACAGAGCCTCAAAGGTCGAACTAAGCTTCCCCTGAGCTTAAAATATTTATGTAAATCATTTAATATAGAAGACCCCTATTGTAAGCTTCTTCGTTGAGCCCCCCAAAGGTTGAGAAGCCATTTAAGTCTGTATTAATTGGCTTTTGAGATCTTTTATCAGATCTCACCTCCTCATTCTTCTATATATACTTCTGAAGAAAATGAGTGAGGGATTGGTTTTTGTTTGATCACAAGCTGTAATATTGAAACTCTCTGAAATCAATACATAGTCCTTTGAAGTTGAAGAAAAAATTGAAGTCTTGGAGGTCTTGATGATGTAGTTGTATGCTTGTTCCTGAGAAGTCTCTATCATTGGATTCATGAGCTTGGCTGTTGGTGAAGTATTCTGACCTGTTTCATGTTTTTCCCCTATTTTCATTATGTTCCATAATTTCTCACTACAGTAGGATAGAAAGTATTAGGCTAAGAAATGACTCGTGGAAGCACCTTAGACCTGTTCATCCTTCACTGTTTTATGTTTTCTTCTGCTGAAGTATTTTAGAGGCTTTAAACTTTCTTAGCTTCTAAAAGTGATATTTTTAATATTTTGAATAGCTTGGTTTCAAAGATGATTTATGGTTCTCCTCGCTTGTCCGTCGCTACTTAAAAATTGTCATTGTCTCCCCTTTGAAGTTCTTTGCTTGCTGTGTTAACCTAGAGGTATATTTTGACCTTTCCATTGTCCTCACTTAAAAGTTTGTTTAAAGTTGGTTTTATACTGAAGTGACTCTGGATGTTTTTAGGTGTTCCCTCTTCTATGACTGCAATTATCAGTGAAACTTTTATGTTTTCTAAGTCATTTGAAATAAAATATTTGAGGAAATAGGGTGTTCCCCGAATCTTAGATTTCATTTTAAAAGTTGTTTTGGAATTCATTATTTGCTTAAAGGTATGATTTGTAGAATTTATGGTTAGCCCTGTCTATCAAAGAACTCTTTACTTGTTCAAATTATGTTTTCAAATTCCCTTTGTTGAGAATTAAACCTCTCTTTCCAAACCATTAATGTTCATCTCATTCCAAAACAGTATCCTGTAATGTTAGATTTACTTTGATATCCCATATCCTTTAGATAAGTAAGTTAACTTTTCTATGACTATCGTTTTAATGAAATGATATTAATGTTTGTATATTTTCTGATCTTTTCAAAATATTCACAACAATTCAACTGAACCAAACAAATAAACAAACATATGCACTTAATAACTAGTCTAAAACCAATACTCTAAGAATAAGCAAAGATAAATCTTGTAAACAAACCCTTGAGATCCCTCTCCTAGAACTGAGGACTAGATCCTATAACTCTAAAGATTGGTTCATGTTGCCTTGTCTTTTGATTTTCCAAAACTATCAAAACATGGGACACTAAAACATAGCTGCTAATGTGGGACACTGAAATGCAAGAATAAATCTGGGCACCCCTTAGGACTCCAGAAATCCATTATTTTCAGAGACTATCCAATGATTATCAGCCACCTTATCGCCACCAACATAATGGCGATCACGGTGGGACACTGAGTAAAATCTTCAGAAAACAAAACATTCACTGTCTAGCATAACATAAGTAACATTCTTCAAGCACTACCAAGCATAATGGTAATCAAGATAGGACCTTTGAATCAGTGACAAACTAAGTAACCCTTACGATTCTCATAAAGCCTTGTCAAACCTTGAAGATTTCAGTTACCAAGTGATAAGAGTAAACTCTGTACGTTTTGACACCCTAGCTAAGTGTTAAATCAGACTTAGAACACTCTCTTAACCTATAAGACCAAAATAACTCAGAAAAACCCAAAAAAATTTAGTTTGGCTTCATAATAAACTTGGTGGTGGACCATAAAACCTTTTACCTCTAAAAGAGCTAAAAATTCCCACCTGGCAACTCCACAATCCTAAATTCAGACCTTAAGACTCCACTAGGAAGACTGCAAGTCTTAATAGCATCTTACAAACTCATCTGGAAGGTTTTAAGATTAAAAATTTTCCTTCTTCTGAAAAGATCAGTTAGCCTATTAAAAATTGTCATATTTGGTTAAACTTTTCTTTTTAACTGGATCTTAAAAACATAGCATAGTGCCTCTTAGAAAGATTCATACTAGAGCCTACCCTAACCCAAACCCACCGGGAATAGTTGACAACCTTGAAAGTGTTCTTAGGAAGTCTCCTAAGATAAAATTTCAACTATTTTCAGATCACCCTTGAGAGCTAATTCAGTTCCTGAAAATCTTTCAGCTCTACAAAAATCTCAAGTTGACTTAGTAAATCCATTTAGAACTAGGTCTCCTGGTGATTTAGATTAGTTAGATTCTGAGTCTTCACTATCATCTCCTGAAACAAGTGAACCTCTTGGTAGCAGAGAAACAACACCTCCCGATTTACATTTTCTTCACAATTTAGGTGTCTCTCATCCAAGATCAGCTCAGCAGTCTTTTCCTGGTCCATCAACTATCCAAACCACTCCACTTCAGCCCACTGTCCCTCTTGTAAATCCACCTTCACCTCCTTCCATGGTTGCATGGTATGCTCCCCTAGTCCTTCCTGTACCATTAGTTAATCTTCCACAGGACTATCAGTCCAAAATTCCATTATATGATGCTAACAATGCTACAACCACATCACAACATGTAGATAAAATGAATGACTACTTTGACAGAAATGAAATTGATGATGATTCTGTCAAGCTTAGGTTATTTGCTCAGAGCTTAGGGGGAGAAGTAAGAAAATGGTTTAAAGGTTTAGCCCCCCATAGTATTAATGATCTACAAGGCTTCCATCAAATGTTCTTAAACAAATGGGAAGTAAAGAAGAAGTCACTCCAAGTCCTTTCTGATTATAAGAACCTCCATAGAAACACTGGGGAAAGTGTGCAAGCTTACTGCACTAGATTCAATAGTGTGTACAATGCACTTTCCCCGGAACTAAAACCTCCACAAGGCTTAGCGTTAAACAAGTTTCCTGAAGGGTTTGACCCTGAGATGGCCTATCAGCTGAGAGAAAAAAATTTTGCAACCCTTGAAGATATGCAACAGGGCGCTCTTTCTGTGGAAGTCAACTTAACGGAGAAGAGAGCAAGAATGAAAACTGAAAAGAGAGTATCTTTTAAAGAAGAGTCCACTCCTTCTACCTCAAGCTCAAAAATGGAGAGAATGTTAGAAGAAATGATGAAAGAGATGAGTATAATTAAGAGAGCACAAGCAAATCAAAATCAAACTACTCCTCGAAATAGAAATCAGAATTATAGAAGAGAAAACAATCAAGACAAACAGAACGAGAATGACCAACATATTAGACCTCCCTTCCAACAAAACTATGTAGATCAATATGAGGAAGATAGGGAGTTGGAAAGGTTGGAAGAAGCTCATGTAAACTTCATTGGATCAAACAGTGGAGATGATGTTTTCCTCACTGAGGAAGAACAATAATTCTTCTCTGATGACCAAAATACAAACACCTATGAAAACTCTGATGACTATAGATTGGGTTTTGAAAATGCAATTATGGAAGTCCATAAACAATACGATCTTAGGAGCAAAGGGAATACAGATAACGTAAAAGACGAGAACACTAATGCCGCTGTCAAGAAAAACACAGAAACTCAGCCCAAAAAGACAGCGGATAAAACCAACATTTTGGCCAAAAAACCATATTTAAACAAAGACAAAGGTGTCCAGCCAAATGTTGAAAAAAGTACCCCTAGCACTTCAGCTAGTAGTCTTACCAAAACCGTCCCAATTATCAGTCCAAATAAGGTTCAGCAAATCAAAGTTGCTGAAAAGAGTTCAATTGAAAAATCAGATGTAAATATCAACAAGTCAATTATTCCTTTCAGCCTTGAGGGAGAGATTGCCAAGACAAAGATTACCATCCCCCTAGCTGAACTAGTAACCCAAGAGGTGTACAAAAACCAAGTTTTGAAAGCTTTAAACTTAGGAAGTGATACAAACACTTTAAACTTGACAGATGACAAACCTGAGTTGTTGTTTGGTCCAGAAGTTGAAGGAAAATATCAAAAAGGAGTTGTCCCTCCCTTCTATGTTAGTTTGAACATACACGAGAAAATTTTACACAATGCCATGTTAGATTCGGGAGCTTCACACAATATAATGCCCAAGGTAGTGATGGAAAGCTTAGGCTTAGAAATTACTAAACCATACAAAGACTTGTATTCCTTTGACTCAAGCAGAGTCAAGCGTTTGGGTTTAATCGAAGATTTATGTGTTACTCTAGCTCAGATCCCTACTAAGAATCTAGTTATGGATATAGTTGTAGCTGACATTCCCCCTAAGTATGGCATGCTCTTATCAAGATCGTGGGGAGCCAAACTTCAAGGAAGCCTTCAAATGGACATGTCTTATGTCACCATCCCTGTTTTTAACCAAAACAGAAGACTATATAGGGAATCTCACATGAAGTACATGGTGAGCAACATAGACAAACCAAACAACTCTCCAATCTATTCTATTCAATCAAGTTTAGATTCCTTTATCTTGTGTAACGAAGATGAAATTACTCATTAAGATAAAGAGAACATAGACCCCATTGATTCACCTGAAAAATCAAATTTCCTCTCAAATCAACTTCAAAACATCGACAATAAACAGCAACAAGAAAACGAAAATGAGTCAAACGTGATTTGGACAATAAACTTTGACGGATCCTGTAATAAAGCAAGCGCAGGTGCAGGCGTCTGGATCCAGAATATGAATCAAATTTTTTCATATAAATTGGATTTCCCATGCACTAACAATATTGTTGAGTACGAAGCACTTCTCCTAGGTTTACAATTGCTCAAACAATTATAAGCCCAAAAGGTAACAATCTTAGGGGATTCTGAACTTATCATAAAACAAATCAAAGGTGAATACTCAGCCAGAAATCTGAGGCTTAGGGAATATCGGAACGCTGCTCTCGATCTATTGAAAACCTTTGAAAAATACAAACTCATTTTCATTCCTAGAGCGTTTAATCATTTAGGAAATGAACTCGCATTTAATGCCAGTAATTGTCAAATACCTAAGATAAACGAACAGCTTACCATAAAGGTAAAACATAGACCTGTTGTGCCTGATAACAAAGATCACTGGCAGGTGTTTGACTCTGACAAACACATAGATGATTTCTTAAAGTCAGAAAATTATTTCACCATACCAACATTAGAATCTAGCGATAATCAGAACTGTCCATATATTGAAGAAATCCCAGAAGCTGAAATAACACACTCTTCTGATATAAGTCATTTGAGAATACATTGAAGCAGAGTCAATTGACAACATGGACCAAAGAGACCTGTAGGTTTTAGAATGTAAGAATGATTCAATTCAATGAGGTCTCTCACCTTTGGAACACCTTTTCGATTTTAATGATGTAGCCAAAGAACCAAAAATGGAGCCTGTAGAAACAAATGTAGAAGAACACAACATAGGCTCCTTAACGGAACCCAAGATGATTAAATTGTCCAGCACTCTTCCAACTCACATAAAATCTCGATACATTGATCTGTTTAAAGAGTTTAAAGATGTTTTTGCCTGGGCATACACAGATCTGAAATCTTACGATACTAGCATCATTCAGCACAAGATTCCCTTGAAGGAAAATCAAAAGCCCTTCAAACAAAAACTGAGGATAATAAACCCACTTTTATTACCTTTAGTTAGAGCCAAAATTGAGAAGATGCATGATGCTGGCATTATAGTACCTGTTAGATTTTCAGAATGGGTATCAAACTTAGTTTCTGTTAGAAAAAAGGCAGGGGAGATCAGGATCTGTATTGACTTCAGAAATTTAAATAGAGCCTCCTTAAAAGACAACTACCCCTTACCCAAAATGGACCATATACTTCAGAAGGTAGTTGGGTCAAAAAGGATTTCCCTCTTAGATGGGTTCTCAGGTTACAACCAGGTGTTAGTGCTCCCAAGTGATCAAATCAAAACTGCTTTTACCACACCTTGGGGCACCTTTATGTATGTCAAAATGCCTTTCAGATTAATGAATGCAGGGGCCACCTTCCAAAGGGCCATGGACATAGCCTTTTCTGAAGACATTGGCTATTTCATAATCATATACCTTGATGACATAACTGTTTTCTCAAAAACTGATGAAGAACATTTGATTCACCTAAGAAAAGTTTTTGAGAAGTGTAGGAAATTTGGCTTGTCATTGAATCCCAAGAAAACACTCTTTGGTCTCCAAGAAGGTAAACTTCTTGGCCACATAATTTCGGAAGAGGGAATCAAAATAGACCCTACAAGGATAGATGGCATATTGCAGATCAGCCATCCAAGGAGCCTCAAAGAATTGCAATATTTCATCGGAAAGATTAATTTTCTAAGGAGGTTTATTCCTAATCTTGCTGAGCTATTAAAAAACATTACAAACATGCTTAAGAAAGATGTAGGTGTAAAATGGACTTTACCAGCTAAACAATCATTCGAACTGGTCAAACAAGCTCTTACTCAAGCACCAGTCCTGATTAGTCCAGATTTTACCAAAGATTTCTATATCTTTTCCTTTGCATCTGAACATACAATAGTTGCAGTTTTACTTCAAAAGAATGATTTGGGGCAAGAACAACCAATATCTTTCTTTAGTAGGGCCTTAAGAGATGCTCCTCTCAAATACAACATCATGGAGAAGCAAGCCTTAGCATTAGTGAAAGCATTGAAAGACTTTAGGGTCTATATTTTACACTCTCACATAATTGCTTTTGTTCCACACACTGTTGTCAAGGACATTCTAAGTCAAGACCCTGATGGTAAAAGGGGAAAATGGATTGCAACTATTCTTGAATATGACTTAGAAATTAGGCCCACCAAACTAGTTAAGGGGCAGGGATTAGCAAAACTTATGGCTGAGTCTAAATTTCAAACACTGGACATAAATATGGTAAATGTGTTGGAAGAAATAGAAGAATCTGATGCTCCTTTTATTGAAGAAACATTTATAAATTCTCCTTGGTATGCTGACATTATTTATGTGCTTTTATATCTAAATGCCCCTCTTTCTTTGTCTAAAACTGAAGCTAGATTCTTGAAACAAAAGGCTTTGAGTTTTTGCATATTGAATGGAGTATTATATTGGAAAAATGCTGTTGGAATTTTTCTTAAATGTTTACTTGAAGATGATGCAGGAAAATTCATGCATGAATTGCATGACAGAGAATGTAGAGGACACCTCTACTGGAAGGCCATCGCAAACAAAATTCTTATATCTGGTTACTATTGGCCTACCCTTTTCCTAGACACTCAAAAGTTGGTCATTTCTTGCCATAAATGTCAAATCTTTGATGGCAAAAGAAAACTTATTCCTTTACCTTTACATCCTATCAGAGTTGAGGCACCTTTTCAACAATGGGGTTTAGACTTCATTGGGGAAATTCACCCATCCTCCTCAGGTCAACATAAATGGATCCTCATAGCCACTGACTTCTTTACCAATTGGATAGAAGCTATACCTTCCAGAAATGCTAATGACTCTGTCATTATCAAGTTCCTTGAAAAAAATATTCTATCCAGATTTGGTTGTCCCAGAAAAATTATAACAGATAATGTTGCTGATTTTAAATCTAAGAAGATGGTTGATTTCTGTTACAAATACCACATAACCTTGGGCCATTCCACTGCTTACTATCCCAAAGGAAATGGATTAGCTGAATCTTCCAACAAAAGCCTCATTAATATCATCAAAAAACTGTTGGAACAAAATCAAAAAGCATGGCACAGTAAATTGGTTCATGCCTTATGGGCTGATAGACTAACTACAAAGAAATCAATAAACATGTCTCCCTATCATCTAGTCTATGGTATGGACACAGTTTTTCCCACCTCATTAGGAGTTCCAGTTATGAAACTCCTTCAAGAAGTGCAGATTGAAGAGAATGATATACAGAGAAGAATCAACCAGACAATCCATTTACAGCAGACTAGGGAGGAAGTCTATGAAATAACACAATTAGTCCAAGAGAGTATGAAGAAGTTGTTTGATAAGAGGACTAAGGCAAATAATTTCCAAGTTGGAGATGTTGTTCTTAAGTGGGATTCAAGAAAACAAGAGAAGGGAAAACATGGCAAATTTGAGAACTTGTGAAAAGGGCCCTATATTATTCATGTTGAGAGGGGTCACAATGCATTTTTCTTGAAATAATTGAATGGAGAAAACTTATATGGAGGTCCTGTCAATGGTAGGATGCTCAAGTATTACTTCTGCCAAGAATATTAAGTTTCAAAGCCTTTTATCTTTCATTATAAATATCATATTCTAACTATTGCATTCAAAGTTAGAAAAATCAAAAAATACAAAAACAACGAAAGAAAGAAAAGAGGGCAGATTGTGAAAACAAGAAAGGTATAGCCCCATACCAAAAAAGAGAAACAAATCTAGAAGTGTGCAAGCTCAAATTCCACTCCTGAAAAACACACTTCTAGTTAGTCAAACAGTCTAACCTTGACTAATTAGCTTTAAATTTTCTGCTGATAAGATAGTGAATTCGATTTGCCAAACTTTTTAATCTTGGCTTATCAGTAGCTAGTTTAAAATAGAAATTAAAGGTTCAAACATGCTCAAAATCTGTACCTAAAGTTTCAAAGAGAAAATGACTCAAATCTGTTTCAAATTCTGAGTCAAAAGATGTAAAAAATCTAGTTCTAATCAGATTAAAACCTGAACCAGAAGAAAAGAAAAAATAGCTCAAAACAAAGATCAAAATAGAGCTGTAGAAAAGAGGAAGGAAATATCTTCAATTTTCAGATCTCATGCCTTCCATTTTTGTTTTAAATTTTGTGCAAAATAAACGTCTATGTGCAGCTTGTCTTTTTTATGCCATAGACCAGCATCAAGTTAGATTGTCCAATCCTAACTTGAATTCTTTTTCAATTTCTGTTGTAAAATTTAGAAAATAAAATCTGTTGGACAGTTTAATCCCAACAGATGGTAAAATAGGTAGAGAAGCATCTGAATTCAACTGTTTAATCTGAGTTCATGGAGAAATAAGGAGTAGAATTAGATTAGTTTTATGCTTTCAAAAGAATAAAATGTTGTGAAAAAAGTTTGCCAATCCAAGTGCACTCTAATGAAGAAAAAATGTTAGATCAATAGGATTGAGTAGGTAGAAAGCTTGTTGATGAAAGAACCATTATTTTTTATGACTGCTAATATGTTTCAGAGCAAAAGAAGATCATCCACAGAAAGGAAGACAACCCAATGGAGGAGGCAACTGATCAGCCTCCCAGAGAAAGCAAGTCCGAAATTCTTGATGCCTTCAAAAAGGCACCATCCCCAAGTGGAGCCACTGTTAGCCACCCATAAATTATGTTATATCAGGTGGTGGTTAAAATAATGTTGGATAGCCTTCAAGAAACAATTTTATTACTAAAATTTTTGATGCTTAAAGTCTTTTGATAATATCCTATCCTTTGGATAATCGTCACTGTTGTTTCCCTTCAAAACTCAGAAACCTGCTGATTTCCAAGCCAGATTATTGCTACAAAGGCCTTTTTTCCCTCCTCCCACTTCAAAACTAACCTTCATTTTCCTCCCTATTTCTCCATAAAATTCCTCTATTTTTCATGAGTTCCCTTCTTCCATTCATGAAAATCCATTTTTATAAGGTTTAAAACCCACTTTTAAGCCTTATCAGAACCCTCAATTTCCCTTGAAAATCATTGGAAAACCATAAAAACCCACATTTTGTACATATATGGGTCTTAGCCCCTTCCTGCATAAATCCCTGGTTGTATGACCCTTCATATGACCCCCGGCCCCGCAATCGGGCGCCAAGCCATTTTAAATATTAAACGCACCCACCCAAAGTTTTAAAACCTTTGGTTTTGTTAAAATTTCGATTTTTATTATATTACAAAGTTTCCGCTGGTCCGAATTTCAAATTAATCTCCACAGTCGATCTGATCTACAAATCGACGGTACAGAGTCCGTCTCCCTGTGGTCCCCACCGACCATAAGACGATTTCCCAAAACCGGCGGTATCCATCGCACCGCCTTTGGGCGAAAGTTGTTTTCCCCCGATCGCCAGTGATTCCATACATCGCATGACACGCGTCCCCTGTACTTTTTCAAAACTGCTTGCTCATCGTGCATTATCGTTCGTACGCGGATGCCCAGCGATATTGCCGTGCGATGTCCGATCTGGGGTGGGCCATCCAATGGGTATCGCTCGCCGAAGATGCCTGACGCTTAACGTGGTCCCGGTGCGCCATCCAGTTAATCTCCGTTGTCGATCTGATCTGTAGATCGACGGTCCATATTCCATCACCCTGATTCTGTCACCCAGTCAACGATTCTCCATTTTTTACTTTCCCCCTTGCTCCCGACCGTCGATCTCTGCGCGATCGATGGCTCTGATTCAATCTTTCTTCTGCCTTCTCCGATTAATCCTGACCGTCGGATGATGCCATCCAACGGCCACGCCTCCCCCACATGCCTCCGCAGTAGTAAACCTATATATGCAAGATTTTATAATAGTTTTTTGTATTTTGCATGGTTTCAATGCTCTCTCCGCCATAATTCAAAAAAGTTTCAGAGACAGAGGGTGACAATCCTCTGGCCTCCGATTCACCAAAGAAAATCATCACAGGGTTTTGACTCCACATTTATCAATGATATGCGAAGGTATTGATGCCTTTCAAACCCTACACGACCCTGCACATCAGCAAAAACACAGCAAGTCAATCACAGTCAGAGAATATCAGTGACGAAGACCAGAATTTACCAGAACAAAGGATTAAAGAACAGGTTTGTGGGGATTACATCTAAGATGCTTATCAAAAGCCTAATCCCCAGACTAAAACACAATTTTAAGGAAAAATCAGAGTGTTTCATCTGACAGAAAGCTCCACCGCCTTAGTTAAAGCAGATCAATTCTTCTCAGCTACTACAAAAGACACTTGTGCCTCAAAGAAATCAAATACAAACAGAAGTTATTGCATGAAACTCACAACACAGCTAAAGGGTAATTCTGCGAACAAAATTAATGAAAAAATATCTACAAAGTTACTCTAACATGACACAGAGCCTCAAAGGTCGAATTAAGCTTCCACCGAGCTTAAAATCTTTATGTAAATCATTTAATACAGAAGACCCCTATTGTAAGCTTCTTCGTTGAGCCCCCCAAAGGCCGAGAAGCCATTTAAGTCTGTATTAATTGGTTTTTGAGATCTTTTATCATATCTCACCTCCTCATTCTTCTATATATACTTCTGAATAAAATGAGTGAGGGATTGGTTTTTGTTTGATCACAAGCTGTAATATTGAAACTCTCTGAAATCAATACATATTCCTTTGAAGTTGAAGAAAAAATTGAAGTCTTGGAGGTCTTGATGATGTTGTTGTATGCTTGTTCCTGAGAAGGCTCTATCATTGGATTCATGAGCTTCGCTGTTGGTGAAGTATTCTAAACTGTTTCATGTTTTTCCCCTGTTTTCATTATGTTCCATAATTTCTCACTACAGTAGGATAGAAAGTATTAGGCTAAGAAATGACTCCTGGAAGCACCTTAGACCTGTTCATCCTTCACTGTTTTATGTTTTCTTCTGCTGAAGTATTTTAGAGGCTTTAAAATTTCTCTTTATTCTTCATGCTTGTTTATTTCCTTAATAGTTTGAACAGTTGGTTTCAGCATGATTTATGGTTCTCCCTGCTTGTCTGCTACCACTTAAAAATTGTTATTGAAGTCTCCCTTTGAATTTCTTTGCTTACAGTGAATCAAAGAGGTTTGTTTTGATCTTTCCCTTTGTCCTCACTTAAACAGTTGGCTTAAAGGTCATTATAATTATGATCATAGATGTTTTTAGTTGTTCCCTCTTCTATGACTGCAATTATCAGTGAAACTTTTATGTTTTCTAAGCCATTTGAAATAAAATCTTTGAGGAAATAGGGTGTTCCCCGAATCTTAGATTTCATTTTAAAAGTTGTTTTGGAAGTCATTATTTGCTTAAAAGTGTGATTTGTAGAATTTATGGTTAGCCCTGTCTATCAAAGAACTCTTTACTTGTTCAAATTATGTTTTCAAATTCCCTTTGTTGATAATTAAACCTCTCTTTCCAAACCATTAATGTTCATCTCATTCCAAAAACAAAAGGATCCTGTGGCCAAGTTAGATTTGCCCTTTGATATCCCATATCCTTTGATAAGTGTGTTATGACCTTTTATTGACTCCATTGCCCAATGAAACAAATATTTTACTGTTCTATATATCTTTCCTAGACCTTTCATGTTCTGTTGTATCAATTCAATCCAACCAAACAAACAAACAAACACCTGCACTTAATAACTAGTCTAAAACCAATACTCTAAGCACACAAGATAAACCTTTGCAAACAAACTTTTGAGAGATCAATCTATGAGAACAGGAGGACTAGATCCTATAACTCTAAAGATTGGTTCTGATGTTGCCTTGTCTTTTGATTTTCCAAACTATCAAAACACGGGACACCAACATAATGGCGATCATGGTGGGACACTCTGAGTCAGTAACAATCTAAGTACCCCTTAGGACTCCAAAAATCCCTTATTTTCAAAGACTATCTAGTGATTATCAACCACCTTATCGCCACCAACATAATGGCAATCACGGTGGGACACTGAGTAAAATCTTCAGAAATCAAAACATTCACTGTCTAGAATAATATAAGTAACCTTCTTCAAGCACTACCAAGCATAATGGTAATCATGATAGGACCTTTGAATCAGTGACAAACTAAGTAACCCTTAGGATTCTCATAAAGCCTTGTCAAACCTTGAAGATTTCAGTTACTAAGCCATAAGGGTAAACTCTGTACGTTTTGACACACTAGCTAAGTGTTAAATCAGACTTAGAACACTCTCTTAACCTATAAGACCAAAATAACTCAGAAAAACCCAAAACATTCCAGTTTGGCTTCATAATAAACTTGGTGGTGGACCATAAAACCTTTTACCTCCAAAAGAGCTAAAAAATCCCCACCTGGAGACTCCACAATCCTAAATTCAGACCTTAAGACTCCACTGGGAAGACCCCAAGTCTTAATAGCATCTTACAAACTCAGCTAGAAGGTTTTAAGATTAAAAATTTTCCTTCTTCTGAAAATATTAGTTAGCCTATTAAAAACTGTCATATTTGGTTAAACTTTTCTTTTTAACTGGGTCTGAAAAACATAGCATAGTGGCTCCTAGAAAGATTCATACTAGAGCCTACCCTAACCCAAACCCACTGGGAATAGTTGACAACCCTGAAAGTGTTCTTAGGAAGTCTCCTAAGATAAAATTATCAATTGTTTTCAGATCACCCTTGAGAGCTAATTCAGTTCGTAAAAATCTTTCAGCTCTACAACAATCTCAAGTTGACTTAGTAAATCCATTTAGAACTAGGTCTCTTGGTGATTTAGATCAGTTAGATTCTGAGTCTTCACTATCATCTCATGAAACAAGTGAACCTCTTGGTAGTAGAGAAACAACACCTCCCGATTTACATTTCCTTCACAATTTAGGTGTCTCTCATGCAAGATCAGCTCAGCAGTCTTTTCCTGGTCCATCCACTGTCCAAACCACTCCACTTCAGCCCACTGTCCCTCTTGTAAATCCACCTCCACCTCCTGCCATGGCTGCATGGTATGCTCCCGTAGTCCTTCCTATACCATTAGTTAATCTTCCACAGGACTATCAGTCCAAAATTCCATTATATGATGCTAACAATGCTACAACCGCATCACAACATATAGATAAAATGAATGACTACTTTGACAGAAATGAAAATGATGATGATTCTGTCAAGCTTTGTTTATTTGCTTAGAGCTTAGGGGGAGAAGTAAGAAAATGGTTTAAACGTTTAGCCCCCCATAGTATTAATGATCTCCAAGGCTTCCATCAAACATTCTTAAACAAATGGGAAGTAAAGAAGAATCCACTCCAAGTCCTTTATGATTTCAAGAACCTCCATAGAAACACTAGGGAAAGTGTGCAAGCTTACTGCACTAGATTCAATAGTGTGTACAATGCACTTTCCCCAGAACTAAAACCTCCACAAGGCTCAGCGTTAAACAAGTTTCCTGAAGGGTTTGACCCTGAGATGGCCTATCAGCTGAGAGAAAGAGATTTTGCAACCCTTGAAGATATGAAAAAGGGCGCTCTTTCTATGGAAGTCAACTTAATGGACAAGAGAGCAAGAATGAAAACTGAGAAGAGAGTATCTTTTAAAGAAGAGTCCACTCCTACCTCAAGCTCAAAAATGGAGAGAATGTTAGAAGAAATGATGAAAGAGATGAGTATAATTAAGAGAGCACAAGAAAATCAAAATCAAACTACTCCTCGAAATAGAAATCAGAATTATAGAAGAGAAAACAATCAAGACAAACAGAACGAGAATGACCAACAGATTAGACCTCCCTTCCAACAAAACTATGTAGATCAATATGAGGAAGATAGGGAGTTGGAAAGGTTGGAAGAAGCTCATGTAAACTTCATTGGATCAAACAGTGGAGATGATGTTTTCCTCACTGAGGAAGTACAAGAATTCTTCTCTGATGACCAAAATACAAACACCTATGAAAACTCTGATGACTATAGATTGGGTTTTGAAAATGCAATTATGGAAGTGCATAAACAATATGATCTTAGGAGAAAAGGGAATACAGATAACGTAAAAGACAAGAACACTAATGCCGCTGTCAAGAAAAACACAGAAACTCAGCCCAAAAAGAGAGCGGAGAAAACCAACATTTTGGCCAAAAAACTAGATTTAAACAAAGACAAAGGTGTCCAGCCAAATGTTGAAAAACGTACCCCTATCACTTCAGCTAGTAGTCCTACCAAAACTGTTCCAATTATTAGTCCAAATAAGGTTCAGCAAATCAAAGTTGCTGAAAAGAGTTCAATTGAAAAAGCAGATGTAAATATCAACAATTCAATTATTCCTTTCAACCTTGAGTGAGAGATTGCGAAGATAAATATTACCATCCGCCTAGTTGAACTAGTAACCCAAGAGGTGTACAAAAACCAAGTTTTGAAAGCTTTAAACTTAGAAAGTGATACAAACACTTTAAACTTGACAGATGACAAACCTGAGTTGTTGTTTGGTCCAGAAGTTGAAGGAAAATATCAAGAAGGGGTTGTCCCTCCCTTCTATGTTAGCTTGAACATACATGAGAAAATTTTACACAATGCCATGTTAGATTCGTGAGCTTCACACAATCTAATGCCCAAGGTAGTGATGGAAAGCTTAGGCTTAGAAATTACTAAACCATACAAAGACTTGTATTCCTTTGACTCAAACAGAGTCAAGTGTTTGGGTTTAATCAAAGATTTATGTGTTACTCTAGCTCAGATCCCTGCTAAGAATCTAGTTATGGATATAGTTGTAGCTGACATTCCCCCTAATTATGGCATGCTCTTATCAAGATCTTGGGGAGCCAAACTTCAGGGAAGCCTTCAAATGGACATGTCTTATGCCACCATCCCTGTTTTTAACCAAAACAGAGGACTATATAGGGAATCTCACATGAAGTACATGGTGAGAAACATAGACAAACCAAACAACTCTCCAATCTATTCTATTCAATCAAGTTTAGATTCCTTTATCTTGTGTAACGAAGATGAAATTACTCAACAAGATAAAGAGAACATAGACCCCATTGATTCACCTGAAAAATTTCCTCTCAAACCAACTTCAAAACATCGACAATCAACAACAACAAGAAAACAAAAATGAGTCAAACGTGATTTGGACAATAAAATTTGATGGATCTTGTAATAAAGAAAGCGCGGGCGCAGGCGTATGGATCCAGAATACGAATCAAAGTTTTTCATATAAATTCGATTTCCCATGCAATAACAATATTTCTGAGTACGAAGCACTTCTCCTAGGTTTACAATTGCTCAAACAATTACAAGCCCAAAAGGTAACAATCTTAGGGGATTCTAAACTTATCATAAAACAAATCAAAGGTGAATACTCAGCCAGAAATCTGAGGCTTAGGGTATATCGGAACGCTGCTCTCGATCTATTGAAAACCTTTGAAAAATAGTAACTCATTTTCATTCCTAGAGCATTTAATCATTTAGCAAATGAACTCGCGTTTAATGCCAGTAACTGTCAAATACCTAAGATAATTGAACAGCTTACCATAAAGGTAAAGCAAAGACCTGATGTGCCTGATAATGAAGATCACTGGCAGGTGTTTGACTCTGACAAACATATAAATGATTTCTTAAAGTCAGAAAATGATTTCACCATACCAACATCAGAATCTAGCCATAATCAGAACTGTCCATATATTGAAGAAATCCCAGAAGCTGAAATAACACACTCTTCTGATATAAGTCATTTTGAGAATACGTTTGAAGCAGAGTCAATTGACAACGTGGACCAAAGAGACCTGGAGGTTTTAGAATGTAAGAACGGTTCAATTCCAATAGGTCTCTCACCTTTGGAACACCTTTTCGACTTTAATGATGTAGCCAAAGAACCAAAAATGGAGCCTGTAGAAACAAATGTAGAAGAACACAACATAGGCTCCCTAATGGAACCCAAGATGATTAAATTGTCCAGCGCTCTTCCAACTCACATAAAATCTCGATACATTGATCTGTTTAAAGAGTTTAAAGATGTTTTTGCCTGGGCATACACATATCTGAAATCTTACGATACCAGCATCATTCAGCACAAGATTCCCTTGAAGGAAAATCAAAAGCGCTTCAAACAAAAACTGAGGAGAACAAACCCACTTTTATTGCCTTTAGTTAGAGCCGAAATTGAGAAGATGCATGATGATGGCATTATAGTACCTGTTATATTTTCAGAATGGGTATCAAACTTAGTTTCTGTTAGAAAAAAGACAAGGGAGATCAGGCTCTGTATTGACTTCAGAAATTTAAATAGAGCCTCCTTAAAAGACAACTATCCCTTACCCAAAATGGACCATATACTTCAGAAGGTAGTTGGGTCAAAAAGGATTTCTCTCTTAGATGGGTTCTCAGGTTACAACCAGGTGTTAGTGCTCCCAAGTGATCAAATCAAAACTGCTTTTACCACTCCTTGGGGCACCTTTATGTATGTCAAAATGTCTTTCGGATTAATGAATGCAGGGGCCACCTTCCAAAGGGCCATGGACATAGCCTTTTTTGAAGACATTGGCTATTTCATAATCATTTACCTTGATGACATCATTGTTTTCTCAAAAATTGATGAAGAACATTTGATTCACCTAAGAAAATTTTTTGAGAAGTGTAGGAAATTTGGCTTTTCATTGAATCCCAATAAAACACTCTTTGGTCTCCAAGAAGGTAAAATTCTTGGCCACATAATTTTGGAAGAGGGAATCAAAATAGACCCTACAAGGATAGATGGCATATTACAGATCAGCCATCCAAGGAGCCTCAAATAATTGCAATCTTTCATCGAAAAGATTAATTTTCTAAGGAGGTTTATTCCTAATCTTGCTGACCTATTAAAAAATATTACAAACATGCTTAAGAAAGATGTAGGTGTAAAATGGACTTTACCAGCTAAACAATCATTCGAACTGGTCAAACAAGCTCTTACTCAAACACCAGTCCTGATTAGTCCGGATTTCACGAAAGACTTTTATATCTTTTCTTTTGCATATGAGCATACAATCGCTGCAATTTTACTTCAAAAGAATGATTTGGGGAAAGAACAACCAATATCTTTCTTTAGTAGGGCCTTAAGAGATGCTCCTCTCAAATATAACATCATGGAGAAGCAAGCCTTAACATTAGTGAAAGAATTAAAAGACTTTAGGGTCTATATTTTACACTCTCACATAATTTCTTTTGTTCCACATACTGTTGTCAAGGACATTCTAAGTCAAGACCCTGATGGTAAAAGGGGAAAATGGATTGCAACTATTCTTGAATATGACTTAGAAATTAGGCCCACCAAACTAGTTAAGGGGCAGGGATTAGCAAAACTTATGGCTGACTCTAACTTTCAAGCACTGGACATAAATATGGTAGATGTGTTGGAAGAAATAGAAGAATCTGATGCTCCTTTTATTGAAAAAACATTTCTAAATTCTCCTTGGTATGCTGACATTATTTATGTGCTTTTATATCTAAATGCCCCTCCTTCTTTGTCTAAATATAAAGCTAGATTCTTGAAACAAAAGGCTTTGAGTTTTTGCATATTGAATGGAGTATTATATTGGAAAAATGCTGTTGGAATTTTGCTTAAATGTTTACTTGAAGACGATGTAGGAAAAATCATGCATAAATTGCATGACGGAGAATGTGGAGGACACCTCTACTAGAAGGCCACCGCAAACAAAATTCTTAGATCTGGTTACTATTAGCCTACCCTTTTCCCAGACACTCAAAAGTTGGTCATGTCTTGCCATAAATGTCAAATCTTTGATAGCAAAAGAAAACTTCTTCCTTTACCCTTACATCCTATCAGAGTTGAGGCACCTTTTCAACAATGGGGTTTAGACTTCATTGGGGAAATTCACCCATCCTCCTCAGCTCAACATAAATGGATCCTCACAGCCACTGACTTCTTTACCAAATGGATAGAAGCTATACCTTCCAGAAATGCTAATGACTCTATCATTATCAAGTTCCTTGAAACAAATATTCTATCCAAATTCGGTTGTCTCAGAAAAATTATAACAGATAATGTTGCTGCTTTTAAATCTAAGAAGATGGTTGATTTCTGTTACAAATACCAGATAACATTGGGCCATTCCACTACTTACTATCCCCAAGGAAATGGATTAGCTGAATATTCCAACAAAAGCCTCATCAATATCATCAAAAAGCTGTTGGAAAAAAATCAGAAATCATGGCATAGTAAACTGGTTCATGCCTTATGGGCTGATAGGCTAACTACAAAGAAATCAATAAACATGTCTCCCTATCAGCTATTCTATGGTATAGACGCAATTTTTCCCACCTCATTAGGAGTTCCAGTTATGAAACTCCTTCAAGAAGTGCAGATTAAAGAGAATGATATACAAAGAAGAATCAACCAGACAATCCATTTACAGCAGATCAGGGAGGAAGTCTATAAAAGAACACAGTTAGTCCAAGAGAATATGAAGAAGTTGTTTGATAAGAGGACTAAGACAAAAAAATTCCAAGTTGGAGATTTTGTTCTTAAGTGGGATTCAAGAAAAGAAGAGAAGGGAAAACATGGCGAATTTGAGAACTTGTGGAAAGGGCCCTATATTATTCATGCTGAGAGGGGTCAATGCATTTTTCTTGAAAGAATTGAATGGAGAAAACTTATATGGAGGTCCTGTCAATGGAAGAATGCTCAAGCATTACTTCTGCCAAGAATCTTAAGTTTCAAAGCCTTTTATCTTTCATTATAAATATCATAGTCTAACCATTGCATTCAAAGTTAGAAAAATCAAAAAATACAAAAACAACGAAAGAAAGAAAAGAGGTCAGATTGTGAAAACAAGAAAGGTATAGCCCCATACCAAAAAAGAGAAACAAATCTAAAAGTGTGCAAGCTCAAATGCCACTCCTGAAAAACACACTTTTAGTTAGTCAAACAGTCTAACCTTGACTAATTAGCTTTAAATTTTCTACTGATAGGATAGTGAATTCAATTTGTCAAACTGTTTAATTTTGGCTTACCAGTAGCTAGTTTAAAATCGAAATTAAAGGTTCAAACATGCTCAAAATATGAACCTAAAGTTTCAAAGAGAAAATGACTCAAATCTGTTTCAAATTCTGAGTCAAAAGATGTAAAAAATATGGTTCTAATCAGATTAAAACCTGAACCAGAAGAAAAGAAAAAGTAGCTCAAAACAAATATCAAAATAGAGCTATAGAAAAGAGGAAGGAAATATTTTCAATTTTCAGATCTCACGCCTTCCATTTTTTTTTTAAATTTTGTGCAAAATAAATGTCTATGTGCAGCTTGTCTTTTTTATGCCATAGACCAGCATCAAGTTAGATTGTCCAATCCTAACTTGAATTCTTTTTCAATTTCTGTTGTAGAATTTAGAAAATAAAATCTTTTGGACAGTTTAATCCCAACATATGGTAGAATGGGTAGAGAAGCATCTGAATTCAACTATTTAATCTGAGTTCAGAGAGAAATGAGTAGAATTAGATTAGTTTTATGCTTTCAAAAGAATAAAATGTGGTAAAAAGAGTTTGCCAATCCAAGTGCACTCTAATGAAGAAAAAATGTTAGATCAGTAGGATTGGGTAGGTAGAAAGCTTGTTGATAAAAGAACCATTGTTTTTTATGACTGCTAATATGTTTCATAGCAAAAGAAGATCATCCACAGAAAGGAAGGCAACCCAATGGAGGAGGCAACTGATCAGCCTCCCAGAGAAAGCAAGTCCGAAATTCTTGATGCCTTCAAAAAGGCACCATCCCCAAGTGGAGCCACTGTTAGCCACCCATAAATTCTGTTATATCAGGTGGTGGTTAAAATAATGTTGGATAGCCTTCAAGAAACAATTTTATTACTAAAATTGTTGATGCTTAAAGTCTTTTGATAATATCCTATCCTTTGGATAATCGTCACTGTTGTTTCCCTTCAGAACTCAGAAATCCTGCTGATTTCCAAGCCAAATTATTGCTGCAAAGGCCTTTTTTCCCTCCTCCCACTTCAAAACTAACCTTCATTTGCCTCCCTATTTCTCCATAAAATTCCTCTATTTTTCATGAGTTCCCTTCTTCCATTCATGAAAATCCATTTTTATAAGGTTTAAAACCCACTTTTAAGCCTTATCGGAACCCTCAATTTCCCTTGAAAACCATTGGAAAACCATAAAAACCCACATTTTGTACATACATGGGTCTTAGCCCCTTCCCGCATAAATCCCTGGTCGTATGACCCTCAGCCCCGCAATCGGGCGCCGAGCCATTTTAAATATTAAACGCACCCACCCAAAGTTTTAAAACCTTTGGTTTTGTTAAAATTTCGATTTTTATTATATTACAAAGTTTCCACCGGTCCGAATTTCAAACTAATCTCCACCGTAGATCTGATCTGCAGATCGACGGTACGGAGTCCGTCTCCCTGTGGTCCCTGCCGACCATACACCGATTGCCCAAAACTAGCGATATCCATCGCACTGCCTTTGGGCAAACGATGTTTTCCCCCGATCGCCAGCGATTCCATACATCGCATGACACGCGTCCCCTGTACTTTTTCAAAACCGCTTGCTCATCGCGCATTATCGTTCGTACACGGACGCCCAGCGATATTGTCGTGCGTCTTCTGATCTGGGGCGGGCCATCCAACGACTATCGCTCGTCGAAGATACTCGATGCTTAACGTGGTCTCGGCGCACCATCCAGTTAATCTCTGTCGTCGATCTGATTTGTAGATCGACGGTCCATATTCCATCGCCCTGATTCCGTTGCCCAGTCAACGATTCTCCGTTTTTGACTTTCCCCCTTGCTCCCGACCGTCGATCTCTGCGCGATCAACGGCTTTGATTCAATCTTTCTTCCGTCTTCTCCAATTAATCTTAACCGTCGGATGATGCCATCCAACGGCCATGCCTCCTCCACATGCCTCCGCAGTAGTAAACCTATATATGCAGGATTTTATAATAGTTTTTGTATTTTGCAGGGTTTCGACGTTCTCTCCGCTATAATTCAAAAAAGTTTCAGAGACAGAGGGTGATGATCCTCTGGCCTCCGATTCACCAAAGAAAATCATCACAGGGTTTTGACTCCACGTTTGTCAATGATCTGCGAAGGCATTGATGCCTTTCAAACCCTACATGGCCCTGCACATCAGCAAAAACACAGCAAGTCAATCACAGTCAGAGAATATCAGTGACAAAGACCAGAATTTACCAGAACAAAGGATTAAAGAACAGATTTGTGGGGATTACATCTAAGATGCTTATCAAAAGCCTAATCCCCGGACTAAAACATATTTTTAAGGAAAAATCAGAGTGTTTCATCTGACAGAAAGCTCCACCGCCTTAGTTAAAGCAAATCAATTCTTCTCAGCTACTACAAAAGACACATGTGCCTCAAAGAAATCAAATACAGGCTGAAGTTATTGCATGAAATCAAATATCTGCCTCACAACACAGCTAAAGGGTAATTCTGCGAACAAACTTAATGACAAAATATCTACAGAGTTACTCTAACATGACACAGAGCCTCAAAGGTCGAATTAAGCTTCCACCGAGCTTAAAATCTTTATGTAAATCATTTAATACAGAAGACCCCTATTGTAAGCTTCTTCGTTGAGCCCCCGAAAGGCCGAGAAGCCATTTAAGTCTGTATTAATTGGTTTTTGAGATCTTTTATCAGATCTCACCTCCTCATTCTTCTATATATACTTCTGAAGAAAATTAGTGAGGGGTTGGTTGTTGTTTGATCACAAGCTGTAATATTGAAACTCTCTGAAATCAATACATAGTCCTTTGAAGTTGAAGAACAAATTGAAGTCTTGGAGGTCTTGATGACGTTGTTGTATGCTTGTTCCTGAGAAGGCTCTATCATTGGATTCATGAGCTTTGCTGTTGGTGAAGTATTCTGAACCGTTTTATGTTTTTCCCCTGTTTTCATTATGTTCCATAATTTCTCACTACAGTAGGATAGAAAGTATTAGGCTAAGAAATGACTCCTGGAAGCACCTTAGACCTGTTCATCCTTCACTATTTTATGTTTTCTTCTGCTAAAGTATTTTAGAGGCTTTAAAATTTCTCTTTAGTCTTTATGATTGTTTATTTTCTTAATAGTTTGAACAGTTGGTTTCAGCATGATTTATGGTTCTCCCTGCTTGTCTGCTGCCACTTAAAAATTGTTATTGAAGTCTCCCTTTGAAGTTCTTTGCTTATAGTGAATCAGAGAGGTTTGTTTTGATCTTACCCTTTGTCCTCACTTAAACAGTTGGCTTAAAGGTCGTTATAATTATGATCATAGATGTTTTTAGGTGTTCCCTCTTCTATGACTGCAATTATCAATGAAACTTTTATGTTTTCTAAGTCATTTGAAATAAAATCTTTGAGGAAATAGGGTGTTCCCCGAATCTTAGATTTCATTTTAAAAGTTTTTTTGGAAGTCATTATTTGCTTAAAGGTGTGATTTGTATAATTTATGGTTAGCCCTGTCTATCAAAGAACTCTTTACTTGTTCAAATTATGTTTTCAAATTCCCTTTGTTGAGAATTAAACCTCTCTTTCCAAACCATTAATGTTCATCTCATTCCAAAAACAAAAGTATCCTGTGGCCAAGTTAGATTTTCCCTTTGATATCCCATATCCTTTGATAAGTGTGTTATGACCTTTTCTTGACTCCATTGCCCAATGAAACAGATATTTTACTGTTCTATATATCTTTCCTAAACCTTTCATGTTCTACTGTATCAATTCAATCCAACCAAACAAACAAACAAACACCTGCACTTAATAACTAGTCTAAAACCAATACTCTAAGCACACAAGATAAACCTTTGCAAAAAAACTTTTGAGAGATCCCTCTCTGAGAACAGGAGGACTAGATCCTGTAACTCTAAAGAGTGGTTCTGATGTTTCTTTGTCTTTTGATTTGCCAAACTATCAAAACACGGGACACCAACACATGGTATCAAAAGGCCACTCCATAGCCTTGGAGCAGCGAAAGATACTTCTATACATAATGAAGATTTCTGAATATGACAAGAGGGTATTACCAATCTTGCATGCATGGGCAAAACTATGGAAGTTTTGGAGGAAATAATCCTTTCAAAAGGAAGTTGACTTCCATGAACTTCAATCTTGTCTTAAGCAATATCATTTGCAAGAGAGGCAGCAAAGGAGGATATACAATAGTCCAACATGTGACTTTGGCATTGGGCATGTCAAAGAGGAGAACCATCATATGACAGATACTTCATTTCAGATTTCGACAGCGTTGTCATTATTAGGGATCCTAGATCCATATTGGGAGTCCCAACTCTTGATGGAATATTCAAAGAACCTCTTCACATGTAAGGTTCTTGATGGGCAAGTGATGGATAGGAGGTATAAGGTAGTTGATGGAGTCATTTATTCTCATAATCATATCTATTTGACTAGAGATTCCAAGCTTAAGGATGAACTACTTAATGCAACCTATGAAATCTTGCTTTCTAAACCCATTGGATTTATTAAAGCATACCGTACCATCTTGGAGGGATTCATGTGGAAAGACTTCAAAGAGGAGATGCACTCTCATATGAGGAAGTGCATAGATCATTTACCGGTTAAGGAGGAATATAGCTCTTGGAAAGAGTTATCATTGCCACCTCCTTACTCATTGGGTGTGAGAGGAAGCTCATCCATAAGCCACCTCACTGATTTGAATCAAGTGTATGGTAAGACTTGTATTTCTGAACATCATAATGTATCTACTATATGCTTGTACCTTCTTAACACTCATGTACAATGCATTTCTCTTAGAGGGGACACTTTTTCTTATGGACTTCATAGGCCACTTAGGGCCATGAACAATGGTGATGTTGACCATTCCTTAGAATATTTTGGAGAGTTGATGCATCCCTCATGGTGTGCTTCATTAACACCAACCATCATACACCTTCTCCAAGCATGCAAGAAGGATGGGGCAGCAAATAAGTGTTGGGAAAAACACTCGTCATATCATATTCTATGGCAATTAGGAGTAAAACTGTGTTGGTTTCACTTGAGGGACCATTTTCCTTCCCCCTTATTGCATATGGCAGCTAGCATGACTTTAATTATAATTCCATATGTTGAAGATGTTCTTATTTTTGTTGGATACATAATTGGAGGAGAGACACATTGGTTGGATGTGTCCTTGGGGAAAGAAATTTTCCACACTTTTTGCACCACATGTTTCAAGGGGGGCATGGGAGACTATATGGCCACTATAGTAGATCCCTTGTTTCTTTATGAGGTGTGCCATATGATTGTTTGGAACACTTGGGACATGCCTCTCATGAGCAATTGGGAGGAGCTTTTCTATGAATTACCAAGCTGGGAGGTGATTCATTTTATCTGGATGATAGCATGGATATGGGAGTCCTTCATTGATGATGGAATTCCCCATTATTGTAATCACTTCTATCTTGAGGAGGCCATTGATCAGAAATAAGGTTTCCATATAGACCTTCCATTCTTTCATGATGACAGTCATTTGGTTTATTCACCAAAGGCCAACTTACACACTTGGAAGGAACCATTGGGTGGCAGAAATTATTGCAGCAAGTATGAAGCAATGGTGCAAACTATTGGACATGGAGGCCCCAAGAGGAGGAGGGGAGATTTTGCAGCACCCTTGCAGTTGCTTGAGGACAAGCAACATTTGGGAGGGGAAGACTATAATATTCCTACATTAGCATGCAGCTAATAAGAATATTAATTTTTCTCTTAATATCTAGTTAGATGAATAAATGGGCAAGGAGGCTCATAAGTTGCTTAAGTAGGCATAAAATCCCTCATAATGTGAAAAGAGATCATGTTAATAACTAAATAAAACATCCTCATGTGTGAACTGGGTCTAAAATGTGTGGACAAAGTCAAGTTTGACCAAGTCAACCGCATTATTATATGAGGAGTGGATCATAAATAAAGACAGCTCAATGTGAATGAAGATCAATCTAGCTAGTCAAAATGAAGACACCTTGGGTGTGAAAAGAGACAATGCATGAAGATTTAGTCAAGGTTGACTAAATCAAACAGCATTGTAAATAGATGGGTGGGACTAATGGAGACAACATAATTTTGGTGGAGGAGCCTTTGCATGGAAGCAACCTCATAATTGGGTGGGACCCATGGTGAGGAAGCTCATCAACTATATAATGGAGGGAATGGCAACCATATCAGGCATGATTGAAGATTATATTTTTTATGTGGTATGTTTATACTTTCTGCGTCCTTTGGTTTTTTATCTACGTTTGTTGCACTGTTTAGTGCAAGGGTTTTCTCATACGATAATTCCCCACTCTTGCTTGGAGATATTGTTTAAGAAATCTGATAGGAGCATCATGTGATATATTTTCCACTATCTAGTGTTAGGCCAAGCAGTCACATTCAGCAACAGCGTAGTCCCATGGAGAAACTGTGTTATTTCTTAAGATATTGCAGTGGAGGGGTTTAATCCCTTGTTTTATGAGCTAGTTTCCCGGGGGGAGGATCAGCCTTTTTCCCGAAAAGCTAGTAGGAGAAGCTACAGTCATTTCTTTGCATGATCAGCCATTATTATGCAAAGCTTTAGCCATATAGCGTGATTCAACCATAGATCTACAGCATCTGCTTCTTGTACCTCATGTATATCAAGAAACCCTTGCCGAGTCATATTGGATTTATGTAAAAGAGTCTAGATCTTTGTTTTTGGGCCTCATTGATTAATATATAAGCATATCTATTTTGTCTCTCATATTTCTGAGTATAACCCTCAAATAACTGCGTTGTCACTTTTTGCAGTAATTTCTGTTTGCAGTAGTCTTGGGGTTTCAGTGTTTTTGGGTTGTTTTGAGCATGGGAGACCTGTTTAACTAGGTTATAATGATTTGTTTCTGACTTCCTTTCAGATATGGTTGTAATAATGTCAAATCTAATGGATCCATGTGCTGCGTTTTTCTGTTAATACTTATATTTTTGAAAAATGCATTTTCTATACATGTATTGCTGAGTTTTCCCATTTGGGAATATTACAATGAATCATCATTTGTTCCTTCAGAGAGATCCTGTGGCTCTTCTTCCACCTCTTGATTGATTTCATCCTCAACTAACTTATCTCGGTTGTCATGACAGTTGACTTGAGCATGAAATTCATGAATTTCTTCTAATAAATCCTCAGGATGTCAATTTCTCAAATCTTCATCAATATTTAGAAGGTATTGTATGAGATCATCAGACTGATCACAAAAATTTTCAGCTAATGATAAAGATGGACAGTTTTCGTTATAACACTCATAAAATACCTTGTGGATCTCCTTTAAAGAAAACAAACTACCGGGTTTTAGACCTTCATACCATTCCTTTTCTTCCCCTTCTAATGTCACCATGAACATTTTCATGAGGCATTCCTCATGCCATTCAACTTTTAACCTCCATGTGTGTATATGAAATTTAATGAGATGTAACAAGGGGTCATCAAATTTTTCATCTTGAAACATAGGCAGGTTTGTGTCCCAATTTATCTGAGGCATTTTGTGTGGGAATCTAGGAATGTGATCTTTGTTCATTGGAGCATATCTGCGTTGTATCCTTTAATCCATCTTTGTCAATCAGTCAGAGGAAAGGGTTACTGGATCTTCTACAACTAGTATGGATTCTTCTATCAGTGGAGTCTTTAGGCCTACTAAGAGATGTGGAGTCGCCAAGTGGATGATTTTAACTATTTTTTAGGCTGACTGTTGTCCACCATCAGCAACCAGATACCAGTCTTGGCTAATACTTGAGTCATCTAAATTTGAATGGGGTTTTCTAAGTTCTTGAGGAAATATTAAGCTTTTTAATAACTCATCTTCCCTAGTATGGTCGCTACTATGTTGGCTCTCCATGATTTGCAAGATTGGCAAAAACAAATCTGCAGAGAACCACATCAAACCACTTTGGAGTCCAAGGACCTAGCCTTCATGGGCTTAGAGAGGACTCTCTCTATGTTTTTAATTAACTGATTTACCTTTATTCTTATTTTTTCTGATTTTAAGCTATTTATAAATCTTGGGTTTGTTTGTTTTGTTTGTTTGTTTGATTGATTGATTGATTGATTGTATGTTGAACAGATAGACTGTGAGAATCTTAATCCATTGGGCTATGGAGTCATAAAAGGTTTTAATTGTGCATCAACTCTGTGTAGGTTTTAACCCTGAAAAGAAATATCTACACACGATTCTTATAACAGAAAATAAACAATAGCAAGAGCATAAAACATAAAACAGATAAACACAGAGATTTTCCCCTGGATCCCAAATCGAGACGACCAGCTTGATTTTTCATTATATTCCTTTTAGTGTTACAACACATATATATATACATGTCGAAGCATACATAAACCCCAATCCATTAACCCCAGATTAGAACATAACCGTAGTTCCCTGACCGCATCCACAAAAATGTCAAGGGCCAAAACCACTAACCCCAAAACCATGTGCAAAACCATGCACAAAACCACATGGGCGGATCCCCCCGACCCCAAATCTAAGTAGATCACGCTCTCTGCACCCCCCCCAGCTACGCCCGACGCAACATACAGCGCATGGGGCCAATCGTGGAAAGAATATAATACATACCCAACACTCTGCAAGGGTTTTCATAGGGCAAGCTAACTATATCAAGTGGATCTTTTAAGGTTAGAATGAATATGAGATGACAGCAAATTGTGAATTCAGTAAAATTAAAGGGAAATTAGGTATCCTTTAACTATACTTCAACAAGAAAATCTTTTAAGATAATTGTTTAAGATAAACTAAAAAGTAGGACACCCATGAATTCTTTAATCAAAACTTTAGTAAGAAACCTTAAGACAACGATCCAGTAATCCTAAAGAGCAGGGCACTCCTGAGTTCTCTAGCTATTACTTTCATACAAAGAAAACATTCAAGATAACAGTTCAGTGAAATTAAAGAGCAGGACACCCCTAAATTCTTTAACTAAACTTCAAAGAATGCCTTTAAGATAACATTTTAAGAGAAACTAAAGAGCAGGGCACCTCCGAATTCTTTAACTAAACTTTATTAAGGAAACCTCAAGACAACAATCCAGGTGGAACTAAAGAGCAGGACACCCCTGAATTCTTTAATCAGACCTTGCAGAAGAAAACATAAAGATAAAAGTAACAGACAGAGTTAAGGTGCCCAGACAGCATATTTTAATCTAAAATTTATGCTCTATTATTAGAGAACGGTGATGTACAATATGAAAAACAAAGGAGAAACAATGACAAAGAGAGATAACATCACCATTAACATAGTTCAAGAATCCTTCGAACGTGCTTGTATTACTGATGTCCAAAATAGTTACAATACTCCAGTGCAATAGTCTCTGCAACTCAAAGTCTTATCAAATCCAGTCTAGCAATCAACCAACTAACCAACAATCAACCAACCAACAATAAAAATGAAAAATGCATGCAGTATTTATCTGTAGATGAGGAGGTGATCCTAATCTAGGGTTTCAGGATATAGTTATTATAGAGTAAATGTAATCTTGACTCTTGAGACCATGCAAGGCCAAAGGCAAAGTATTTCTGACTAACCTGTTATAATAATAACTTTTGAATTAACTGTTGAGCGAACTTTAAGATATTTTGACTATTTGGCTTTAATATTAACTTTTACAATAACTTCTGAGCTGCTTAAAATATCTCTGGCTGAAAGCATTAACTGAGGTAGTTGCCTTTAGCAAAATTAGGCTGTAGGTGGCCAAATGAGGTTTTGGAAGAAGTAAAGGCTGATTTGGCCTTTGTCATTCAAATCTACCTCCTTTGTTGATTTTCTTTTGTCTTTAAACTCTGATTTGTCTTTGATTGCTTTGAGTTACTGTAATCTCTCCCTTAATCATCTCTTATCTGTGCTTTGTTTTTAATTGTGTCTTCTAACCATGTCTTGTAGGAATTTACAAGGTAAGTTCCGTAGATCAAGAACCAAAGGCCACCGCTCACAAACAAATCACAAATCAGTACACTAGTATAATCACGTGGTTAAAACCCTCAAAGAGGGAAACAGTCCACGCCCTGAGCTAATGCGGCCACTTTAGGGAATTTATTAATATAAAAAGAAAAGTTACATATGTTTCTCTCATAAACGGTTATAGGACAAATGACTCTCCATGCTCTTTAAATAGAGATCATGGACCAATCAGGCGTTAAACCACAGATCAAGTGTCGTTAATACCGAGGTGAGAGATAACTGTCGGATCACTACAAATCGTGACCGTCACATTATAAGTTACAAATGTACATGGTAAAGAAACACACTTTACCTAACTCTACACTACACTAAGTTAATTATTTCCTATGTGTCGGAATATCCTAACATCCCCCCTAAGAACAACTTGGGATAGGATTGAAGGATTTACAAAGGTGACACAAAAGGAGCCTATTTCCTATGTGTCGAAATATCCTAACATCCCCTTAAAAACAAATTGGGATAGGATTGAAGGATTTACAAAAGTGACACAATAGGAGAAGGAAGGAGGCATTAGAACCTATCCCCCCTTAATGACAACTTTCCTGAACTCCAAGCATGGATCGAAGTTTGGTAAATTTCGCTTCTGTGAGAGCCTTTGTAAAGATATCAACTACTTGATCATTGGTCGGACAATACTGCACTTCAAGAACACGATCATGAATGAGCTTTCTGATGAAGTGTATGTGGAGTTCAATGTGTTTCATATTCTGATGCTCAACTGGATCTTTACATAACTGAATGGCACTCTGATTATCACACCAAAGTGTAGTTGGATGTTGGTGATGAAGGCCAAATTCAGACAGGATTTGACGAAGCCACATGGCTTCCTTGTGGGCTTCAACTACACCACGATACTCTGCTTTTGCTGAAGAAAGGGAGATGGCACTTTGTTTCTTACAAGACCAAGTAATAGGTCTTGAACCAAGAGTGAATACATATCCTACAGTGGACTTTCGATCATCAGGGTCACCAGCCCAAACAAAATCAATGAAACCAATCAACAAGGGAGATGCCCCTGCACTGTAATGAATCACGAACTGAACTGTACCTCGAATATATCGAAGTATTTTTTTAGTTTCTTTCCAGTGACTTTCATGAGGTTGGTGCATAAACCGAGTGACAAGACCAATGGCAAAAGAAAGGGTAGGACGGGTATGGGTTATATACAAAAGTTTACCAACAAGTTGATGGTATAAGGTAGCATCAACTTTAGGGGTAGTACAAGTGACTGAAATCTTGACTTCAGACTGAAAGGGAGAAGGGTCTGGCTTACAGTCTTCCATGTGAAAGTGGTGTATAAGATCATAGACATACTTGGACTGAGAGAGGGTAATGCCTTCCCTGGATTGCAAGACTTGAAGACCAGGGAAATAATGCCTTCCTTAGTAGGAGTGTGATTTACTATGTAATTTGCACAGTTAATGGCTTCTGCCCAAAAATTGAGACCAAGTCCTTTAGATTGAAGCATACAATTAGCCATTTCTTTTAAGGTGTGATTCTTCCTTTCAGCTACACCATTTTGTTGTGGAGTATATGGAACAGTATGTTGCAATTGAATGCCATGCTCAGTGCAAAAGTTGATAAATTTTTTGTTAACATATTCTCTGCCATTATCTGATCTTAACTTAAGAATTTGATGTCCATATTGTTTCTCAACAAAGGCCTTAAAGGCCAAGAACATGTTAAGAACTTCACTCTTGAGTTTTAAGAAATATACCCAAGTGCGTCTCGAAAAATCATCGATGAAAGTTAAGAAGTACTTGCAACAGAGAAAGAAACAACAGGAAGTGGACCACATAAATCACTGTGCACAAGCTGCAAAGGGACTGAAGCATGCCAAGAGGCATGTTTGTCAAAACTATCCCGATGATGTTTTCCGAGTACACATCCAGAGCAAACACCATCTCGGAAAGATACCATAGGAAGGCCCGTCACCATATTTTTCTTACATAGAGTTTGAAGATAGTGATAGTTTAAGTGACCAAATCACTCATGCCAAAGTTTTCTCACATCATCATTATGAGCAACAAAAATGGAGGAAAGAGAGGATGACCCAAAGTCGTCAAACTTATAAAACCTTGTGGAATCATCAACAATTCCAGTAGCTAAAATATGTTTAGGGTCTTTGAAGTCCTTGATACAACATCATAGATGAGAATTCTACTATTTTCCCTTCACTTGAATGAGTTATCTGATAAACAGATAGAAGGTTGTATGACAAGGTAGGAACACATAGTACATCATTAAACTGACCATTATCTAGATGAATGGTTCTTGATCCTACAACACTAAGAGATCTATCATCACCAACATAAATATGTTTGGTGTTACAATCATTTAAAGAAGAAAACATGGATTTATTTTTATCCATGTGGTAAGAAGCTCCAGAATCAATGAGACACTCATGAGAAGGAGAAGAAGAAGATACATTTAATGCATAACCAGATCTTGATGTTTGACAACCACAAGCAGAAAGTGTCATGCCTGAAGATGAAGGTGAAGAGTGCTCCAAATTGATGTTGTGCTTCTTCATTGCTGCTTCTAAGGCTTCCATCTTCTTAAAACATTTGGACTCTATATGGCCATCCCGATTGCAAAAGTTGCAATGCCTATCTGTCTTCTTCCCTTTGTTTTGATTTGCCTTATTATTTTGGTGATTTGATTTACGGCTGAAATTGCTTAGGGCCCTTGTTTGGTTTAGGACCATATTTTTTAGGATACTGCTTCTTAGGATTCTTTTAATATGGTTGTTGTTGGGCTGCTAAGGCTTTCATAGAATCGTTTCCAGCAGTGATAAGACGAAGGTGTAAAAGTTTTTCTTGTTCTCTTATCAAAGAATCACAAAAGGCATCAAAAGAGGGATTCTTGTAGGTGGTTCCTGAAGAAATTATGGCTTCTCTGGTGGAATGGAAGGCAGAAACAAATACAGAGTATGCATGACCAAGCTTAGCAAGAATGCAATATATGAGTTTACCATTGTTCTTTTTGATCTTACAACCTTCTAAAAGAATTCTGAGGGTTTTAAATTTGGAAAAAAAATCTTCAATGGAGGAGAAATTATTGGAGTCCAAAGTAAGCAACTCATTTTCAATCTGGTGGGCCCGGATTTTATTTTGAACGCCAAAAATAGTTTTTAGCTTTTCCAGAGTCTCATCAGGGGTGTCAATGTCAAGGATATGAAATCGAAGATCTTGAGCAATGGGCATTCCTATCAACCCTCATGCTTGATCTTGTTTATTTTCCCATTTAGCAGCTTTATCATCATCGGAAGGTTTAGTTTCTTGTCCTATGGCTGTTATATAAAGCCCTTTACTTCTAAGTATATCTACCATGTGAGGTAGCCATTGGAAATAATTGATGCTATTAAGAATAACTAGGCATACACTTTCTATTTTTTTTTAAACTGAAGCTGAGAAAAGCTAAAACTAACTACTCCAATGGAAATATCTTGAAAAGTTAGGCCGTTTCAAAAAAACGGCTCGAAAAACGGCTTTTGGATGAAGAAATTATGCCTTTTGAAAAATCTGAGTTGTAGATGCTGAATAGTTACGGGAACGGAATGAAGTGCGGCTTTTTTTTAAAAAAATCCGCCCCTTTGAACAAAAACTTTTTACAAAAGAAGCTTGAGAAGGAGACTTGAACCTAAGACCTCTATTCTCATAAACTAACCCCTCACCAAGTGAGATAGTAAAAGGATCACGTTATTGTATGAAAGGAGGAAGGAGTTTTTTTTTTAACTCTTCGGTGTGCGTGCATTTTCCTGCACAAAAAAACACAAAAACCGAGCAAAAAAAAAAACGAAATGCAAAGCCTTACGGAAAAATGTTGGATTTTTCGGTTAGCCTTACTGGAAATTATCACTTTTTCACTATTTCTGATTTCTCGAGATTGCACAAAGACGCGGGGAAAGAGCATACGTAGCAAAAAAAAAAAAATCTTTTTTTCCTGTTTTTGATTTGCCGAGATCGCACCAAGCGCACAGCAAAGAGCATACACAGAGAAGAGGGTATAGATCCAACAAATAAATAAAACTTTAATACCGAAAATAAACAGAAAAAAATCGAAATAAGCAGAACTATTAACAAATATAACTGCAAAATAGATGCTTTATACCTTCAGATCTAAACTGACATAACTTGGGAAGCCGGAAACCTTTTCGCATGAAACAAAAGGCGTTCCTTGTTGTAACAAATGCTCCAGACACAACCAAGCAGTTCTCCAAGCCCAAAAATGTTCAGAAATAGTAGATCTACAAAACTAAATTCGCATGTAGTCAAACCGGCTTCGGATTTTAATCAACAACGGATGCGGCCCTCAAAATGGCTCTAATACCATATAGGAATTTACAGGGTAAATTCCGTAGATCAAGAACCAAAGGTCACTGCTCACAAAAAAGTCACAAATCAGTACACCAGTATAATCACGTGGTTAAAACCCTCAAAGAGGGAAATAGTCCACGCCCTGAGCCAACGCGGCCACTTCAGGGAAATTATTAATATAAAAAGAAAAGTTACATATGTTTCTCTCATAAACGGTTACAGGAAAAATGACCCTCCATGCTCTTTAAATAGATATCATGGACCAATCAGGTGTTAAGCCACGGATCAAGTGTCGTTAATATCGAAGTGAGAGATAACCGTCAGATCACTACAAATCGTGACCATCGGATTATAAGTTACAAATGTACGTGGTAAAGAAACACATTTTACCTAACTCTACACTAGACTAAGTTATTCTTAACTATTTCCTATGTGTCAAAATATTTTAACATGTCTTTCATCTTCAACCTTTGATTAGTCCTTCAATCCCTTTTACCTTTCATTGTTTTGTAACTGTGTTTTCATTTGTCTTTATCTCTGTGTGGCCACTATAAAACTCTTTCATTTTCTTTATCATGTTCATTGAAGAACCTCCTGTTGCCTTTGGAGTAGCTGGATGATCATTAATGGTCATGATCCTTTGTTGATTCTGCTTGATCTTACACTCCTAGTCCTCTGACAAATAAGGCTTCTGGATCGTCACCTAGAGAACCCAATTTAAATGATTTTTGGACTTTAAAATCGCAATATGATTATTGCCTTTATTTTTCATCGATCACCTGCAAAATAAAACAATTTATTAATAAAAACATGATCCTACGGGATGGGGAGAAATGGTGGCTTGCAGGTAGCCGGGAATCTTATGGATAGAGTCCAGACATTGGAGGTTTTAAGGTTTTTGCATTTGGTTATGGCCTTTCAAGCCTTCAGAGATGTCGCAGGGGTTTACATGGCAGCTCAGGGCTTATCGTGATGACACAGTGCTTTGAAACATTCAAAAGGGGTCAATGGTTTCGGGTTTATGGCACGGGAGTGGTTTAGTAGTTTTCACATGGGGCGTAGGCGGTGAGACGGTTTATGCGATAACATGGAGGGAGTGACGCGTGGCAAGATCGGACAGTGGTAAAACCGCCCATATCACAAGCCTTGAAGGTTTTTAAACATCGGGTGATTGGAAGCACGATATGGTGTATGGGTCGTCAGATCGAAAGGCAAAGATCCGACGATGGTCGGGGTGGAATGAATCAGCAAGCCATAATATGATGTGGGGTCAGGATTTTGAATACGAAGGTGGGTTTAGATGGTAGCGCGGGGCTCTTATGAAGCGGGGGTAAAATAACAAAGTGGGGTATTTGTACTACGGGGCTCAGGGTATTTTAAAGCGGAAGCACTTAAAGGGTGAGGGCCAAGGTTATATGAGGATGAGGGGTTTAGGTTTAGGGTGGGGGGGTTAATGTTTATGTGGGACCCAGGGAGTTATGAAAGTGGGGAGAAAGGTTATTAAATCAAGGGCTTTAATATATTAAAGGAGGCAGGGTTTAATATAATGAGGTCGGGTATTTTTAAACAAATAGAGTTTATTGAAAGGAGTGGGTCCCGAATGAAATAAATTTTTCTTGTAAAACAATGTAAAAATAGGTTTGTACATTGTCTTAATGGAAGAATGGGAATGAATGAAAAAGGAGAGGATTTTAGCAATGGGAGTGGGGTTCTAGGTAGGGAAAGATGTGAGAATGAGGATTTTAGGGTCAAACATGGACTTTGAAAGTAAGAGAGTGATTTGAATAGATAAAATAAGACATGGTGAATAAGTTAAATGGAAAATAATGAAGGCAGTGAGATTTCTAAAAATAAATGATAGTCATGGAATATTATTTTCAGTAGACTGTATAAAATCCATAGTCATCTAGTGATATTGTAGAATACAGGAGACTAATACTGTGTAGTCTAATAATAAAGAGGGCACGTCTCAACCAAACTAGTAAATTGGAAACTTTTAAAGGGAAAAAGACCGACGGAAGCCCGCAGCACAGCAACAATGAGATTCAACTGCGTATTTTGGGACAACATGCAACAGCAGCAGCAAAACAACATTACCCTACCCATGGCCTGGTCCTCTTTCGTAAATATGGGCAGGAAAGCTTTTATAGAAACCAACCCAAACAAGGAAGGATTCCACTTCTAGCCTTAGAGAAGAAGAAGAGGAATGAGAAGAAGAAACAGAAGAAGAAGAAGAAGAACCAGCGAAGGAAGAAGAACCAGAAGAGGAACAAAATGAACCAGAAGAAGAAGCAGAAGAGACAAAGGGCCAAGAAAAAATGGAAGAGATGGAAACAAAAGTCATAGAGGTAGCAGAAAGTGAACAAGAAGCAGACTCACAGCACAACCCACCACATCCCCTCAAGACAAAGAGGTAGTTGCCACCTTAGCTCCTCTAAGTGAAAAGAGAAAAATACAGACCTCTATGTATTTCAGAGCTGACAAGAGTCAGAGGATAAGTCAAACAGAGCCAAAAACTCCTCCCATGAGCCCGAGTATCATTGAAGAATCACTAAGGGAGGAGGAATAAATCGAAGAAACAGTTCTGAAGAAGCAGTTGCAGAAGGCGCATGTAGAGAATGTAGCACTGAAGGAGCAATTGCAACAAAAAGGGCAGCAAGTAGCCACCTGGCAGACTTATGCATAGAAGCCCTTCAACATAGATTCCCCTCTGACTCATACGCTGTGTACATCAAAGAGAAATGGCTCCTATTTCAAATCAAGATTCTAGCCTCCCATGGATCACTACCTTTCCAAGATTGTAGACGATTCATGGATTTATACAAGCAAGCTAACATGCCTGATCAGACAAAAATGGTAAAGTTTTATGTGCATAACCTTGTGCTGACAAATCTGGATACTTGGGACCCCAACTCTATAATGGGATATATGCAACTAATGGCTCTAGCATCTTGGATGATGAATGAGGACACTAGAGAAAAAGAGATATGGAGAGTCATGGGAAGAAGAAATAGAGAACCCTTATATATCAGACCAAAATTGTTCAGCCCAAAAGGAGTCATCCTTAACCATTGAGAGATTGAAAGGGACCCTGCACTAGTTGAAAGCTACCTTCAGACTCAAACACAGGTAATAGGCCATTTTTATTATGTTTCTAGGCAGATAGAAGATGAGTGCATTATGGCCAGCCAGAGGAGATAGAACAATCTCCCTCACAGCGTCAAGCACAGGGGGTACCATACTCTAGAAAGACTGAGGGGTGCATTGGAAAGGGCACCATTATACAAGAGGGCCATGCAGGCCAAAAATATCCAATGATTTGGACTAAAGATCAACCCACCTTTGTTGTTGGAGCTGAATGATGAAAAAGACACAGATGCACAAGATAGAGAATGGGAGAATGCAGAAAAGAATAATGATTTTTACCCCCTTGGGGAAACTCCCACACTTCTTCTTCAAGAAATTAGGGGGTTGTCAAAGCCTTGAAGGAAATGAAGGAGGAGGATTAGTTTCTCAAAGGATGAGCAACCATTTAGTAGGGGGTGATGCTGAGCTCCATCATTAGACATATATGGAGGGGTTAATGGTCACCTTTTTGCCTTTTTACATTTTTTTTCCTGCATTTTTATTATTATTTGGTTTTATGATGCTAGTATAGGTGGTGATTAAGGCTAACATACTCTAAGTACATAATATGAAGTTGAGTGCATAAAGTCATGAATTATTAGCATTTTTATACGGATTTTATCATCAAGACTTGGAGCTAATAGCAAGGAGAAATTATAGGAGAATTTTCCACCCTCCTTAACTCTCAAAGGCATCCAAAAGATCCCAAAGATTCTCTCCAGTGATTCGAATTCCAAAGGCAGCCAAAGGATCCCCAAGGATTCTCTCCAGCAATTCGAGTTCCAGAGGCAGCCAAGCAACTCAAAGAGAAGTGCACTCAATCTTTGTTTACATGGAGTCAAGTGGACTCTATCACTATTTTATAGGGAGTTGTTGGTAGTTGCCCTATAGAATAAATAGAGCAAAGCTAGAGCTAGGAAGGGTTGGAACTTTGTTGCAAGCGATTGAGCTTTTTATTATTCAGTGATCAAACTTTTTGAAATGTATGAGGCTATTCTTTTATTGTTAGGATATTCTGACACATAGGAAATAGTTAAGAATAAATTAGTCTAGTGTAGAGTTAAGTAAAGTGTATTTCTTTACTATGTACATTTGTAACTTATAATCCGATGGTCACGATTTGTAGTGATCCAACGGTTATCTCTCAACTCGGTATTAACGGCACTTGATCCGTGGCTTAACACCCGATTGGTCCATGATCTCTATTTAAAGAGCATACAGAGTCATTTTTCCGGTAACCGTTTATGAGATAAACATATGTAACTTTTATTTTATATTAATAAATTCCTTGAAGTGATCGTGTTAGCTCAGGGCGTGGACTGTTTCCCTCTTTGAGGGTTTTAACAACGTGATTATACTGGTGTACCGATTTGTGATCTGTTTGTGAGCGGTGACCTTTGGTTCTTGATCTACGGAACTTACCCTATAAATTCCTACATGGTATCGAAGCTATTTTGAGGGACGCGTTCGTTTTTTATCAAAATTCGAAGCTGGTTTGATTGCATGCGAATGTCGTTTTGTATATCTACTATTTCTGAACATTTTTGAGCTTGGAGAACTGCTCGGTTGTGTCTGGAGCGTCTGTTACAGTGAGGAACGTCTTTCGTTTCATGCGAAAAGGTTTTTGGCTGCCCAAGTTATGTCAGCTTAGATCTGGAGGTATAAAGCATCTATTTTACAGTTATATTTGTTAATAGTTCTGCTTATTTTGGTTTTTTTCAGTATTAAGGTTTTATTTATTTGTCAGATCTATACCCTCTTCTCTGTGTATGCTCTTTGTTGTGCGCTCCGTGCGATCTCGGCAAATCAGAAACAATAAAAGGGGATTTTTTTTTGCTACATATGCTTTTTCTCCGCGTCTTTGTGCGATCTCGAGAAATCAAAAATAGTGAAAAAAGTGATAGTTGTCGGTAAAGCTAACCGAGAATCAAACATTATGTCGTAAGGCTTTGCATTTCATTTTTTTTGGCTCATTTTTTGTGTTTTTTGTGCAGTAAAAGGCATGCACACCGAAGAAAAAGAATAAGAAGAATAATAATAATACCCCCTTCCTCATTTTTAAAATAACATGATCCTTTTACTATCTCACTTGGTCAAGGGTTAGTTTATGAGAATAGAGGTCTTGGGTTCAAATCTCCTTCTCAAGATTCTTTTGTAAAAAGTTTTTTTTCAAAGGGGTGGAATTTTTTTTTTAAAAGCCACACTTCATCCTGTTCCCATAACTATTCGGCATCTACAACTCAGTTTTTTCAAAAGGCATAACTTCTTCATCCGGAAGCCTTTTTTCGAGCCGTTTTTTTTTAAACGGCCTAATTTTTCGAGATTTTTCCATTGGAGCAGTTAGTTTCAGTTTTTCTCAGCTTTTTTTTTTTTTTAATGGAAAGTGCATGCACAGTTATTCTTAACAGCACCAATTGTTTCCAATGGCTACCTCACATAGTAGATATACTTAGAAGTAAAGAGCTTTATAGAATAGCCACATGACAAGAAACTAAACCTTCCAATGATGATAAAGCTTCTAAATAGGAAAATAAACAAGATCAAACACAAGGGTTGATAGGAATGTCCATTGCTCAAAATCTTCGATTTCATATCTTTGACATTGACACCCATGATGAGGCCCTAGAAAAGCTAAAAACTGTTTTTTGCGTTCAAAATCAAATTCGGGCCCACCAGCTTGAAAATGAGTTGCTTACTTTGGACTCCAATAATTTCTCCTCCATTGAAGATTTTTTGTCAAAATTTAAGACCCTCCGAATTCTTTTAGAAGGTTGTAAGATAAAAAAGGATGATGGTAGCCTCATATATTGCATTTTTGCTAAGCTTGGTCCTGCATACTTTGTATTTGTTTCCGCCTTCCATTCCACCAGAGAAGCAATCATTTCTTTAGGAACCACCTACAAGAATCCCTCTTTTGATGTCTTTTGTGATTCTTTGATAAGAGAACAAGAAAAAATTTTACACCTTGGTCTTATCACTGCTAGAAACACTTCTAAGAAAGCCTTAGCAGCCCAACAACAACCATATCAAAAGAATCCCAAGAAGCAGTATCCTAAAAAATATGGTCCTAAACCAAACAAGGGCCCTAAGAAATTTTAGCGGCAAACTGAAAAATCAAATCACCAAAATAATAAGGCAAATCAAAACAAAGGGAAGAAGACAGAGAGACGTTGCAACTTTTGCAACTGGGATGGCCATATAGAGTCCAAATGTTTTAAGAAGATGGAAGCCTTAGAAGCAGCAATGAAAAATCACAACATCAATTTGGAGCACTCTTCACCTTCATCTTCAGGCATGGCACTTTCTGCTTGTGGTTTTCAAGCATCAAGATCTGGTTATGCATTAAATGTATCTTCTTCTTTTCCTTCTCATGAGTGGCTCATTGATTCTGGAGCTTCTTACCACATGGCTAAAAATAAATCCATGTTTTCTTCTTTAAATGATTGTAACGCCAAACATATTTATGTTGGTGATGATAGATCTCTTAGTGTTGTAGGATCTAGAACCATTCATCTAGATAATGGTCAGTTTAATGATGTACTATGTGTTCCTACCTTGTCATGCAACCTTCTATCTGTTTATCAGATAACTCATTCAAGTGAAGGGAAAATAGTTGAATTCTCACCTCATGATGTTGTAATCAAGGACCTCAAAGATCCGAAACATATTTTAGCTACTGGCATTGCTGATGATTCCACAAGGTTGTATAAGTTTGACAACTTTGGATCATCATCTCTTCCCTTTGTTTTTGTTGCTCATAATGATGATGTGAGCAAACTTTGGCATGAGCGATTTGGTCACTTAAACTATCGCTCTCTTCAAACTCTATGTAAGGAAAATATGGTGACAGGCCTTCCTATGGTATCTTGCCGGAATGGTGTTTGCTCCGGATGTGTACTCGGAAAACATCATCGGGATAGTTTTGACAAACGTGCCTCTTGGCATGCTTCAGCCCCTTTGCAGCTTATGCACAGTGATTTATGTGGTCCACTTCCTGTTGTTTCTTTCTCTGGTTGCAAGTACTTCTTAACTTTCATTGATGATTTTTCCAGATGCACTTGGGTATATTTCTTAAAACTCAAGAATGAAGTTTTTAACATGTTCTTGGCCTTTAAGGCCTTTGTTGAGAAACAATCTGGACATCAAATTCTTAAGTTAAGATCAAACAATGGCGGAGAATATGTTAACAAAAAATTTATCAACTTCTGCACTGAGCATGGCATTCAATTGCAACATACTGTTCCATATACTCCACAACAAAATGGTGTAGCTGAAAGGAAGAATCGCACCTTAAAAGAAATGGCTAATTGTATGCTTCAATCTAAAGGACTTGGTCTCAATTTCTGGGCAGAAGCCATTAACTGTGCAAATTACATAGTAAATCGCACTCCTACTAAGGTTTTAAAGAATATAACTCCAGAAGAAGCTTGGAGCTCAATCAAACCCGATGTAAGTCACTTTCGTGTTTTTGGAAGTGATGCTTAGGCCCATATTCCAGATGCGAAACATAAAGCCTTAGAACCTAAGAGTGAAAAATGTATTTTTATTGGATATTCTGAAGATGTCAAAGGATATAGACTTCTTCAACCCAAATCTAAAAATATAATCATTAGAAGAGATGTAAAGTTTGATGAAAATATATCGCCCTGCGAGCCTAGTTCAGCGGGTGTGCCACCTTTGGCCTGCGAGCCTGATTCGGCATATGTGCCACCTCTCTCTCTCTCTTCTATTTTTAATAGCATTCCTTCTAGTTCAGATAATGACAGCGAGGATGACAATCCTCCTCGAGCTCATGAAATTGTTCCTTATACTCCACCGCTTCCAAGATGGGTCCGCTCTACTCGGGATGCAGTAGGTTCTCTTGAAGGTGACCCTGCCAATCGACGACGTACACGTTCTCAGTTCGAAAGAGCCTCTTCCTTATTGGCTCAAGTTCCAGAAAAACTTGATCCAGAAACCTTTTAAGAAGCCTCCGGTCATCCAGATTGGGATGAAGCTATGAATGAAAAGTATCGTTCCTTATTGGCAAACAATACTTGGGATCTTTTTCCTCTTCCAAAAGGAAGAAAACTTGTCAGATGCAGATTGGTTTACAAAACAAAGTTTGGACCAGATGGAAAAGTGGATAGACACAAAGCTCGTCTTGTCGCTAAAGTTTTTTCACAAGTTGAAGGCATTGAATATACTGAAACCTTCTCCCCTGTTTCCAAAATGAATTCTATCTACCTTGTTATTTCCCTTGCTGCCTCCTTTAAATGGGAAGTCCATCAGATGGATGTTAAATCCACCTTCTTACATGGAGATTTGCATGAAAAAATCTACATGGAACAACCCCCTGGTTTTATCCAAAAAGACTCCAGCCTTGTTTGTCTCCTTAGGAAGTCTCTCTATGGTCTCAAACAAGCTCCTCGGGCTTGGTATGCCAAAATGGATAGATTTCTCTTAGATAATGGCTTTTCTAGGTGTCATTCCAACAAAACTGTCTACACCAAGAACGTGGGTAATTCCTTCACCATCCTTGTTCTTTATGTTGATGATATTATCCTTACTGGTAGTGATCCAAACCATATAAACCATGTGAATTCTAGCCTCAAAAAGAAGTTTGAAATGAAAAACTTAGGACACTTGCATTATTTCCTTGGTCTTCAAGTCTTGCAATCCAAGGAAGGTACTACCCTCTCTCAGTCCAAGTATGCATGTGATCTTCTACACCACTTTCACATGGAAGACTGTAAGCCTGCCCCTTCTCCCTTTCAGTTTGGAGTCAAGATTTCAGTCAACTGTACTACCCCTGAAGTTGATGCTACCTTATACCGTCAACTTGTTAGTAAACTTTTGTATCTAACCCATACCCGTCCTGACCTTTCCTTTGCCATTGGTCTTGTCGCTCAGTTTATGCACCAACCTCATGAAAGTCACTAGATTGCAGCTAAAAGAATACTTCGATATATTCAAGGTATAGTTCAGTTCGGGATTCATTACAGTGCAGGAGCATCTCCCTTGTTGATTGGTTTCACTGATTCTGATTGGGCTGGTGACCCTAACGATCGGAAGTCTATTGCAGGATATGTATTCACTCTTGGTTCAAGACCTTTTACTTGGTCTTGTAAGAAACAAAGTGCCATCTCCCTTTCTTTAGCAGAAGCAGAGTATCGTGGTGTAGTTGAAGCCAGCAAGGAAGCCATGTGGCTTCGTCAGATCTTGTCTGAATTTGGTCTTCATCAGCAACATCCAATTACACTTTGGTGTGATAATCAGAGTGTCATTCAGCTATGTAAAGATCCAATTCAACATCAACGTATGAAACACATTGAACTCCACATACACTTCATCAGAAAGCTCATTCATGATCATGTTCTTGAAGTGCAGTATTGTCCGACCAATGATCAAGTAGCCGATATCTTACGAAGGCTCTCACAAAAGCGAAATTTACCAAACTTCGATCCATGCTTGGAGTTTAGGAAAGATGTCATTAAGGAGGGATAGGCTCTAATGCCTCCTTCCTTCTCCTATTGTGTCACTTTTGTAAATCCTTCAATCCTATCCCAATTTGTTCTTAAGGGGGGATGTTAGGATATTTCGACACATAGGAAATAGGCTCCTTTTGTGTCACCTTTCTAAATCCTTCAATCATATCCCAAGTTGTTCTTAAGAGGGAATGTTAGGATATTCCGACACATAGGAAATAGTTAAGAATAACTTAGTCTAGTGTAGAGTTAGGTAAACTGTGTTTCTTTACCATGTACATTTGTAACTTATAATCCAACGGTCACGATTTGTAGTGATCCGACGGTTATCTCTCACCTCGGTATTAGTGGCACTTGATCCGTGGCTTAACACCCGATTGGTCCATGATCTCTATTTTAAGAGCATGGAGGGTCATTTGTCCGGTAACCGTTTATGAGAGAAACATATGTAACTTTTCTTTTATATTAATAAATTCCCTGAAGTGGCCGTGTTGGCTCAAGGCGTGGACTGTTTCCCTCTTTGAGGGTTTTAACCACGTGATTATACTAGTGTACTGATTTGTGGTATGTTTGTGAGTGGTGAGCTTTGGTTCTTGATCTACGGAACTTACCCTGTAAATTCCTACATTTATGAAATGAGCAGATTGATTTCATTTTACTGATTTAAGTTTCAGATAACTAGGCTCGTGGGTTAGGGTTCAATCCATGTGCCTCAACCTCTCTGTTGTATTTGTTCTCTACTTTCTATCATTTTATTAGTTCCGCTTCTAATAATTTTGTTTATGTTTCAATTTGTTGTTTATTTTTGCTTTTAGTGTGATGTTGTAGGTCATTTGCTTGTGAGTAATAGAATAGAGGAGAAAAACCAAAAAAAAGTTGTGGATCAAGACCCCCTTCTCATCTCTTTCAATAGAGCTCAAGGAGGGTGAACCTTCCCACGAACCCAAAAACTTATTTCTGTTCACTGTTTCTGAGATTAAAAGTAGAGTTGCATTACCATTTTTCAGTCTCCCTTTGCACTGTATTTTTACGCATTTGTTTGTTTCTTTGCGCTTAAGTTAGCAGGTTGATTGCAAGAATTATTGCTAAAACCCCAGAGCAGCTCCGTGGTGCCTCCCCGCTTCATTTTCCATCTCTATCTTCGCAATCTGCGCACTGTTGTTACGCCCTCCATTTCCGCTTTATCCTGCTTATTCTCACTGTTGCACCCACCTTTTATCCCTAAAAACACTTAAAATATCCAATCTGCCTTATTCCTTTGTTCTTATTGGTCTCGGTTGCCTTACCCTTTTTAACGCAAAACGCTTGAAAACCAGTGAAATTCAACCTCTGCCTTTCCTCATCAAAACTCACGCTATCGTACTTCGCAAATTGCAAATCGCACTTCGTGACCTTTTCCATTTTTCTTTTAAGACTTACCACTCCAACGCCAATTTTGATAACTCCGCCGCATCGCACATCGCAAATTGCATATTTTCTTCATTTCCCATTAACACTTACCGCTCCAACCGCCGATTGTGATAATCCTTCGTGCTCCGCCACATCGCAAATCACATTTCACAACCTTTTCCCTTTTCTTTTAAGACTTACTGCTCCCAACGCCAATTGCGATATTGTCATCGCACTTTGCCACCGGTCCTACTGCCACGTCACCCATCGCAAATTGCATTTCGCAACCTTTTCCATTTTCTTTAAGACTTACCGCTCCTAACGCCGATTGTGATATTCTTCGTACTCCGCCACATCGAAAATCGCAAATCGCAGTTTTAACCCCGTCGCATTTCGCACTTCGCAACTTCTACCCCATTGCATTTCGAATTTCGCTCCTGCTCCCAAATATCACTTTTGCTACTCCTCTAACTTTGCGATATTGCGATTGCGATATCACATATCGCATATCGCACTTCCGTCCACCATTGCACTTTTCAAATCATTCCACTCCAAAGCATTTTTTTGTGTTATAGTAAAGTTTTAATAAGGTTTAAACCCATCTTTTTACTTCTAAGCCTTGTTTCAAGTGTTTATCCCTATGTTAGCACGTTTACCCCTTTCTTCTCCAAGCTGCAAATCAACATATTTTCAATTATATGGTTATGGATAGGCTTAGTCGTTATGGATAAAAGTATATCGCACTTCCGTCCACCATTGCACTTTTCAAATCATTCCACTCCAAAGCATTTTTTTGTGTTATAGTAAAGTTTTAATAAGGTTTAAACCCATCTTTTTACTTCTAAGCCTTGTTTCAAGTGTTTATCCCTATGTTAGCACGTTTACCCCTTTCTTCTCCAAGCTGCAAATCAACATATTTTCAATTAGAATTAATTCATGGATAGCTTAGCTACATGGATAGAAGCATGGTAGATAGAGCATAAGATAAGTTGGGTGTATTTAGCCGATTGGCCAAAATTAGTTTCCTTTCTGCAATTTAAATTGGTTTCATTTCTGCCATTTCTTTTCAGCAATTTAGATTAGTTTCCTTTCTGCAATTTAGTTTAGTTTCCTTTTTGCAATTTAGTTTAGTTTCCTTTCTGTCATTTCCTTTCAGCAATTTAGTTTAATTTTCTTCTTGTCATTTCTTTTTAACAATTTAATTTAGTTTCTTTCTGTCATTTCCTTTTTGCACATTAAATTAGTTTCATTTCCGTCATTTCCTTTTTGCAAATTAAGTTAGTTTCCTTTCTGTCATTTCCTTTCAGCAATTTAATTTTCGGTTTTTATCATAGTTTAAGAAATAACACCCTTTTGTAAAGCAGAAGATGATGACATGAACAGAATGCATATGTTGTGTATATAGCACTTTCACTTCCAAGTTTGTACGAATCCCAGGTTGATAAAGTAAAGTAGGGCAGCCCCAAGGAGTTGCAGCACTCTTGGTGCAATACCAAGACTCACCAAGTCACATGTCGACAACTCTTTAGCATTCCATCCCGACTTCGGGAGAGCAGGATCAGCATTGGATTGAGTCAGGGGAGAGAGGTGATGAGTTGGTACGCAGTTGGTGGGGCAACTTATACAGTCATATCTACGACACAACAGGGGCCATGGAGCATTGATGCATGTTGGCGGTCTTCACCTCATGAGGCAGTAGCTATAGCTAAATGCAGTGTGCAATCCAAGATAGGGGACTTGGGCAATGATTGGCCATGGTGGCGTTGGGATCCGGGAGGATTGATTGATGATAGGTATGGTGAGAGATCTGTTTGGGATCCCGACATTGAGGGGTCTGATCCAGGTAGCCTGACACAGGGGTATAGTCGCACTGAGGGGTTTGTATGGGATCCGGGCATTGGTCTCAGTTGCATTGCGTCAACAAGGTGGCCCACATCTTTGCAGTTGCTTGAGGACAAGCAACGTTTTGGCGAGGACTATAATATTCCTAATTTAGCTTTTAGCTAATTAGAACATTAAATTTTGTCTTCCTTGATTAATAGATGAATAAGAGGGTAGAGGGACCCATAAATCCCTTTAGTAGGAATAAAACCACTTCTTAATGTGAATGTGGATCAACGCATCTAGATAGAGTCAAGATGAATAAACCACTCCTTGATGTGAATGTGAGTCAGTGCATGTGGATGGGGTCAATTTGACCAAATCAACAACGCAGTCATGGAGGTAGTGGAGACAATGGAGGACAGCGCAGTCATAATGGAGGTTAGTGGTCATGAGAGTAGTATCATTATTGTGTGGAGCCAAGGGTGTGAGAGTTCCACAAGTATAAGAAAAGGGTGAGGGCATCCATGGAGAGCATTCTGTATTATTATTATTTTCTTATCGTTCACGACTTGAGCACGCTTGAGCTATTTAGCCGAGTTTGCAGTGTTGTTTAGCACAAGGGTGTCTCCGAGCGGAGATCCCAACCTCATCCTCGGGGGACTTCGAGTGCCTATTGAAGAGGGGATTCTTGTTTTTCATGTGAGCTGATCTCATCATTCGGCATTCATCCCACTTGCAGACCCTCTAGTGTTGCGCAGTCACTCAGTGACTTACGCAGTCCAGTGGCAGAGTTCATCAGAAGAGGGGGAAATTCCATAGCATTTCCACTTGGAATCCATTGAAGGGATCAACCCTTCAATAGTTGGGCTTGAGAGTACTTGCAGCTATTCTATCGTTCAATTCAGCCCATAGTCCTACATACCCAGCAGTGATGCATTGCACACCCTAGGAGGGTAATTTTCCGAGGTCAACCAATCTGGAAATCCTTTCTGGGTTATTCTAGGTTTTTGCCATAAAGTCTGATTTCTAACTCCCGAATTTTTCTGAGCACCAGAGCACCCTCATCTACGCAGTCCTATTCACCCAGCAACAGCATTTCCAGCAGGGCAGTGCAGAGGGAGAGCTCCAACAGCACAGCAAAGAGCAGTGTTTTCAGTGGGAGAGTTTGAGGCCACTCCAACCCGCTTTTGTCTGCTTGAGTGCTATCTATTTTGAAGCATTGTTGTATTGTTTTCACCTTTAGATTAATAAAATGGCTTAGTTGTTCTATATATTTTTATGGCGTTTTCAGTTTATTTCCATATTATTGTAGTTTCCAGTTTATTGTGTTTTGTATTATTGTTTTTTCCTATTTGGAATATTACACTAAAAACTCAAGAACTAGATACAAAACACTTTCAACACCCTGCCCAGGCTTGACAGAGTGTTGAACCCTGTTCAACACCCTACATAGCTATTGACAAAGCATTGTGACTCTATGTCAAGCCCTTGACAAAGCATTGAAGCAGCTCCAACTGGGTTTTGGAGAGGTTTTGGCTAAAATCTTTTAGTATATTTTCATACTCTTTAGCTCATAGCTTAAGTCATTTTCAAATCTAATCCATTAGAGCTTCTTCTTAGTCAAGTAACCCTCCAATTCACTTCAAATAGGTCAATTTGTAGTTTTTTTTAAGGATCTTGAATCCTCTTGTGTTTGAGATAGTGAGCAAATTAGCTACCTTAATAAGTGAAAATCCTTTAATAGGTTCTATATAATTTAGGCAATGCAAAGGAACTTCTAAAGAAAAACAAATAAATGATAGAAAAGAAAAATGGAGAAGGGCTTTCTTGGAATACCTATATCTATTACATTATCCTTGTGTGAAACAAACCAATGTTTGTCTCAATCCCCATTAATATATGATAATAATGAAACAAGCAAAAAATGCCAATAAGTAAGTATACAATAAATGTAAGTAGGATAGTAGATGAGTCAGTTGGGTCTAGTTGGGTCTAGCTTGAGTGGTTGTGGGATGAAGTGTTATTCTCCCCACCCAAGTTCTATTACCCACCCAGGTTTTCCATCGGATATGTTACTGAGAAAGGATAAAGAAAAAAAGAAAAGAAAAAAGTTTGGAGAATAAATGATGCATGTACAGATAAATCAAAGTCTCCCACTTCATAATTTAGTTGGTAAAGAGATGAGAAAAATGAGAATAAGAATGATCAAAGCGTAAAAGGAAGGATGCTCAAGACTCCAAACAACCTTGAGATTGCAATCTCCAAGCCCAAAAGAAAAGAGAAAAGACCAAAACTAGTAAGTGAAGGTAATGAATAGAAGCCATAGCACCTTTAAGTATGAAGTCTAAGCAGGATTCTTTTTATCAAAAGTCGAACTTTGAAGCAATAGTTTATCAAATATCAAATGGTAAGAAACATTATTACGCAATTGTCAATGATATGCTTCAACAAGATTGAAGATTTGCACAGTCTATCCATCCTACGTATTGACTTTTGTGGCTGGAATCCAACAATACAATTTTGGGTGAGATGTAAGTTTTCGTTGTTTTAAATGCATTTGTGAACCAATAAGTGGATTTTGTACTGGGAAAAACCCCTGGAACACTTGGACTGTGTTGATTAAACAATTCAAGCTTACATTTCCAACAAATCGTTGCCAGATTTCAGGCAAAATCATCAGAAAAATATGCTTAAAAAAAGGCCAAAGCATCAAATATTTAGACTACACACAATTGCTAGATGGTAGTACGAAAAATTATAAACAATGAACACCTTTTGGGAAGATACAGCAGTCATCTGGTCATTGTGTTCTTGCATATGAGCTTCGAAAGAAACTCTAAGGCATTTAGGAAGTGCTACCATCTTAGCTCCTCTCGGGGTGTTTGTTTACTATTGATTTCCTGTTTGTCCTCACCACCAGTGTACACCATATAGCAAAAGCTGCTTGGTCATGGATTGGTCATCTCTATTAAGGTGTGGATTGGCTAGACGAGACACTATATCAAACTCTGCAATTCCATGATACAACAGCACGTTTCTTCATTATATTACGTACAGATTCTTTTGCATCCATCTATCATTATATGCAAAAGTGAAATTCTGCAATTATGAAGACCTGTATTTTTTATTCATCCAACTGGGTCATTAGCCTTCAACAAGTTCGAAGAAGTCAGCGCCTATTGGATAAATTCGAACCACATGGGCTCCACATTAATAATATACTGGATAATATATCGAGTCTTGCATGATTACTGCAATTGATAGACACTCCAAAGTTGACCACAACGCTCTTCTGACATTCAAGAGTGGCCAACAATATAGACAGGGATAACACAAGGTATGGAGCACTTGATCACTTATGTGATCGCTTATCACATAGAAGCTCTGCCTAAAATATCCCCATACTTGCCAACAATTTTGGTGACGCAAGTATTAAATAGTGTTTTTTTAACTCTCTATATCACCAGTAATCTCCACACGAACATAATCCTCCTTTAAAATGATGGAAGCGATTAGCATCCCTCACAATAATTTCTCTCGCCGCAATCTTGGAGATTAACTTGGTAGCGTTGTGGCAGTCACCACACACCCGAAGATTCTTGAAAACTCGGATGGGTATTCCGGAGAACGTACTCATCAACCCAAATACAGTAGCCAGTCTTTCACTGTGTTCGCCAATAAAAGTTTCTTTGTTTTCCTCCTCTATGTCATGCATCACAAAATCTGTATCAGGGACATAGCCCGCCTCTTTCATCTGCCTCGTCAAACTCTCCAAATTTGTATAAATCTCATCTACTTGTGGGTGTGATCGATCTCCCATGACAAAAATGTGCTCCCTGTTCCGGATATTAATCCAGCTGCAGCCGGGATCTTTTCTCACCTTCCTTTCCTTCATCATATTTCTAATTTCTGTCCTTTGATCCCACCTGCCCGCAGAAGCATACATATTTGACAAGAGAACATATGTTCCAGCATGATGTGGTTCTAACATAAGGAGACATTTTGCCACACGCTCTCCTTGCTCAACATTGCCGTGAACTCTGCAGGCACCAAGCAAGGTTCGCCATACCAAAGCATTGGGTTGAAGGAACATTGTTTTGATAAAGCATTCTGCCTCCTCCAGAAGTCCAGCACGGCCAAGAATATCAACCATGCATGCACAGTGCTCCAGTCTGGTGTCTACTCCATAATTAGAACTCATGGAGTTGAAGTATCGACGTCCTTCATCCACTAACCCTGCATGGCTGCATGCAGACAAAACACCAACAAAGGTTATGTGGTCCGGCATTATACCCTCAAGTTGCATTTCTTGAAAAAGTTTTAACACGTCCCTCCCCAGACCATGCTGAGCACATCCTGTAATCATTGCATTCCAAGAAACCACATTTGGTTTAGGAATTTTGTAAAACACATCCTTTGCATCTTCTATACTACCGCACTTTGAATACATGTCAACAAGTGTGTTTCCAGCAAATAGATTGAGCTCAAATCCAACTTTGATAATGTGGGCATGTGCCTGCCTGCCACGTTCCAAAGCCATTAAGCTGACACATGCCCTGAGAACACTGGCAAAAGTGAACTGGTTTGGCTTCAGGCCAGCGCATTGCATTTCTTTGAAAAGTTGGAAAGCTTCGTTGTCAAACCCATGCTGCACATACCCTGTAATCAGGGCTGTCCAGAAAACCTCATCTCCTTTACCCATTCTGTCAAACACTTTGTGCGCATCCTCCAGGTTCCCACATTTAGCATACATGTCGACAAGTGCACTTGCCACAAAAGCATCTGGCTTGGATCCGGTTTTAACAAGCTTACCATGGACCTGCTGCCCCTTTTCAAGATATTCTCCTACAGCGCACGCACTAAGAACGCTTGCAATAGTGAACTGATTCACACTCACACCTTCCTCTAACATCTCTTCAAAAAGTTGCAACGCTTCCTCACTTAGCCCATGCTGAACATATCCAGCAATCATGGCCGTCCACAAAACTACATCTCTTTCAAGTATTTCATCAAACACTTGGCGTGCATCCTCTATGCGTCCACATTTCGCATACATATCCACAAGGGCACTCCTCCCGCACACATCTAAATCCACTCCACTCCTTATAATAACACCATGAACCTGCCTGGCTATTTCCAGATCCACCAATCTGGCACAAACCTTAAATACGCTTGCAAATGTATACGACGTCTGCCTCAACCCATGTTCCTTTCTCATCTCACAAAAAAGTTCCAAGGCCTTCCTATCTGCCCCATTCTGGATATACCCTGCGATCACAGCATTCCACGACACCACGGTCCGTTTAGGCATTTTGTCAAACATTTGGCGTGCATCGTCTAAACTTCCACATTTAGCATACATGTTTAAAATATTGTTTAACAAAAAGACATCCAGCTGAAGCCCAACTTTGATTATAGATAAATGTACCTGCTTTCCCTCCGCGAGAGATTTCAGTTTGATACATTCCTGCAAAAGAGCCACATAACCTGCGGAATCTCCAGCAAAGCCGTGTGGCTTCATGGAATTCAAAAACCCAATTGCTTCTCTTGATCTGCCCGTCATACCGATAACTCTGATAGCATTAGCTGTACCATGAAAATCATTCGCACCTGGCTTGTCCTGCACCTGTTCATCACTTGGGCGTTCTGTAATATCCATTCCTGCTTTGTGATTCATAGCTATTGACACTCTGGGCTGACATCCAACAAGCCTGTGCAGTCCAGGGTTCTTTGTCACGTTCGAAGGCTTTTGCCAACACCTTAATAAAAGCATGTTAATGGTTACCTGGGTTTATTTGAATTTCGAGCTGGAATGGCTTTACACATTTTCGTATTTTTTCAGAATTGCAAAATGATTGTGGCAGCGATCTTATGAAAGCTGTGTGATTTCAGAAGTGTGATAGCCATAACAGCCGATTTGACGGCTGTGAAAATCATCTCCGAGCCATTATGTTGACACATTCAAAGCACACTATGCTGGACAGCTGTTCCAGATTGTGTTCGTCTCTGTTTATTGGTTCCTTCCCTGGTAGTGGACAATGGGAGTAGTCTGATCGTGTAGCCATCTTCCCCCTTGCATGAATCTAGTGGCCGGATAAATCAGAGCTCCAATTCAGAATTGTGACAAGTATGTATTGGCAAAATCCTTGGTAATACATTGTGATCGATTGGGTTAGATAGGAATTGGCAAAATCCTTAGGAATAATACATCGTGGATTACGGTGGAACTTTAATCATCATTCAAAATTAGGTTGGATTAACTTTCGTCATTTATAAGATTTAATTTCAATTCATGTTTTAAAATGGTTTTTTTTTTATTAGCTTATTTTATTTGGTTGGGTTTCACTTTAATATATTTTTTAAATGTTTTTTATAAGATTTAATTTCAATTTATTTTATAAAACAGTTTTTTTATTAATTGAATTTAGCCCTTTTTAATCTATATTATAAAAACAATAAAAAAATTGAGTAAAAATCACATCATCCGAGTTTATGAACCACACTAGATTAGCATGAACCATAAAGATGGTTTCACACTAGATTAGCATGAACCATAAAGATGGTTTCAAAGAAGTGGACAAAATTATGATGATGTGAAAGTTTTTTTACTTTTTAATATTAGTATTATGTATTACAATTTTAGGGGTTAATATTCATAAGTGTAGTTGTTTTAATTTTAGATTATTTTTCCATAGAATTTGTTAATTTTAATTTTCCTAAAATTCATTTCAATAGAAAACTATTTTACTATTAAAAATAGCTAAAATTATCTAAAGACTATCGATAAAATTATTAGAAATTTTTGATATTTTTAAAAATATATCAACAAACATTTTATAGTTCACATATTAAGGGCGGGTAAGATTCGCCAAAGTTTTTAAACTTTAAGATAAATTTCCATCTTTAAAATTTTCCATGATTTCATGGTGAGTGAACTATAGTATTTGGCTTACCCACAAGATATAGAACAATTAGTGATAGGACATTTTGTTAAAACACTTCTTGTGTGCATGTTGTTAATTCAAAATCTCTTCGATATGTAAAATCTAACAATGTTAAAGGTTGGTGTGGCCTACACCATGATTTTGATGGCTTAGATACCTTTGGGTTGGGTGAGATCCCTAGGTGATTTTGATGGGTTAGATGCCCCTAGATCATAGTGATTTTGACAACTTAGATGTCCCTCAGTAGTGGTTTCTTAATCAATTGCAAATCTTGCAAGTCATTAAAAAAACTATAAAAAATAATAATTAATTAATTAAAAAAAAAACAAAAAAAACAAAAACTATATTGATTAAGGCTATTAATTCACTATATGAAAAGTTTGCATCAAAAGTTTATAATTGTTTCAACTATAAATATTTTTTATTTTAGAAAGTGTGTTTTTTTCCCTTTTATAAAGTGGGTGTTCTTGATGGCACTAATACAACATGGTGGTGATGGGATGTTATGCAAAAATGTGAAATCTAAAGATTTTCAAAGAAGATTGCATGGATGTCACTTGCCACATTGGTGGAAGGGATAGTGAATGAGATTTGGTGTGATCAAAATGGAGAAGATTTGCAATGAATGCTTTAGGAATATTGGTCATGTTTTCCTCTACTTCATGGTAATGGCTCTTTATTGCTCATGTATTGGAGATTTGTATTGTTGGGCTTGAGTGGAGAGCACTAGGCATGAAAACCTCATGGTAGTGATTTTGATGGTTATAATTCATATTTCCTTCATAGCGTTGGGTCTCTGCATCAAGGGATTTGGTGTATTTCAAGTTCTTCTTTCATCACTTAGTGGTTGTTGTTCTTAGTGGTTGTCCATGTCACCATGATCTAGATTGGATCATTATATTATTTTTCATTTATCTTGATGCTTTCAAGAGTGGAAAAAGTGGAGGAATTAGCTCACAAGGCCATTTTTAGCACGAGACCTAGCTGCAAAATTGGGGTCTAAAAACTTTTGCAAGTAGTTTGAGGCATCGAATGGTGTTTTTAGGGATAAAAATTGTTTCTTAAGTGCTTATCTCTTTGTGATATTCTACACAAATGCACCTTTCTAGCAATGCAGGAATCACCTTAATCGAAGTGCTTAAGCAAATGTTATGTGACTTGGAAGTTGACCTTCATGTTTTGTTAACCATAATTTGAGAGGATGTCATTTCAGCAACCATTCTTCATGGAAAAGGAGCTAGCCACATGATCATGATGAGGAAGATTCTAGAAGAGTCAATATTTTAAGTCTAGTTAAGAGTTGGAGTCAAAACTAACCATTAGTAGGCTATCTAGTTGTGTTATAATCAAAGAACTAGGAGGAAAAGGGGTTCCATTCTATTGGAGTGCATTTTATTCCATAGATGGATAGAGTAGTCAAGAGTGGATAGGGAGAAACAAAACAGAGAGGACTTGTGTATTGTAGTAGCCCACAAGCCACAAGTTTCACTTCTTTGTACTTGCATCCATTTTCCATTCAGAGACAGAGACCAGCAACCTCACCTTCCAATTGTGTTTTCTCCCAAAAGGGTTTGCCACGTTACATCCTGTGTTACTTTGTGGTTTGTGAGTTTTATTTCATTATTCTATGTTTTCTAGATAATTATATTTTGCATGCATATGCAATAAAAAGTGATTAATAGATCCAAAAATAGAAGGAGAAATAAACCCTCATAGTGTAGATTTTTGGATTTTCTGATATATTTTAGTAGACTTGTTGCGACAAATTATCCAATGGAATGTTCCGACTGTTTATAGGTCACATGGGCTTGTTGTCGAAGCATCACATGGAAGGCATTTATAGTGATGTTTCTAAGACCTTGGTAGTTCACATTGCCACTGTTATGGATGGTTGCAAACATTTTCATAGCCTAATTTCCTTACTTGGAATGTGCTTTCGTGTTCTACATGGGAGGGTTCTTGTGGTTGTGTTCTACTTTTTTTTGGTGGTTTTCTTCTCCTAACTTTTGTATCAAGATCTTGTCTATGTTTTAGATTTGTGTTTGTTAGGTACTTGAAGTGGCAAGGATACGTTGTGAATAAAAGAATAGAAAGTATGTGAATGAAAGAAATCTGCATCTCATGGTCTCCAACTCAACTATAGGGGGATGGAAGTAAAATTGGTTTATTGTAGCATATGTGCGTTGAAATCATAAAATAGTAGATCTATAGTTATATCTTCAACAAACCTTAATCCACTCATCAAACTCATCAATTTATAGCAAATATTAATTTTGATCACAAGAACGATGTTCACATACCATGTATTTATCTAAGAGCAATCATCACACAAATAGGAAAAAGTACCACAAATAAAGCCATTGTTTAGAGATTCTTTTGGAAAAGGAATGAGTTGATCACATAAAAGAAATGATACAAATGAGCATTGCATCTTTGTATTTGTGCATATCCTTTAAGGTTTAATTTACTAACCCCAAGAGGGTGATTAGATTGACCTATTCAAATACAAAAGGTACAATAAATGGGCTATATTATTAGATTTTGGATACATGTATCTAGATGTGAAAATTAAGTAACAGTAGCAATTGCAAGCTTGAGAAAAAATAGAAATAAGAGAGAATGTGAGACGAGACAAAGAGACCAATTCAAATTATGAGAACAAGAGACCATTGTAACTTCTTTCGTTAATCAAATAATTGTGTGTATTATATTGAATACCATGTGTACATATTTATAACACTCTTTAGGATAGAGGAACAATGCACAATAGGTGTGATTCCATACTGCATGGACATGTAAGTGAAGAGAATACTCCCACTTACTTTTAGTTAACTAGCCCAAGAACGAGGTTAGCTAGTAAAAAATGAAGTTGTTGTCATAAATAGAGTTAGGTAGCCCAACATAAAGTGGGAACTCAAGTAAGCATAGCATGGCAAGTGAAGTGCAATTTCGCTCCTATAAAGTAGGGTCTAATCCCTCCTCAAGAGGGCACTTATCCCTAGAAAAGAGGAAGTTATAAATAATGGTTAATTAGCCCATGGTTTTGGACATCGATGGTATTTTCCCATAGTATTAAATATTATGCATGCAACTCCAAATTCCATAAATAGAACTAGCCTCCACAAATAGGATTAAAATATAATATATAAGGTGTACATATTTCACATAGTTGTCATTGATAACAACAAGTGCCATTAGTTGTTGCACCTAGCCTAGGTTTATAGTGGCTTGAGTTGGATTTGAACCGGAGCCTTGCTCGAGCAACTCTCCTGGGTCCTAGATTGTCACCGGTTACAGCAACAAGTGCCATTGATGTCAAAACGGAATACCTATGAAGTAGTATGATGGTATGTACAATCTAGCATCACCACGTATTAAGCACTATAATAGGTTGATCTCTTGTACACTCTCCTCTCTTGACATCTAAGAGGTTTGAAGATTATCAAGTTTTTGATGATATTATAGTACCCCCAATAGACCTATGGATCACATTGTTGGATTTATCCTCTCAAGACCTTTCCAATGGTATATTAATTCTTGAAAAATACCTCCCAAACAAGAAGTTATGGTTGTTTGAAAAATAACATAAATATAAGACCCAAATATGGGGCAATAAATTCAAAACACCATATTTATTAAAAGATGTGCATGGGTAATGGTCATGAGGATTTCCAAAATTAAGCCCATAAGTCAAGGGCACAAACACATTTCTACTTGGTGATAATCTTATGGAGGAAATTCCCAATTTGATGACACAATCCATGGTTCGCTCCATCGATTAGATGGCATGACTCATGGTCGACTTACTAGCTTCAATCAACAATTTTATATATAAATACCCACTCCATGATGGAGATAATCAATGAAATAGTGAAAAAAATGATCATATGATTGACTTCAAGAAGCATTGGTTTGAGGTTGAAGCTTTCACTCGAGTTGTCAAACGATCGAGTTTTCATTATATGTGATGTTTGGATCTTCAAGTTTTGATTTATTGTAATATTCCCAATTAGCTACATTCAGCTTAAAAGTTTATATCCCTTAATTGAATTAATAAACAAAAATGTGTACATGACTCAGGTCATGAAAGCACTAAACATAGGAGAAAATATAGGTATTGTCAATCTGAATGATGATCAACATGAAATCTTGTTTGGACTAGAAGTTGATGGTAAACCACAGGAAGGAGGTGTCCCTCCATTCTATGTCAGTCTCAATGTTCATGACAAGATTATTTACAATGCAATGCTAGATTCAGGTGCATCTCATAATTTATGCCAAAAGACGTTATGGAGAAACTTGGCCTTGAAATTACTAGACCTTACAAAGACTTATATTCATTTGATTCTAGCAAAGTTAGATGTTTAGGTATTATTAAAGATCTTTGTGTCACTTTAGCTCAAATCCCAGCTAAGATTCTAGTAATGGACATAGTAGTAGAAGACATCCATCCTATGTACGACATGTTGTTTCCACGCTCATGGGGAGAAAAGTTACAAGGAACCCTTCAAATGGACATGTCTTATGCCACAATACCAATATTTGGTCAAAAGAGAAGATTGTATAGGGAAACCTTGATGAATTATATCATGAGTAGCCAAGAGAAACCACATAACTACCCCCTTTACTCTGTTCATTCTAACCTTGACTCTTTCGTTATTTATAATGATGGAGACATTGATGCACAAGTTACCAAGGTAGAAAACAACTCTATTGAAAAATGAGAAAATCAAATGCAAATTGTACCACTAGACACTGAAACTGATCCATTTTGGAACATGAGTTTGATGGTTCGTGTGGCAAAGCAGGCTCAGGGGTTGGTGTTTGGGTGAGAAATAAAGAGAATAATCATGCAGAAGGTCATTCCTATAAACTTAAATTTCAATGCACTAATAATATAGCATAATATGAGGCACTTCTCTTAGGGTTATAGTTGCTAAAAAATGTGGGAGCTAAAATAATTTTTGTCCAAGGAGATTCTGAATTAATCATAAAACAGATCAATGGAGAGTATGCAGCAAAACATCCTATATTGATAGCATACAGAAATGTTGTGCTTGACTTTCCAAGAAATTTTGATGAATATGATCTTGTTGTTATTCCATGAAATCACAATATCCTAGATAATGGTTTGGGTTTTTCAGCAAGTACTTATAAGTTGCCTCATCCCAATAAACAATACACAGTGGAATTTAAACACTGTCCAGTTGTTCCTGATAACTTGAGATATTGGCAAGTTTGTGGGAGTGATAAACATATTGAGAGTTTCTTACATTCAAAGGATGAGTTTGAAGATATCTGTATAGATTTAGATTGTGAATTGGAAAATCAAATTAATTTACAGGATAACATAGATAAACAGTTTGATATTTCTAATGTAAATAATCCAGCAAATGAGAGTGTACATAAATGAGAATTGCATGAAAAAGACCCATAAAAAGAATAATTTGAGGTACTTAAGCTTAAGGATAATGTCCTACCTAGAGGATTTGTCCCTTTAGAATAACTTTTTGATTTCAATGATGTAGTGAGAAAATAAAAAATAGAACTTATAGGAGCAAACATAGAAGAGTGTAACATAGGTAGTGAACATAATCCCAAAATGATAAAACTGTCAAAATCATTGCCTGTTGTTACAAAGAAAAGTTACATAGCCTTGTTCTAAAAGTTCATAGATGTTTTTGCATGGATATATGAAGATCTGAAGCATATGACACTAGTATCATACAACATAAAATACCAATCAAGGAAGATAAAAAACCATTCAAACAAAAGTTGCATGCGATAAATCCTGTCCTCATGCCTTTGGTTGAAAAATAAGTAAAGAAAATGCATGATGCTAAAATCATAGTTCCTATTATATATTCTAAATGGATATCAAACATTGTGCCTATCAGAAATAAAACTAGAGAAATCAGATTATGCATTGATTTCAGGAATCTAAACAAGGCCTCCTGAAAAGATAACTACCCACTACCAAAAATGGATCACATATTACAAAGGGTAGTAGGATCTAGTAGGATTTATTTAATAGATGGTTTCTCAGATTACAACCAAGTCTTAGTGCACCCTGATGATCAGGATAAAACTACCTTCACCACACCATGTGGAACTTTCATGTATGTGAAAAATCCCTTTGGGTTGATGAATGTTGGAGCTACTTTCCAGAGAGCAGTGGATATTAATTTTGATGATGAAATTATGCATTTTATTGTGATTTATCTAGTTGACATTAATGTCTACTTGAAAACTAATGAAGAACACTTGGAACATCTAAGAAGAGTCTTTGAAAAATGTAGAAAGTTTGGAATCTCATTGAATCCTAAGAAAACACTTTTTGGTCTTGAAGAAGGAAAACTTCTTGGTCATATTATTTATAAGGATGGTATTAGGATTAATCCCAGTAGGATTGAAGGTATACTTAAAATAAGTCACCCAATAACCTCAAAGAACTTCAGTCTTTGATTGGTAAAAACAATTTCCTAAGGAGATTAATTCCTATCCTAGCAGAACTTCCTAGAAACATAACCAACATGCTTAAGAAAGATTCATAAATCAAGTGGAATATTGAAGCTAAAAAGTCTTTTGATTTAGTTAAACATGCATTAACAACAGCTCGAGTGCTAATTAGCCCAAATTTTACCAAATATTTCATAATATTTTCCTTTGCCTTTGAACATACTATTGCAGCTGTCCTATTGTAGAAAAACAATGAAGGATTTGAACAACCTATTGCATTCTTTAGCAAAGCTTTAAGGTATGCCTCTCTAAAATAAAATATGATGGAAAAACATGCCTTTCGATTGGTTAAAACAATAAACGATTTTAGAGTGTATATTTTATATTCCCATATTATTTCTTATGTTCCTAATGCAGTGGTCAAAGAAATTTTAACGCAGAATGGAATTGATGGAAAGCAAGGCAAACAGATTGACGTCATTCTAGAATACGATTTAGAACTCAGACCCACCAAATTGATCAAAGGACAAGGATTGGCCAAATTGATGGCTGAGTCCAATTTTTAGGCAATGGATATCAATATGATTTGTTCATTGGATGATAAAGAGGGACATGTGACTCCACAAATTGATGAAGCATTCCTAAACTCTCCCTGGTATGTGGACCTTTTATATGTTTTATTTAACTTGAATGCTCCTATAGGTCTGAAAAAAAACAAAATCAAGATTTTTGAAGTTGAAAGAAGTTAAATTTTACATTCTGGATAATGTCTTATATTGGAAAGATACTGGGGGTATTTTACTCAGATGTTTGTTAAAGGATGATGCTGAAAAAGTTATGCAGGACTTCCATGCAACGACTTTGGTGGACATATTTATTGGAAAACTACTGCTAATAAAATCCTTAGAGCTGGTTTTTATTGGCCAACTCTATTCCTTGACATACATAGGCTGGTAACTACCTGTCATAAATGCCAAATATTTGAAGCAAAGAGAAAGTTGATGCCCCTGCCATTAAAGCATATTTATGTGGAAAGCCCTTTCCAACAATGGGGATTATATTTCATTGGTTAAATTAATCCTCCCTCCTCTACCCAGCATAAGTGGATTCTTACTACTACAGACTACTTTACCAAATGGATAGAAGTCATTCCTTCCAGAAATGCCACCACTTCTATCATTATTAAATTCCTTAAAACAAATATCCTTTCTAGATTTGGATGTCGTAGAAAACTCATCATTGATAATGTTGCAGCCTTCAAGTCTAAGAAATTTTTTTATTTTTGTATTAAATACCACATTATTTTGGGAAATTCAACAAATTATTACCCTCAGGGTAATGGGTTAGCTGAATCCTCAAATAAAAGTTTGGTGAATATCATAAAAAATCTCTTGGAAGACAACAAGAAATATTGGCATAATAAGTTGGTCAATGCACTTTGGGTTGATAGACTTACTACCAAAAAATCAATTGGCATGTCTCCATACCAATTGGTCAATTGGAATATACCCCTTACAACCATTCCTGCCTCAACGACTTCAACAACTAGTACAGGAGATGTTGTAGATCAGCTTGCTAAATCAGTGGAAAATATGTCATTGCAGATAGAGGAAATCAAAATATTGCAGACCCAACACAATATTTTACAAGATTAGATGGTGAAGACTGAAATTTCTCATTCTACATAGGCACAGAGATATCATAAACATATAGAGAGTCTATAGAAATATCTAAAGGAGTCATCTACTGGCAACACATTGGGGAAAATCAAAAAGATCATATGGACCAGCATCACTGAATCCATGAATGAAATATGGCCATATATCTAGATCATTTTAGAGAAAAAAGATTGAGAAAGCTAAGAAGGCCATTTCGGATACAACTAAAGATCTAGGAGACATTTACGGCAAAACTAACAAAATTATTAAGCTTTTAAATGCTAAAAAAAAATATATGAGCTTAATGATATGGGAGTTCATGACGAGGACTAAAACAACCTTGGAGTGAAGAAAATAACCTGCCCAGAAATTTGGTACAACACCTTGAGGAAAAGTATAATGGGTTGGAAATTGCAATCCAATAAAGGTTCTTCAATAGAATAGAGCCCTTGACTAACGGGGGTATACCCTCTACGTTTGTCATCAATGAAAAACTAATGGCTAGAGATGATTATATGAATAAACTAAAGGAAAATGCACAAGATACAACAAATTTTTCAAATATTAAAGGTGCAATGACAGTGAGAGCTTTCATGGAAGCTATGAGCAATGATGTTTACATACAACATTAATTAAAGCACATTTTCGTGGTCAAACCCACATTTTCTCAATACACGGAGGTTGATGAAATCTATCGAAAAGCAAACAAGATACTGCCTCCTGATGAGGATCGATGGGAAAAGTTGTGCGAGTACCAAGATGAGTGAACAACAGCTACATCTAGTATCTACAACCAACTCAATAGGACAGTGTGGAAATAGTCAGAACCTGCAACCAACAGTTAAAACATGCATCAACCGTTTCTCAGATAGAATTGCCAGATGTCAAGAAATATTTTAACGACTCTGCCTTTTTTGGAGCACGTTTTATTTAATAAATTTATGTTGTAATTAATAAGGATATTTCCTATTTTGATATGACATCCTTCATAGATTAGTTTAAGTACTTTATGCATTTGAAGTATTAGGGGTTGGACTCTGATCATTGTAATTTTTCTCTTTTGAGTTGTGTACTTTGGAGATGTTGATACATCAATAAAGAAGACCATTCACAAGATACTTGTGCTATATGTTACTCGTGATGTCTTTTATTTTGTGATATTTGTTTCCACTCTGTTTCCTTATTGTGTTTTAATCCAGTTTTAAAACTGAAAGTGAAGAAGTAAGATTTTTTATTTGAACACCTTATTTCTGGCCATGTTTGCAATATTTATGTTTTCTTTTGAAGTTTGATTGATAAAATCTTGAATGCAAGTTTTTCAATCACCACTGAAATCACTCATGCTTCATTTCATGGTTCATTTAGAATTAAAAATCCAGTAACTGTAACTAGATTTCCCTGTGATTACTCTTTGAAAAATTTGATGCATCATTTATCTTTTGTTTGAATCCGTAACCCAATGGAAAATAATTAACTCAAAAAGATCACTTATCCAACCAATCGACCAATCAATCAAATAAAGAAACAATTCAGCCATCATCATAACTAGCCTAATATCAATTAAGGAAACAAAGCTAAATTATACAGAGAGAGCCCTCTCTGAAGCTGGTAGGGCTAGATCCCAGCTTTAAAAGTGGGTTGATGTTGTCCTATATAATTATTCTTGCCAATATTAAAATTATAGAACGATAAAAACATGCATGTCATTTATTTTATTGTTATTGTTATTATATCCATGTACATGATGTTTTTACATTTTTGGTGTCATTATATTGATTCATGCATGAACTGATATGCACTTGATATTATTATGTATCATGTTTGTACGGATGGACTTGTGCGGACCTATGAAATAACCTAATGAGAAATAAATTGAGGTAATGCTTTTGATTATGCCTTTAATTTGGTTCATCTAACAATGGTATGTTATAGGAAAATAAAGGCCCCGAGAGATGAATAACATAGTGGTTGAGTATAGTTAATGCGACTCTCCACACAAGCCATAAGAGAAATCAATCGAGAAAAATTGAGAGGAGACTCCTAATTTGTAGAAATTATATAACTTATGTGTTATATCTCCAAGATTCTCCTAATCTCACACTATTTTAGCTTCATGCAATATACAGAATCTATTCCACCATTGATCATTTGTAGAAATTAAATCAAGATTGCAATGCACACATGAAATAATAAAAATTCACACACATTAACACAGTTGTTTAATGGGAAAGCATGAAGCTGAAAACCCCAACTATCTGTATATAATATATGTCATAGAGATCATGTAGCAATCCTCATACAAAGCTGATCATATCAAGCTCTCAGTACAATACAATTGCTTTCACTAATGGCTTAGATCTTCAAATCCGTAGATCTTTGCCACACCTTCTTTGCCTCTCTTTAATGTGATCATTCTTTGAAGAATGGCTACGAATAGACCGAATTACTCCAGCCTTGCTCGCTCAATCCTAATTGGCATCATGGAGGTATTGGATGCAATCAATGCATCACTATAGTCACAACTAATAGTCACATTTGCTCTTTCACCTATCTCTCCAGCAGTCTCCACTAAGCGCACGCCTGCCTTAGTTGACTGATGTATTCTTCAGTTGATTAATGAGTTATTATTTGTGAATTAATTAACTAAATAATTCACTCCACTCTCACTAGTGTATCAATCAGTTAGACTAGATACAACTAGCTCAACTGAGTCTAATTGAGTTAAACTAAATACAACTCCACCAACTACTTCTATAACTCCACCAAACTCTGTCACATGAGTTCTAACTGAAGTCCTCATGCATTAGCTCCAGTAAACCCTCAGGAATAGCGTAATTCCTTCTGTCAGTTGCTATGCCACATCTGTGCACTTAACTGAAGTGCTCCAAGAGAATAAGATAATGTTTAGAGTCAAAATATTATTAAGAGCTAATAATATTCGACATATCTATTTTTAGACTGGCAATCTAAAAATAGATTCCACCCAATATGTCTAAAAATAAAAGTCCATCTATTTTTCCAACTTGACCAACCATCCACAAATAGCATCCTGCAACTCATAGAATATGATCGACATGTCTAAAAATAGACTTTGCGCCAAAAATAGCCTGCGGGCCCACTTAGTGAGGGCGACTCTTTTCACTAAGCTCATCATCTTGTTGAATCTCAACACTCCCTCTCAGCAACAATATAAGGCTTATCTTTTAGATCTTGTATCTCTATGGTATTATAATTTGCTCCTCGTGAGCGCTTCGTCGAGAATATAAATACGATCCTACGTCTTGATGTAAGAAAACAGCATGATCTTCTGTTGCACATCTGATACGATGGTATCGGATGTCAATATGTTTAGATATATCATGAAATACTGGATTAACCGAGAGTTTAATGCAACTTTGATTATCACAATATATCACGGTAGGATCTAAGTGAGAACTGAAGAACCCGACCAAGATCTTCCTCATCCATATAGCCTCGCATGCAGCCAAACTTGCTGCCATGTACTCGAACTTCGCTGACCCGAGTGCCACAGATATTTGTTTCCTGCTGTACCAAGAAACTATTGTAGATCCGATACTGAAAATCCCTCCAGATGTGCTCTTTCTGTCCGTTGGGTTTCCTGCCAAATTTGCATCCGTGAAGCCATGCAGCTTCACCTCATCCAACTGTATGTACCACAATCCATATCTAGAGGTTCCCCTAAGATAACACAGGACATGCTTGCCTTCCTTCCAAAAGAGTTTGGTAGGCTTCACCATCACTTGTGAAAGCTGGTTCACAGCACAACATATTTCTGGTTGTGTATTCAGACCGTACGCAGAGCAAGGCCAACCAGCTAATCGATAAACGGTGGCATCCACTACCTCTACGATGTAGCATCCTCCTTCCTCCAACCACCAGGAAGAGGAGTGTTGATAGGCTTGCAACCTTGCATGTGAAACTTCTCCAGTATCTCCCGGGCGTACTTGCGTACAAACAGTTCACCTTTCCACTACCAAATTTCCAATCCCAGGAAATAATGAAGGAGGCCCAAGTCCTTCATCTCGAACTCCTTTGCAAGATCTGCCTTGCATGAGTGTATCGATAGTTCATCACCCGTTAGTATTAAATCATCTACATAAAGCACAATGATCAAAAGCTTACCCTCCACCACAATCTGGTATAGGTTTGGATCTGCCTCACTCTTGGTGAAACCAAGTCCGGTGAAATAACTGTCTATCCGTGTGTACCAAGCATGAGGTGCTTGTTTTAGCCCATATAGTGCTCTTTTGAGCCTGCACACATGCGACTCACTGTTGAAGATTTCGAATCCTTCAGGCTGCTGTATGTGAATGTGCCAACCCATCTGCGCTGAGAGAGCAAGGATGGTCCGTATGGAAGAATGCCTTGTGATAGGTGCAAAGGTTTCTTCATAGTCGATCCCCTCAATCTGTGAGAAGCGTCGGGCAACAAATCTTGCCTTGTACTTCTTGATGCTCTCGTCAGCAGCTTGCTTCACTTTGTAGATCCATCTCAAACCTACCACTGATTTCCCTTTCGGCCTAGGGACAATCTCCCATGCAACATTTCGACATTTCGAATCATACTCTTCCACCATGGCATCTACCCATGCGGGATCCTCCACGAGATTCCTCGAAAGAGGATGGCTCGCGATCTTAATACACTTGCTCATCGAGCCATGTATTTTTCATGTTCTCGAGACTAAACTATTGGTTTTCATCTGAGACATTGGAATTGTTCGACCAATGGGTTATACATATCTCTTGTCACACAGGGAGAACAACTTCTTGAGGTTAGCGGGACCGTTATTAATCGTTGCATTTGGACGATATGATGCGTTATAGGATCTTGAGGCAGCGGAGGTCTAGAGGAGGTGGAGCACAACATCGAGGGTGGAGGGATTGAACCACGGGGTTGATGAAGACAGTAGTCGATCGACTTCCATTGTGGCTTCAACGACATACCATTGGGGCACCTAGATCAAATTGGTCATTACTACACAAGATAGATCGTGTGGCATGTCTTTCTATCTTGGGTGTTTCCTAGTTTCTATACCGATTTCAATATAATGTGATGTGAATTAAAAGTCACTTACATTCGTTGCAAATGTCTATCTAAAACTAAATTATCTTGGGCATTTGCTAAAGTGTTTAAATTTCTAGAAATGTGTTCATATTGTATGAAATCAAAACTTTCTTAGCCTCTTCAAGGGTGAGGCACCTTCGTAAAATCGTATCAATACCATGTAGGTAATGGGTGTCGCGGATAATCAGATAATTTCGGGATGGGTAACAAATACGTCAATGCTCAGAGCGAGAGGTATTAGGTCAGAAATTTTGAGTTTGGAGATAAATCATTAAATATCTATACCATGGTTCAGATGATGATATTAGAAAAAA
>CM076570.1:1594980645-1595222180 GCA_034641835.2 Pinus albicaulis
TTTAATGCAAAAAAGGGATGGAGTTGAGAAGCCCATTGATTTTTTCAGTCGGATTATAAGGGACGGAGCATTGAAATACAACATTATTGAGAAACAAGCACTTGCACTTGTAAAGGCCTTGAAAGATTTTCACGTGTATATACTGCATTCCCACATTATAGCATACGTTCCTAACGCAGCAGTTAAAGATGTTTTGGTACAGGCAAATCCAGAGGGAAGACGGGGTAAGTGGATCACTGCGTTGTTAGAATACGATGTGGAGATTAAACTAACTAAGCTGATTAAAGGACAAGGACTTGCCAAGCTCATGGCTGAAACAAATCTGCATGCTCTAGATATAAATTTGATCGCTGCCATGTCCGATGAAGATGAGGAAAGTACGTCAATTCAGGGATCTGATATTTTTGTTTCTTCCCCTTGGTATGCTGACATTTTATACGTGCTTCAGAATTTGTCTCCACCTCTCGGGGTGCCTAGAAATAAGAGTAGAACATTGAAGTTGAGAGCTGCAAAATTTTGTATATTGAATTCTGCATTGTATTGGAAAGACCCTGGGAAGTGTTGTTGAATTGTTTGGTAGAGGAGGAAGCTCAAAAAGTTTTGGAGGACTTTCACAAAGGTGACTGCGGAGGCCATTTGTTTTGGAATACCACAGCGAATAAGATTCTAAGGGCAGGGTATTATTGGCCTTCTTTGTTTTCTGATGTATTTAAGGCTGTTAAGAATTGTCACGAGTGTCAAATTTTCGAAGGGAAGCAGAAACTACAGCCTTTGCCTCTCAAACCAATTGAAGTTAGTGCACCATTCCAAATGCTGGGGATTGATTTATCGGAAATCCATCCAAAGATCTTCCTGGACAAAGATAGATGGATTTTGACAAACATGCGTACTACTTCACTAAGTGGATTGAGGCGATTCCCACTGTGCCACGATGCGGTAATTATTTCTTTTCTTGAAAACAATATTCTGTCATGTTTTGGGTGTCCTAGCAAAATAATCACAGATAATGCACCGGCCTTCAAGTCTAAGAGGATGGTTGGCTTTTGCTTTAAGTACAATATTACCTTGGGGCATTCGACCACCTACCATCCACAAGGAAATGGCTTGGCAGAATCTTCAAATAAATCCTTGGTGAATATCATTAAGAAATAGCTGGAAATCAACAAAAAGGCCTCGCACAAGAAGTTAGTGAAAGCGCTGTGGGCTGATAGAGTAAGTCAGAAAAAGTCGATTGGCATGTCTCCTTTCGAGCTGGTGTACGGAATAGATACGATTTTTCCTACTTCACTTGCTGTCCCGGTGGTCAAATTGCTTCAAGAGGCTGGGAGTGAGGAAGATCCTATGCAGCGGAGGATTAATCAGATGATTTATTTACAACAGACATGAGAGGAGGTATTTCAAAATACTTTTAAGTTGCAGGAGCGCATAAAGAAGATCTACGATAGAAAGGTAAAAGTGGATAAGTTCCAGTTGGATGAGGTAGTTTTGAAATGGGATGCTCGGAATGAGGATAAGGGAAAGCACGGCAAATTTGAAAATCTGTGGAAGGGTCCTTTTAAGATTGCAGTGTATCGGGGTCAAAATGCATTTCTTCTCAAAGAAATGAATGGAGATGATTCTCCTGGAGGACCGATCAATGGTCGGTTGCTGAAGCGATATTACTTCTGAGTATCTTCTGCTGATCTCATTATCATTATATATATCATTTTACTTTTGTTTCGTTGCAAGTGTGTACCGATCTCTCATCTGCAGTCTGAGGCCCGGAGCGAAGGCTATAATTCTGGAGATGGAGGTTGGTTGGTTTGAAATTGTCAAGTCAGTTTTATTAGTCTTTTAAGTTTTAAAGTCATGTCAGTTTTGGTCATGTCAGTTTTGGTCAAATTTCAGTCAGTCTTTAGTCAAATCTGCAGTCAATAAAAATGTCCAAAGTTTTGTTTTATCAGTTGAAATAATGACTCCATCGCCCAATAGATGAAAGGCACTGTCTGACTCGCAAATTTTGATTTCATTTTGTCACCCTTGACTATTGCTCAAGCCACTGGCATACCAAACATGGGCGAGGAATGGAACAAGCGTCAGCATTTAGAGAAATTCCACTATGAGCCATATATTAAAACTGGATATATGGGTTACTTGAGCAGAGTTTTTCCATTCAGATTCTTGAGAGATGAGTATGCACCGCTGATGAAGCTCATCATTCAGTATTTTAGTTGTGAGGGCAGGTATGCTCGTCTTTTCGCATACCATATTCGTTTGCTGATGCACTTCACAAGGGTACGTATGATGAATATTCCGTATTTCATATACCGCAACATAGAGAGGATGGTGATGTTTGTGCAGAAGAAGACGAGCCCAGTGCAGCAGTACAGGAGTATATATCATTTCGCTTTGATCAAAATCTTGGTGTCACATCAGTTGGCAGAGCAGGGCATCACTTGGGAGGATTTAATTTCTAGAGACTTTTTCAGAGTGCCACAGCAGCCTCCCGAGGCAGTTCATGATGCAGGAGAGCCCTCACACCAGCCGGACATGCTTGAGGTTGAGCATATCAGCACTCCTTTGGTTCAGACATATCAGCGAGGCCACAGGGCCTTATTTGCAGCGACACGGCGAGTATTATCTCCACATGAGGTGGAAGGGGTCTTGCCGACTTCATCAGCAGAGCGAGTATTATCTCCACATGATGTGGAAGGGGTCTCGCCTTCTTCTTCAGCGCAGGTACAGACACAGGACAGGGGCAAGAGGCCCATGCATGATGAGGGCCCATCAGGAGGCCGGGACACAGATTTCACAGTCATTGATGTTGATGCGAGCTCTCCTAGCTCGAAACTGAGGGAAGTCATCCAGGAGAAAAGGGCCGAGAATGATAAGCTGAAAGATCAATTGCAGAAGGCTCAGTGGGTGATTAACTATTTGGAGCAGCGCAACAAACAGCTTGAGGATGAGCTCACATTTTATGAGCTGCGTCAAATCCGTGAGGACAGACAGTGGAATCGAAAGAGACCCGGTGACATGACACCAACTGACAGAGATACTGTACTCACACATGTGAACATCCATCTGGAGAAATTGTTGGCGAAGGCCAATCGAGACAAAGACATGCTTCGTCACATGAAAGGCCATTATTGGGCTCGCATGCATGTCTGCAAAGCGAGAATGAAGATCATGAAGAGGAGGTTGCGCAAAGCACTAAGACGGAGGAAAAGGCCTAATCCACTTCTGATTTTGGCCGAGGCTTCATTAACTGGGCAGGACACATGATGGAGTACCTCCGCTCCGAATTTGGGCAAATTCGGAGAAAATTTTGTCATTTTCAAATTTTTGGTCTCAAAAAACAGGTTTTTCAGTTAAGCGGGTCGCGCACTCATGCGCTCACTTTTTTTTGGGACACTTGCTGGAGGAAATTTTTGCATTTTTTGATTTTTCATGGTTAGTTATGCATCCTCAGACATTACCTAAGCATTTTATCAAATTCTGGATGGTCAAAGAGCTCAAAAACACCATGAAAACCACCTTGCTGCCACCTTTTGCACCAGCAGGAAGTAGTTCTGGGAGAAAGAAGTTTTGGAGGGTCAAATGAGCTCCAAATTGGGAAATTACACTTGGGTTGGATATTCAACATCCAGGGCTTTCCAACGAGCTATCATGAGCTCAATTTGGATGCCTCTGAAGTACCTTTCAAAGTCATGGCCGGAAAACACGCGACCCACTTTGCCTGGAAGTCGACCCACTTAAATTTTTGGCTGAATTTTCAACTTCCAGCTCAGATTTTCGGCCAGTTTGGACCAGTTTTTCTTGTGGATGAAATTTTTGGGTTTTCATGATGTAAATTTATGTTTGGCATGTAACTTTGGCTTATTTTTATCTATTCTAGAATATTCACTCTTAAAAAAGTGAAAATCATGTAAATGAATCAGTTTCCACTCTTTTAGAGGCAAGTTGTTAGCTGCCTAGATTTTAGTTCCATGATTAGAATTTGTTGAAACTGACCCCTGAAGGAGGAATTCGACCCCTAGAGGTGTGGGAAGGGGTTAGAGTGATCTGTGTTGTACTCCCCGAGGCATTCTAAGGCAAAGTTGGACTCTTGGGATACTTTTGATATCATTGTACATATTTTTCATACTTTCGCTAAGGAAAGATCAGGGGTTTTGCGTACTTGTTGGGATCCTTGTGGTGTTCTGTTCTTGATGGTGTTTCCTCTTTTTTTACTGTAAGTTTCTTCATGTTTAATGTATGCCATCCTTTCATATGCTTCTGAACTAAATTGAATGAGTAAGTGAGGTTGAATCCATTGTTTACCGTGCTCTACCTTTGAATTCAGCTAGTTCTATATGTTTTCAGCTGTTTGGAGAGGATCCAAGTTCTTCTTTGCCCTCTTCAGCTCCTCGTCGGTCTAATCTGTCCATATATCCAATCAAAATTATCAAGACATTCACCTACCTCGCCCCAACTTGAAATCTGCAAAGGTCTGACCTTATCCCCGGACCCAAAATTTGTTTTCCTATTTCTCCAGCGAAAACCCAAAAAACCAAAAATCAAACATACCTATCTCTTTACTAACCTAAAATCAGTTCTTATTGTAAGTCATCTCGCATCCTATTGCTCATTTTCTCGAGATTGATGGAGAGAGCCCTCTCCTGTCCTCGTAGGGCTAGCTACGAGGCTGAGCATGGTTTGATGTAGCCTTGAGTTTTACTTCATTTCAGCCTGAGGTAGATTTGAGTGCTAACACCGTCAATTGAATCTAACTCGGAGTCGGAAGGTACGATCCAAGGATCATCAAACATAACAATGTCTGACGAAATCATGTGAATAGTTGCAGTAGAAGGCGATACGTTCGGAGGAGGAAAGGAAAAAGTTCCTAGTAAACCAGAATCTTTAATCAAACCTAATTCAACATCCTTGTAAGGGGATAGCCTCTTTACCAACGTGCTAGATTGTTTCTGTACAGGCTGGGTCGGAAGAAAAATAAGTTAACTGATCTATTGTAACGATCCTTCCTTGATATGGAAATTTTATGAGTCGAAAGACCGAAGAAACAACAACAGTCATAGCATAAGACCAACTGCGACCCAGAAGAAGGTTGTAATCTAGAGGGGCATCAACCACTTCCACATCTAGATTTACGATTTTACCTTCGACCCCTATGGGTAAATCCTGCAAAATACCAAAAGGGTGGAAACCTCGACCATCAAAAGCCTTAAGAATCGTCGGAGATTGGTTAAGTGTAGGAGAACCAAGCGATTTCCAACACTGAATTGACATAATACACGTTGAAGCTCCCTCATCAATCACAGTCCGATAGATCGGTCTGTTTTTTACTAACACTGGTATCTGGAAAGCCATTTGATGAGGTAGACGAGGTGTACTATTTTCTAAATCAAATATTATAAGATTAGAATCCTAAACATCTACAGCTCCTATAGAAGACAAAAGTAATTTACGATGTGCTGGGCATGATTGCAGCACTTCCAAATCCGACATTGCTGAAGGAGAAATAGCTAAGTCTTCAACAATGTTGTAATTCTGAGCAGCTCTCGCATGTGGATTGAAAGCTGATTTACGAAGAACACCTTTAGCAGGTGGTTTGATTATTAAGTCTGGATTTTGTTTCTCGATATGTAGCGGACCAGAAACAGGAGGAGGCGTAGTTGATGTATTTGCATTAGAAGATTCTGCTTCTTTACCATCAACAAGACTCTTAGTACCATAATCTTGTGATCACGTCGCAATCCTTACATGAGACATCATCAAAATAGGTTCTTCTGAAGTTGTCGAAGTAGAACCAACCATTTTGCTATCTTGAGTCGGAAAAGGATCCTTCAAGACAGCAAGTTGTTGTGAACCTTTAACGAATTTTGCAACCTCTGCTCGATGTGGGCATTCCTTAGTAAAATGATCTCGTCACAAATATAACAAGGATAATGAGGTTTGCGTTTTTCATCATTGGATTCATTTTTATCAGTTTTCTCTTTTGAATTATTTTTATTTTTATTCTTCCCTTTCTTTTTACCACCGGATTTAGATTTAGCCGTATATGTCTCTACGACATGAATGTCGGCAGAAATTTCAGGGGAAGATTCTCCTTTCGGGGAATCTGGTAAAGTTATAATAGGAGAAGAATTCTTTAAAGATTTCTTCTTACTTTTTGTATTGACCGTACCAATCATACCATCAGCGACATGAGACCCTGAAGGAGCAGCAGCTATTTGACCTTGTTTTGGAAGGTCGGGGATTTTTTCGTGTAAAGTACCTGACTGCGTATAAACGAGGTCAAGGTACTGAGCTTGAGAAATTACTTGCTCTTCAGTAACAACACCAGCCTTAGCTACATCTTCAGTGATCTTGGGTAACAATGATTTAACAAACCATTCTGCCAAAATTTGATCCGGAATATAAACTTTCACCAAACGTCTCCTACGTCGCCATTCATGGATATGATCAGAAATATACGTAGACGTGGATTGTTTCAGCGAAGTTAATAATTCCATGCCATTTTCGTATCTGACTGGAAACTGAAAATGAGTCAAGAAGGCAGTTTCTAACTGACTGAAGTTATGAAACGAGCCTTGTGGTAACTCGATGTACCATTTGGCTGCAAGACCAATAAGAGTTCTTTGGAAAAGACGTAAGCGAATTGAATCATCAATAATTGAATTAGACGCACACCAGAGGTGATAAGTCATGACGTGATTTGATGGATCCTCTCCTGACTTACCTTCGAATTTTGGTATATCACTGGGCAACTTATGCGGCATTGGCGGCCAGTACAGATAATAGAAAATCGGATCATTCGTAAGGCGTGTCAAATCAGGTAAATCCAAAGTTGCAATAAATGGTAACTGACGGTTGGGGTCATGAAAACCTTGAGTAGCCAAAGTAGTTCCAGGAGGTGGATACCCAGGATAACTGGGAATCGGAGTTGCGTTAGGAATTGTGTAACCTCTCGGAAAAGAAGGATTAACCGGACCAAACTGGGGTTGTTGAGGCTGCTGCTAAGTATAGCTAGGGTACGGTTGATACTGATAACTTGGGTTTTGTGAACTCGGACCGAATTGAGGATATCCATGGTACGGTTGATACGTGAATTGCGGTTGACTTGTGACAACTTCACTTGTACCGGCTTGTCCTGCAAGCATTTGAACCGAAGTCTGAACTGAAGGTCCTGACTGGGGTACAGAGACTTGAGGGATTTGTACGGATGCAGGGATAGTCGAAATCGGAGTTATAGATACTCCAGAAATAGGTGTTACAAGTTGAACAGACGTTGTAGCACTTGCAGCAGTTTGAGGCGGAGTCTGAGGTGTACTAGGCATGGACTGCTGAATAGAACTAGGTGTAGGAGTTTGAATAGTAGGTTGGACAGGTTGCTGGGTTGGACTAGAAACCAAAGGCTGTCCAGGTTGAAAAGGCAACTGCACATTAGGCTGCATAGGTTATTGATATTGGGATGGATCCCACACCATATTCATTCCGGGGTATTGTCCTGCAGAAGGTTGAATGTAAGGACCATAACTTGGTTGAACGTAGGGCTGATAAGTAAGTGGTAAATTTCTGGCTCCTTGTATAGATGAATGACCAGAAGGTTGTTGGTAACCTTGAATTGGGTACTGACCTTGAGGTTGATAACCCTGAGGCGCGAACTGAAGCTGGGGTTGATAAGGACCCTGAGGAGCATATTGAGCTTGGGGTGACCTTGGGGTATGTACTGTCCTGAAGGTTGATATCCTTGAGGTGTGTACTGTCCTTGGGGTTGTCCCCCAAAATAATATGATTCCACAGTTTGTCCTGGGAAAAAGCCACCTTGAGGTTGACCTCCAGGTGGTAACTGACTTCCTGAAGGTTGCCCCTCAGGCAGTAACTGACTACCTTGAGGTTGCCCCCTAGGCGGTAACTGATTTCCCTGAGATTTCCCTCCAGGCGGTAAATAACCGCCTTGAGGTTGCGGATTCGAAATATTACCAGACATCATAAATATTTGCTCTGAATTTGACGTTTCAGTTTTAATTCCACTTAAACCAGATGATAACACTTGTTCAATTGGTTGAGGAGCTGCTCCCGAGAAAGTACCAGAAAGAGCCTGATATCCCAAAGGAATAGAAGGACCACCGTGTAAAAATGCTTCCGGTGTTTGGGAAAACATGGATGACTCTCCTGCCATAATGGATGACGGATAGTAACCTCTGGGTATTGGATGAAATGGAACTCGAGGTGGAGAAAAATCAAGACCCGGATTCTCCAAAAAAAAAATTAAGGATAAATACCAAGCAGAAGTTCGAATAGGGCTGTAGAAAATTGATTCACGTTCCCTAAGATTTAAAGATTGAGGGGAATCGGGAAGAGATAACTCTTCGTCTGGATTAGTAAGTTCTTCAATAGAAATTATTCCAGATGGAAGATCATCAGTGACAATATTTCTTACCCTAGGTGAACCAGGATCGCTAGAAGTTGGTGTAATAAATCCTGAAGATATTTCCAAAACATAAGGTTCAGTTTCAGGTTCAGAGATTTCAGGTTCGTCAGCTAGTTCATTGGTAGGAGAAATACTACCAGTAACTTCAGAAACTGAAATCGGCTCTTGAATGTGTTCTGTTATGGGTGTTTGATAATTGGGATGAACAACTATAGATGAAGTCCCAACTTTTGTTGATTTAATCCTACCGCTACTAGATGATACCAGAGCACGAAGCCCTTCAAGCTGACTTGGTGTATATTCAGGGGGTTTCCCTTGTAGTCTCTGGGATTGTCTCGGCAATTCCGCCATGATTAAATATTTAACTAATCACACGCAAACAAATAAAATTTCAATGAAAACACCTAAAGTCTCTAAAGAAACAAACAGCTGAATCACACGCTTAAAAATCTAAGAGTTCAAACCACACACAAACGGTAACTTCCCGTACTAAAAACACTAGTTGGTGATGAAATCCAACTTAGTAGAAATTCAATACAGAAAGCACGGTTGGAACAGTTACCTCGAAAACTTGCTTAATGAAATAGACTGGCACAAGTTTCCTCACAAAACCATCTCATGTGAAGAGAACCCCCCAGAGAGTCCAAGTGAGTCTAGTCGACGTCTGCTCCAGGTACAGTGAGATCTTTCCTTCACCGTCACCTTAGGAAATAATCTTAAGATAATGGACACTAAGGTTACCAATAGTAACAAATATAACTGGGGGAACAGTCTACGATCCGATTTCACGCGCAAGGGTAGAGTAGCAAGCTCAATCCCCTTGAAGGCTCCTCGACATGGTTAATCCTAGGTTTACCGACAAGTGACCCCAGGCTGCTTGACAATGGTTAATTCGAGGTTTACCGTTTGTAATACGCGCAAAATCTTCTATCTTCCCCAATGAAACATAATTGATTGTCTCAAAGGTTCGGACATGATCTCATGATTGACTTCTTTAAGAGAAGCTTCCCAGATTATACAAATTACAATTGGATTTATTTCCTACCGCAAGATTTGTCTACTTGTTTGTTTTACTACCTTGGAGAGTTAATTAATCCCTACTCCAAGATACTAGCCTAAGCTATGTTGGTGATAAGAGCCCTAGAAAATAAAAATATTGCTAGATGAATTTTAATTAAGCGTTACTTTTAAGAGTTGTTTCTTAAGTCAATGGGTGCGGAAGTGAAACTCTGATGGTGTGAAGACTCGACTTCCAAAAAACACTAAAAATGCATCTAAAAATGATAATCATATCGTTTCCTTTCAATGAAATTCTAATTAAGGAAGAGTTAGAGAATGCAATTCTTTTAATGAACAATTCCTTCTTTAAACATAAAGAACAATTGAAAGAAAATATTTTTGTCTTTTCAGCAATAACTCCAAATGAAACAAACTATCAAAGCTCATAAGAAAATCCTTTCACTTTCAAAAACTTGAAGCTATAAAACAAATTTTCTTCAAAAGAGATCTACAAAATTTTATAAAAAATACTCAAAACTATAAAACTAATTCTGAGATCTACAAATTTTAATAACCTTTTTGAATAAAAGCCTTAAAAAAAATTTTGAAGAATGTTTTACTTAGTTATTCAGCAAACTAAGGATCTATTTGTTCAGAATAACAAATAGATCAAAAACACTCAATTATGTTTTTATAAAAAATGAAATTCAAAAACCAATAACAAAGTTTCTTTTCGAAGATTTGCAAAGAAACAGGCAACTCTATTTCTCAATAAAGGATGATTTCACAATCAGGTCGGATTCAGCAAAAGAAAAAAGACCAATGTAATCTCAGGTATTTCAAATAGTCAATGCTTCGAATCGCTACAAAGACCAAGTGAAAAACAATCCAAAATGCAAAACTTCTAGAAAATCATCAAAACACCAATACTGCTAAGATTCATTCACAGAAAGCTTTTGACAGAAACAATCATCAATCTGGGCAGAAATCAAAAACTCTAAATTAAAATAAAGATAAACTAAAGAAAGAAATCTAAAGGTTTTTCAAAATTTTAACAAGGTCCGCAAGGTTGCGGAAGGAACAGGTGCGGTACCTCATTGTTTACTAAAGAAAAAATGTGAAACTTCCCGCACTGTGTAAATAAGGAAAAGTGCGGTCCCAGGAAAAATTAGAGAAAAACATAAAAGATCTCAAAATTTTCAAAAACAGAGAAAACCTAAGCTACCCAGGCAGATGTCTATCAATAAAAAACTAGGAAAAACATTTCCTCAAATCAAAATAAAAGAGAACCAAAAACAACAAGTTCTTTCCCCAGTGGAGTCGCCAATTTGTTGTGTGGATTAATCCGTCTTGCGGACAAGACCGATCTCCCTAGTACTAAAGTATCTAGCAACAAACAACAAATAAACTAATCTTTCTCTAAGCATATATGATCTACGAAAAGCTCTATAGAGGTGTAAAAGACTTACCGTATGTCCAGCGCTTGTTTGAAGTCGTTATTGTCCTTCGCGCGCTTGAAGGAGTTTTCTCATAAACCTGCAGTCACAAACAAGCAAAATATTACATAGCACCTGTATAGAAATCATCATAAACCATGCTTATCATAGTGATAAAGGAATCTATGAAATAAACCATTAACTGAAAGCTTATTGAGAAAAACAAGTATATTTGTATTAATTTCAAAAGAAGGAAAACCTTACAACCTGAGCCTTGATGTTGCACAGGCCTTCCCGGGGTCCGAAGCAGGAGTCTCCTCTACTTTGATAAGTTCTGCACTCCTCCAAACAAGACGAAATAAAGGTATGTAATCTCTCCTCACAAAATTCTTATTCAAACTGAGTTTGAATCTCAACAGCACTTAACTTCAAATATTCTAAAGCTTCAACTCCCCTTGAGGCTACCCAATGCCTCTTTTTATAGTGGAAAAGAGGAGGTTTTTTGTTCCAACTATGAAGGGATAGAATCCTCCTTCAAAGGGATAAGCTCCTCACATCAAGGGGTTAGCTCCATAAGGTAAGGGATACATGCACCTCATAAGAGCGGTTCTATCACCGCAAGATATTTTCTGGAAGCTTCTAGAATTCACTTTTATTGAGATTTTTGGAATTTACTTGCGCCTTTTTGATCTTACAAGGGTCCGCACCTATAACACAGATAAAGTGCATTCAGGTACGCAGGAGATCTGAACATTAGGTGCGGGACCGCAGGCAAGATAGAGAGAAAGTGCGACACCAAAGTTTAGGATATTTTTAGGAACTTTTCTATGATTTTCAAGGCTTTATATGAGGAACTGATATGTTGGACTTGCAAAAGGGAGAAGTATGAGTTATAATGAGCTCATACACATAGTAGAATGTCAGGATGGCACCTGTCTGGGAGAGTGCGCTATCCTAGGGGAAGTGGGTTGCTTTGCAGAAGCCCACTTCATGGCCTTCCCCTTCCCCTTTTCCTTGCCTTCATCTTTCCCTTTTCCTTTCCCCTTTCCTTTTCCTTTGGTTGGCATGGACACGACCTCTTCGACTTCAGGTGTTACTTCAAAAAAATCCTCAGACCCTAGCTCAATAGAGGCCATAATGGGTGATGACTCGGTGGGGTTAGAGGAAGACATCCTTGCTCGAAAGATAAACTCAGGGTTTCTACTATAAGAAGGGGTAGTTCACCCAGACATACAGATTGCATGGTGAAACGAAACACATAATTAGTAGAAAGGCATAGGGCATACGATCTTTAGAGAGAAAAGGAACCAATTATGACCTGCGCCCCTTCTTTAATAAGCCACCATGGGTAAAAAAAGTCAAATTATTATTAAATGCGACTTACCATCGAGAAAATGGTTAAACATCCTCCAAGATCGTTGCATTAAATTCCGAATACCTGCTCCATCCAACGGTAAAATTGTTTTTCACCCATTTTATTTGTTCCAATGGCTAGTTTTTCTAACTGTGAACGACCCCCTATGCCTCAAGCGCACCCTCCCCCGCCTTCTTACCTGTGCACTACCGCTACACTCTCATCGCACTCACCTGCGCCTTCTCCTCATAGCGTATGCAACTCCTTTAATGTTAATACTCTGGCCATATAGTCATTTGGTAGGCATCGGGTTGTCCTTGTAGGGTTTCAGACAACTTCCAGTAACGTACCCATGAAGGTAGTCTTCGTGTAGCTTGGAAAAGTGCACTGCACCACCATATGTAATCTTTTTTAATGTATACGGACCCAACCAGTGCTTACAAAACTTCCCTAGATGGTGCGCAAATCGACTGTCATAGAGTAGCACTAATTCTTCTTCCTTGAACACTTCCTGTCGGATGTGCGGATCATGCCAAGATTTTTCTTGAGCCTTCTGTACTTGTTGGTGAAAATTAACAATAAAATGATCTTCTTCCAAGGCAACTAGATGCACCAAGCATTACTCCATCATGTCAGGTTCCGCCATATTTATAAAAGCCACAATGCACAGGCTGGGGACAATATATTCCATTGGCATGATGGCCTCCTATCCATAGACCATCCTGAAAGGAGTTTTCCAATCAGTTTCTTGCATGTAGTCCTATAGGCCCATAGTACTGAAGGGATGTGCACATCCCAGTCATCTTGATCTGCATTACAACCCTTATTTAGTGCATTCTCCAAGATTTCGTTAAAAGCCTCTATTGTGCCATTAGCTTGTGGGTGGTATGGGGTGCTTTTCGCATGGTGGATCTAAAATTCTTCTGTCAAAGCTTCAATAGTTTCATTCACAAAATTCCTACCTATATTTCTCATTAAGATCTTTGGGCAGCCAAACCTAGTCAGAATATGCTCAAAGATGAAATGCGCAATGGTATCTACAGTACAATCCTTCACAGCCTCTGCCTCCACCCATCTGGTTACATAATCAGTGGAAGTAATGATGTAACGTGCACCAGTCATATTTCCTGGGGGATTGATTGGTCCCACAAAGTCTATTTCTCATTTATCGAATGTCTGCAAGGCCAGGTGCAGTTGCAGGGGCATTTCATCTCTACGCGAGGGCTTCCCAGTTCACTAACATGCATTTCATGCACAAAAATACGCTTGTGCATCATTATGCAATGTGGGCCACCATAATCCTGCACGTAGCACCTTCTGCGCAGTGGCTTTCCCTACGTAGTGGCCTCTTGCCACACCTCCATGAGCCTCAGCCAGGATAGCTTGCCTCTCATGTTCTAACACATACCTCCTCAATACCTCATATGCACCCAACTTATATAATTGTATTGCAATTAGAGTGAAATAAGTTGCGCGAGCCACCAATTATTTCTTATATTACACTGAATATTTTGTAGGGGCTCTCCCAGTTGTCAAGAAGTGAATAATTGCTGCAAATTTCTCATCAATCACCTTGATAGACAACAACTATGCATTAGGTAATCCTTCTTCCAAACGGGTTGGCTCTTCTCCATTATCGATCCGAGACAAGTGATCAGGTCCTGAATTCAATCTCCCAAGCTTTACAATAATCTCAAATTCATACTCCTGAAACAGTAGCAACCACCTACAAATAATCCCCCCCAACACAGGCTTATTGACTAGGTATTTTAAAGCTAAATTATCAGTGAACATTTTAAAGTGTCCTCCCAATAGATAGTGCTTGTATTTCTATAGGGCATACACCATCCCCAGTCCTTCTCATTCGATAGTAGAGTAGTTACGCTCTATGCTAGAGAGCTTCCTGATAGCAAAAGAAACTGGGTGATCAATGTCTCCTTCTCTTGGCTGTGCTAAGACAGCCCTAAGAGCTATTTTTGATGCATCCACGTGTACATGAAAGACCTTCACCCAATCTGGAAGTATTTAAATAGTTGCAGTGACCATATTTTATTTCAGTAGCTCTAAAATCTTCTAACACTCCTCATCCCAGAAAAAGGACACATCCTTCTTGAGTAGCTTTTCCATTGGTGCAGTGATCAAGGCATACCCTTGAATAAACTTCTTGTAGTAACCTGTGTGCCCTAAAATGGAGCGCAACTCTTTCTTATTGGTGGGGACTGCTAAATTGATGATTTCACAATCTTCGCGGGGTCAACCATCAATCCTTGTTGACATATGATGTGGCCTAGAAAAATTCTTAAAGGTACGCAGAATATGCACTTCTTCAGATTCGGAGAAATATGGTGCATTTTGCAGGTATCCAACATAATGCGCAGGTTCGACACATGCTTCTTTACCAATCTGAATACTTTCCAATCATCAAAATAGACCTCCAAAAAATTATGGATGAATTCTTTGAATACTGTGACAAGTACGCGCAAGAAATGGCAGGGGAATCCTTTAGTCCGAATGGCATGATAGTGTACTAGAAGGAGCCCCAGGTAGTTGTGAAGGTTGTCTTACTATGATCTTTAGGTGAAATTCTAATTTGATGGTACCCTGAGAACCCATCAATGAATGAGTATGCTTCTTGACCTCCCACATTATCCAGGATTTCATTAGCGAATGGTGTAGGGAAGGGATCATGTATGCAGGCATCATTCAGCTTGCGCAGGTCTACACAGATCCTTATCTCTCCTTCGGTTTTATTTTCTTGGACTACCATTAGGCTTACCCAAAAAGACTGCTCTACAGGCTCAATGATACCTACAACCACCATCTTATCTATCTCCTCCTTGACTTTCAGGTTATACTTAGGGCTCAGCCAATAGGGTCGATGCTTGACAGGACATGCATATGGCTTCAAGGTGATCTTCATAACACCAAAATCTCCTACAATTCCCTTGAGTTCAGAGAACTTCATCGGGAATAGGTCCTAATATTTGGTCAGCAGCTCTGCAATCTTTCAAACAGTACCATCATCCCAATAATCCCCAATTTTGGCCAACTTGGGCTGCTCTTCTGTCCCAATGTTGACTTCTTTCAACTTTAATTGTTTGGTAACGTCTATTGTCTGCAATAGGGGTCTTTCAACTGCGTGCTCTCCCTCTGATTCTGGGATTGTGATGTTCTTGGGATCCTTGTCACAATATTCTACTGACAAATTTCTACAGTTGACAATATCATGTATCCACACATCCCAAGTTGGCACAACACATTCCCTTTGAGGCAAAGATTAATTAAAGACAAAAGCATCTATATCTTGCAGGGCATCATACAATTTCTCCATCCCTCCAACTAATCCAAACGTCACCATGAAATCCTCTGTCATTGTTTCCCAATGACGAGTATGTTGGTGAAGCTCCGCATCTAAATAATAGGTGGTGGGTACCAACCCTAATGCATGAATAAATATATGGACCCATTCGCTCCAGGTCCTCTCAATCCATACTTCCATCTATTGGGGTCCTGTGTTTTGATAGATTGGCTTACTAAAAGACAAGGCAACATACAAACCAGACTTTAGAGCTCTAGGATCTAGCCCTCCTAGTCTCAGAGAGGGATCTCTCAATATGTTTATAAATATTTTTCTTGAAAGGTTCATAAATTGATTTTAGGCTAGTTATGAGGCTCAAGGAAGGTTGTTTCTTTTTGTTTGTTTGGAAAAATATGTTTCAAATGGTATAGATAGAGCACGGGAATCTACAAGCCATTGGGCAATGGATTCATGTGAAGTCCAAATAGTTCTGACTGAGAAGGGAGGGAAACCAAAGGGAAAATCTAACTTGGTCGAGGATCTGTTGAATAATATAAGTGAAATAGGATGGACATTAAAGAATAAGAGTGAAAAACAAACTAACCCTTTCACAATGACTTAAAGGATTCGGGGAATGCCCTATTTCCTCCAATAAGCATGTTTCTTTGGACTTAATCAATATGAACACTCAAAGAAAAGAGAAATGCAGATTAAACCTTCTAAATGAATTATAGGATTTGGGGAACACCCTATTTCCTCCTACAAGTTCAACTTTGAGAGCTTAAACAATAAAGACATACAATTGTGGTCCAAGAAGAGGGAACACCTTAGACATCTAGGACTACAATTATAGGAGCCTTCAACACAATGATAACAATAAGGAACAGAGGGTATGATTGAGACAAAACCTCACTGTCAAACTGCCAGCATTAATAATCAAAGGTAGGCTCCAGATACGATAATCAGTGGTAAAGAAAGAGGGAACGCCTAAACAATCTTTAACACAACTGAATTAACCATTTCTGAAGTAAAACAAACTAAATCTAAAGAGAGCTATTAAACTACCCTGTCACATTCAGTAGCAGAAAACATACAAACAGTGAAGGATAAACAAGTCAGAGGTGCTTCTGAGATACATTTCTTTGCCTAAGCTTTTTATCCTACTGTAAGCAAAGCATAATGGAACACAGTGAAAACACAGGAAACAACATTAACGATAAGAAGTACTTCACCAAAACCAGGCTCAGAGATCTGATGGTCCAGCCTCCTTTATCAACAGAAAAACACACATCTTCACACTCTTTCAGAACGCCAAAGCTTCTTCAAAGCAGCAATATGTATTACTTTATAAATCACAAATGCCAACACTTTACAATGTGTTCTTCGGGAATTCTTATAGGAGAAGAGAATAACAGGAGTAGATGATATTCATTAAATGGATCTCATTAAGACATAGTGGAGAAAGAGTTCATGCCCACTCTGCTTAATGGCAATCTTCTTCGCTGTAAGTACTCTATAGTATGGCCTGGGAGTCTCTGTCAGGTCGATATTGACCTCTGATGTTTCGTGAAGTCCTTCTGGCTATGAGGCCCTCTGTTCTGTCTTCTGAAGCAAGTAAGGTGACTGAAAGGTCTTCAAGTCTCCATGCTTCCATAACTGCAGTCCTAACAGTCTTTAAGAAGTTTCTGTCAGAGTAATTAACTGTTTCTGGGCTCGAGGAGGCATGGAGACTGCTGTAGGAAGGTGTACCTTTGGAGAAAACGCGTTATGTTGTTATGTAGCGCTGATATGACTTGCTGGTGTGCTCTTTAGTCTTCAAACTGCACCTTAATCCTTTGAACACGGGATTAGCACATTAAATCTTCAATTACGGGCTTAAATCCCCCAAATCTGTCTCTGCTGCTTCACCTTGCTGCTGCAATGGCCTCTCTATGATCCCTGCACAATGAATTAAATCAATTATAAAATCTAGGGAAGGTGGCAAAAGAATTGCTATGGAGGCCTGGAGGAATGGTGGCGGAACAGTAGGAACAGTAGAAACTATGAAGAGTGACAAACGAATGATCTTTAGTGTTAAATACTAAGGTTTAGCCTTTAGCCGAAATACAAAGGAAAGGGGCCAAATGAAATGAAAACGGGGACCTTTGGATGGTGGGACCCGGTGGGTGGAGGGCGATTGACTGTGGGCCATCGGATCTCAGGAGGAGATCAACGGCGGGGATTAAAGGATGAAACCATGGGAAAGATCCGATGAATGAAATTAGATGGGGAGGCGATGAAATGTGGGCCGTCAATCTTGGGTCAAACGGACGGTCACGATTGGATCAGCAGATCGCAATCGGAAGGGACGCAGGGTGGCACCATTTGAAAATTGCGATTGCGATTGGAGCGGGGAAGCGAGGGCCATTGGATATAAAAGGGAGATCGACGGTGGGGATGTAATCGGGGATCAGCGATCAGCATAATCACAAAATGGAACTTTGCGAAATCTCCGATTGGCGATGGGGTTGCGATGCGATTAATGCTCGACCATTGGATCGAGGTGTGATCAACAGTGGAGATCGGATCGAAGGATCGTGATTGGGAAGGCAGAAAGAGGGGACGCATGGAATGGCGCGATGCAATTGAGCGACCGCTGTCCGATTTGGAGACAGATCGATGGATCTTGTGTAATCAGAGGGGTGAAAGGGGAGTGTTGGAAATATGATGCAATGTGTTGTCCTTGATGGCAACCTACTTGATGAAGTTGTTCTTGATGGAAACTAACTTGATGAGTTGTCTTTGGATAGCAACCTATTTGTTAATGATGTAAATCTGATGTATCTACAGAGCAGTTCAGAAGTAACAAAGAAAGAAATTCCAGTAAGTGCCAGAGTAATGATGAATAAGATATGTCACAGAGCATACGCGGGTTTGTAAAGGCAAAGTAGCGTATGTACGCGTAAAAGTACGTACCAAGTAGCGTATGCCTATTTGCGCTCTAAATTTACAAAACCAGGGGACATGACCATGGTATTGGCCCACTGTATTGAGCGCTAGATTATCTATTTGATATCGTCCAGGAATACCATCAGCGGTTGAGTGGTTTTGACTCATGGTATTGACAAAGGCTAAATCTATATAAGGAGAAGAAGATAATAGTGCAAGTGTGTGCATAGGTCTGGGTTTTAATGAATACTTCACTCTGAATTATATCTGCATGGAATGGGTAACAGTGTATTGATTGATATGAATTTATAATGCACCTATGAAGAAAATGATGAAGAGGGATCTCTAGATCTGAAATGACTATATATCTTCTAGATCTGTTTATGGAATGTTTAGATCTGTGATCTGGCGAATCTTTGTTGAAGTAAAGGGTGAGATCTGAGTTATATGTTCTGAAGAGTTGCATATTTCTGAAAAGTTACAGATCTATACTCAGGTTCGTGGCAGAGAAAGCGCGTATATACGTGGGTTGGTTTTAGCAAAAGTGTGTATGGAATATGAGGTCAGTCCTGAAATATGTGCAGATGTATACGCAGGTTTGTCTCTGTGAAAGTGCGTATATACGCAGGTTCAGTGAAGTAAAAGTGCATATGGAATCTAGGGTTTTGCTGAAGTGTGTGGAATGAAATGTCTGATCTGTTTTGTTGTTTTACTGCTATCTGTCAATGATGTAGTAACACAGATCTGGGTTGTTTGAATGTTGATAATGCTGCTGATTATGTTGATCAAAGATCAAGTTGTTGGTTGATTGGTTGATGATTCAATGAATGAATTGATGGGGTTATAAGTTTTAGTTTGATGTATGTTGAGCTTAAATGTGTGGAGTGGGTCCTGTCTGAAAATTTGATGAAAAGTGGCCTACAAGGTATGTTGTGTGGAAGTTGTTGGATCCAGTATGAAAATTGATGAAACGTGGTCTGCAGTGGTGCTAAGGGTCGAAGCCTTCAGTGAGGGGGTTGTAGCTCCCTTCCAGTGGTAGTTGGTAAACGATAGCAGGGGGTAGTAGCTCCCTTCCAGGAGAGGCTAGTAAACGAGAGCAGGGGGTAGTAGCTCCCTTCCAGGAGAGGCTGGTAAACGAGAGCAGGGTTTAGTAGCTCCCTTCCAGGAGAGGCTGGTAAATGAGATCAGGGGGTTGGAGCTCCCTTCCAGTAGTGGCTGGAGAACGAGAGAAGGTTGCAGCCTTCTACAGGTGGGTGCCTGCGTGCTGGTATGAGTCTGCGCCAGTACAAAATTTTAAGAAGTTTTCTTTATAATAAATATTGAAGACAGAGACGACAACAGTGGTGGTTTTCTCCCGAATTGGGTTTCCACCTTAAATACTAGTGTTCATGTGTGTTGCTTATGTGTGATGGTTTATTCTGTTATTACTGCACATGCTTACTTCTTAATAAACATCTGATGAATGAATGATGCAATGATCTAAGTAAAGAATTAAATTCATAATCAAATCTCTAGAAATACGCAAGTTTTCTTAAGGACATGCGCGTGTATACGCGAGTTGGGTTCAGTAAAGTAGTGTATGGGTTTAAGAGAAAGAAAAAGTAAAAAGTTTTTCAGTCAGCTCTAAATACTGATTCACCCCCCCTCTTAGTATTTTTCCCAACAGGGAGAAGCGGCAGGCGCGATGTGATCAGCGTTGGACCGTCGGATCTACGTAGATAGATGTCTCAGATCGCAGCGGGAGTTAATAGAACAACACTCCAATCGCATCGGGGAAAACGGGCGGAACAAAGAAAATGTGCCCCGCGAACCCTCTGATTGCAATAAGTGCCCAAGGCTTAAGCACTTGGTCTCAGGCGTGGGCATATGGGGAAGTGGTTAAGGGGCTGGCCCTAAAGGGGCTAAACCTGTTTATAAAGTAAAAAGTGGGTTTTTGGTCTATTTTAATGCTTTTTAAGGCAAAAGGAGGTATTCGATAAGGGGAATAATGGATTATTAAACCAAACAGAGGGTGTTTGCAAGGTTTAAAGGGGAATGGAGATGATTTAGAGGGTTTAATGGGGGAAATAGAGAGGAGTAAAAGGGAAGAAAACAGAGGTTAAATGGGGATGAGATAAGAGGAAAAAAGGCCTTTTTGGGAATTCTTCTTTATAACAAAGAGGCTTTTAACTGGAAACAGCAGGGAGGATTTACCAAAGGACAAAGGCACAAGGAGGCTTCAAGGATGATGTGTTTTTAGGGGAAATGCATTCCTTGAAGGCTCAAAAACATTTTAGCCCCCTTTTTGCTTGTCAAAAATTCATAGGGGGCTAACAGTGGCTCCACATGGGGATGGCTTCTTCTTGAAGGAGTGAAGAATTCAAACAATGATCTTAGGTGTAGGCGAGATGCCTGGTACTTGACCCATCCATTTTCTTTCTTAGATCAGCTGCCACAAATCATGAAGACATTATATTAGCAGAAATGTTCTCCCAAACACTACTTACCCAGACTATAGTCCTAACATTTTTCTTCTGGGTGCATTTGGACTTGCAGACCCTTTACATCATCAATTTTTTACAAACAGGAAAATTAACCTATTCTACTTCTACCCTTATTACTCCATGAGACCAGATTAAACTATTGACCTCATAGTTTCTCTACCTAAACTAGTATCTACTAGGATTAAACTATCTAGCAGATTTCTTCTCTACATTCTAAGACAGAAATTGAAAAAACACTCAAACCAAGATTAGACTGTCTGGTTTGCTACAGATTTTGTAGAGATTAAAAACAACTAACTACATGCTCACAACTGAGCTTTATTGAGTTTTTCCTACCTACCCTACTCTAACTGGACTATTTACAAGTCTAGCTTACAAACATTGTCTTCCAATGTAACCAGTCCATAAAGTGATCCCATGACTGGTCTTTCTTGCTCAACTCTTTGAGCACACTGGATAGGCAGGGCTGCTCCCACTCTTTTTGTTCCACAACAGTAGCTACAAAATTTTTTCTTTCTATCTGCAACATGCTGCTCAAAAAGACCCTTGATTATTTTTCAGATGTTGGCAAGAAATGGACATAAGGATCATGAAATGATACCTGGTTATGGATATTTGGCAGGCAGGCTTCAACCAGGATTTCTTCTTCTTCCACTGGATCAAGAACAAGACTCTCTTGAGAAAGAGAATCTCCCTCATATTCTTCATTTTCTGAATTGGAGGACTCATCATATATGGTAGTGCTGTCCTCTTGGTGCTCCAAGATGTTCTGTTCTGGTGGGCTGAGCTCTGTGAAAATATCAGTGTATTCTTGAGCAAGGGTATGTTCCTTTGCTTCCTCTTCTTCAAGAGAAAACTCCTTGCTTTCAAACTGCTCAAAGATCTCTTCCTTTTTTTCCTCTTCATCTTTTGAGATGAAAGGCTGCTGACCTCCAATCATGTGAAAACCATTATTGATGAGTTGTAATGGAGTGAAGCAAAGATCTAGAGATCTTTCACCCTCTTCTACACTCTTAAAGCTTTCTTCATCAGTATCATAAATAGCCTGCATTGGCTCATTACGCTGTGGAAGTAAAGGGAACTGATTCTCCTCCCATAAATCTACTAATGATGACCTTGCAAGATCATCTTCTGTTTGGAGAACATCATCATCAGATAGATCAAAAATAGGAAAATCATGAATATAAGTAATGTTGCCAACCGGACATACTGGATTATCAACAGATTTTTCTTCACTCTGGTTTACATATGAGCTTTCCAACTCTGTACAACGAAGCTCATCGGATGAATGGGCAAGAATGTCTGTTGTGCAAAAAATTTCAAAGGCTAGCTGTCCATTGATGATCTGATCTATTTCTTCTTCTGTCAAAGGAGAAGATGGTCTTGTGTTCCTTTGTGCAGAAGTGCAACAGTTCTCCGTTTCCTTTGAAGAATGGATTTGAGGCAGAATGTCATCTTGAGCCTCAACTACAAGGGATGATGAATCAACATATGATTTTTTAGTAATATCTTGAGGAATGTCTACGGTTTCTTGACTGTTTTCTTCCTCAGCTGATTCATCCATGATCTTGTGATAGCTAGGATGCATATGAAAATCATGAATGGCTGTTAATAGATCTTCAGGATGCATATTAACCAAATCCTCATCAATATCTAACAGGTATTGTATGATATCCTGAGATTGATCACAACAATCCCATGATAAGGATGGAGAATTTCCTTTATAATTCTTGTAAAATACTTGGTGCATGTCCCTTAAAGAAAACAAACTCCGAGGTTCTAACCATTCATACCAGACCCTAGCTTTTCCTTCTAATGTTGCCATGAACATTTTCATTAGGAAGTATTCATGCCATTCAACTTTAAATTTCCACACATGTATATGAAACTTGATGAGATGTAGCAAGGGGTCATCAACGTTTCCACCCTGAAAGGTAGGCAGGCTTTCTAACCAGTCCACTTCAGGCATTTTGTGTGGGAATCTAGGGATATGCTCCCTACTCATTGGGGCATATCTTCTCTGTATGCATGGAAGCATGTTTGTAAATCAGAAAGAGGTCACTGTATCTTCTCAACCAGTTTAGAGTCTTCTACCAGTGGATTCATTTGGTCTTCTAGGAGTTATGGAGTGTGGAGTCGCCAGGTGGATGAATTTGACTGTATGGAGCAGGTTGTTGTCCACCAACAGCAATTAAAAGCCAGTCTAGGCTAAGTGGTCTTTTAGGAACTGTGGAGTCGCCAGGCGGAAAATCTTTAGCTTTTCTGAAGGTAAAGTGTATTATGGTTCCACCACCATGTTTATTATGAAGCCAATCTAAACTGTTTTTGGGTTTTTCTGAGTTTATGTGGTTATTTAAGGACTTAATGAGTCTAAAAGAGTTTGCTAGACTATCATATACTCAATAGGTCCCACAGTGATCGCCATTATGTTGGGGTCCTATGTTTTGATAGATTGGCTTACCAAAAGACAAGGCAACATACAAACCAGACTTTAGAGCTCTAGGATCTAGCCCTCTTAGTCTCAGAGAGGGATCTCTCAATATGTTTATAAAAATCTGTCTTGAAAGGTTCAGAAATTGATTTTAGGCTAGTTATGAGGCTCAAGGTTGTTTCTTTTTGTTTGGTTGGACAAATATGTTTCAAATGGTATAGATAGAGCATGGGAATCTACAAGCCATTGGGAAATGGAGTCATGTGAAGTCCAAATAGTTCTGAATGAGAAGGGAGAGAAACCAAATGGAAAATCTAACTTGGTCGAGGATCTGTTGAATAATATAAGTGAAATGGGATGGACATTAAGGACTAAGAGTGAACAACAAACTAACCCTTTCACAATGACTTAAAGGATTCGGGGAACGCCCTATTTCCTCCAATAAGCACGCTGCTTTGGACTTAATCAATATGAACACTCAAATAAAAGAGAAATGCAGATTAAACCTTCTAAATGAATTATAGGTTTCGGGGAACACCCTATTTCCTCCTACAAGTTCACCTTTGAGAGCTTAAACAACAAAGACATACAATTGCGGTCCAAGAAGAGGGAACGCCTTAGACATCTAGGGTTACAATTATAGGGGCCTTCAACACAATGATAACAATAAGGAACAAAGGGTATGATTGAGACAAAACCTCAATTTCAAACTACCAGCATTAATAATCAAAGTTAGGCTCCAGATACGATAATCAATGGTAAAGAAAGAGGGAATGCCTAAACAGTCTTTAACACAACCAAATTAACCATTTTTGAAGTAAAACAAACTGAATCTAAAGAGAGCTATTAAACTACCCTGTCACATTCAGTAGCATAAAACATATAGACAGTGAAGGATAAACAGGTCAGAGGTGCTTCTGAGATACATTTCTCTGCCTAAGCTTGTTATCCTACTGTAAGAAAATCATAATGGAACATAGTGAAAACACAGGAAACAACATTAATGATAAGAAGTGCTTCACCAAAACCAGGCTCAGGGATCCGATGGTCTAGCCTCCTTTATCAACAGAAAAACACACATCTTCACACTCTTTCAGAACGCCAAAGCTTCTTCAAAGCAGCAATATGTATTACTTTAGAAATCACAAATGCCAACACTTTACAATGTGTTATTCGGGAATTCTTATAGGAGAAGAGAATAACATGAGTAGATGATATTCATTAAATGGATCTCATTAAGACAGAGTGGAGAAAGAGTTCATGCCCACTCTGCTTAATGGCAATCTGCATCGCTGTAAGTACTCTATAGTATGGCCTGGGAGTCTCTGTTAGGTCGATATTGATCTCTGATGTTTCGTGAAGTCCTTCTGGCTATAAGGCCCTTTGTTCTTTCTTCTGAAGCAAGTAAGGTGACTGAAAGGTCTTTAGGTCTCCATGCTTCCATAACTGTAGTCCTGAAAATATTTAAGAAGTTTCTGTCAGAGTAATTAACTGTTTCTGGGCTCGAGGAGGCATGGAGACTGATGTAGGAAGGTGTACCTTTGGAGAAAATGCGTTCTGCTGTTATGTAGCACTAATATGACTTGCTGGTGTGCTCTTTAGTCTTAAAACTGCGCCTTAATCCTTTGAACACGGGATTAGCACATTAAATCTTCAATTACGGGCTTAAATCCCCCAAATCCGTCTCTACTACTTCACCTTGCTGCTGCAATGGCCTCTCTATGATCCCTGCATAATGAATTAAATCAATTATAGAATCTAGGGAAGGCAGTGGAAGAATTGCTGTGGAGGCCTGGAGGAACGATGGCGGAACACTAGGAACAATGAAAAATATGAAAGAGTGACAGACGAATGATCTTTAGTGTTAAATACTAAGGTTTAGCCTTTGGCCGAAATACAAAGGAAAGGGGCCAAATGAAATGAAAATAGGGACCTTTGGATGGTGGGACCCGATGGGTGGAGGGCGATTGACTGTGGGCTGTCGGATCTCAAGAGGAGATCAACGGCGGGGATTAAAGGATGAAACCATGGGAAAGGTCTGATGAATGAAATTAGATTGGGAGGTGATGAAATGTGGGTAATCAATATTGGGTCAAACGGACAGTCACAAGTGGATCGGCGGATCGCAATCGGAAGGGACAGAGGGTGGCACCGTTTGAAAATTGTGATTGCGATTGGAGCGGGGAAGCGAGGGCCGTCGGATATAAAAGGGAGATCGACGTTGGGGATGTAATCAAGGATCGGCGATTGGTGTAATCACAAAATGGCACTTTGCGAAATCTCCGATTGGCGATGGGGTTGCGATGCGATTAGCACCCGATCGTTGGATCGAGGTCTGATCAATGGTGGAGATCAGATCGAAGGATCGCGATTGGGAAGGCAGAAAGAGGGGACGCATGGACTGGCACGATGCGATTGAGCGACTGCCGTCCGATTTGGAGATAGATCGACGGCTCTTGTGTAATCAGAGGGGTGAAAGGGGAGAAGCGGCGGGCACGATGCGATCAGTGCTGGACCGTCGGATCTACGTAGATAGACGGCTCAGATCACAGCGGGAGTCAATAGAACAACACTCCAATCGCATCGGGGAAAGCAGGCGGAACAAAGAAAATGCACCCCGCGAACCCTCCGATTACGATAAGTGCCCAAGGCTTAAGTGCTTGGTCTCAGGCACGGGCATATGGGGAAGTGGTTAAGGGGCTGGCCCTAAAGGGGCTAAACCTGTTTATAAAGTAAAAAGTGGGTTTTTGGCCTATTTTAATGCTTTTTAAGGCCAAAGGAGGTATTCTATAAGGGGAATAAGGGATTATTAAACCAAACAAAGGGCATTTGCAAGGTTTAAAGGGGAATGGAGATGATTTAGAGGGCTTAATGGGGGGAATAGAGAGGAGTAAAAGGGAAGAAAACAGATGTTAAATGGGGATGAGATAAGAGGAAAAAAGGCCTTTTTGGGCATTCTTCTTTATAACAGAGAGGCTTTTTAACTGGAAACAATAGTGAGGATTTACCAAAGGGCAAAGGCACAAGGAGGCTTCAAGGATGATGTGTTTTTAGGGGAAATGCATTTCTTGAGTTAAATGGGGATGAGATAAGAGGAAAAAAGGCCTTTTTGGGCATTCTTCTTTATAACAGAGAGGCTTTTTAACTGGAAACAACAGTGAGGATTTACCAAAGGGAAAAGGCACAAGGAGGCTTCAAGGATGATGTGTTTTTAGGGGAAATGCATTTCTTGAAGGCTCAAAAACATTTTAGCCCCCTGTTTGCTTGTCAAAAATTCATAGGGGGCTAACACCATCCACATAGACAAGTGCTTGTGCAGGTCCCCACGACTGGAAAAGAGTTCCATGAGGGGGTTTACTGGGGGTTCAAACCACAGAATCATCACCTTTCGACATTCTTCCCAGTCCTATAAATCCCCCTTATGTGTTGCCCACAATCGCACAGGGGTGACGCGCATGGCCAAATCAAGTGCCCAAAATATCCTTTCCTCAAAGACATCTTTTTCTAGTTCTTTAAGAAATTCCTTAACACTACTAGATCCATCAAAGTAAGGAAGTTCTCTTACCTATGAGGGGATGCACCAGAAGCTCTTTGAGATCTTGAGGCAGTGTAACATAGATACGTCATGCAACTGGTTCTGCCAATTTTCTATCTCGCCATCCAAATATGAGAAACATGAGCTATATTTCTCCCAATTTAACATGCCATCTACCATAGGATTGACCCAATCATTGTACCGGAAATTTAGTTTGTAGATATGGTCAATGTCCTCCTCCTTGCGCCCCAAATCTGTATATCTTTCACCTTCAGCTGGTTCTAGAGGGACTATGACCCATGTACCATCATTTTCAAAGATCATGCTCCTCCTTTTCAAGTTGATGATACCTCTCATGTCAATAGCCCAATCCAGTCCTAATAGTGTAGGGTAAGGGTCAGCGTCGTCCACAATCTGGATTACTTCGAAGTCTGCATATACCTTAACTCCCACAATGTCTACCACAACCTTAGGTAGCCTTCCCAGTGGAATGATCTTTTGTTGGTTAGCCATTCTTAATTGAATGATGGAACATTCCAATTTTGGCTCTCCCATTCTTCGCCAGGTTTGTTTCGGAAGGAAATTGGCATTGGATCCAAGATCCAAGATGACCAGATCCATCTCGTAGTCGCCAAGCTGCGCAGTCATACTCATCTCCCGACTGGTCCTCTTCTTGTTCTTATAATTTTTTTTAACAACCTTAATCTCCCTTCGAGGGACCTTATTTTCTACGCAGCTATCTATTAATGCTAAGAGATTCTCTACCGCCTTCTGGTTGCATAGTAACTTCATACATGCTTGAAGGAAAGGCTTAACTGCTTCATCGACCTTTAGGTCCATGGCATCTTTTGATGTTGATACTTATGTTGTAGAAAACTCCTTTCTAGCCTTTATGAAAGTTTCCTTTTCTTTATTGAGATCTAAACCTTCCTTTTTGTTAGTTTCCTTTCTGATCCATGACTCTGTAGTAGCTTTCTCCATAGGTCCTCCCATGGCCATACCACTGCACGTTATTGCATTTACACTAGGGCCATCATCACGTGGCTCAACTTTCACCATTTGCACATTCTCTATAGGTGTATGATACTTTTCCTAAATCTTAGCCAACATAATGGGACATTATTCTATCACATGGTCAAATTTCCTACAATACCTACAACAATTTCATGCAGGGTTAGGGAAATCGTGTGTGTAACATCCTAGATCTCCACAGTTATAGCAGATCAATTGGCCCCTTCCACGACCTACGCCTCCTCCTCTCCCCCCTCCCATTATTCTTGTCAGGGATCCTCCTCATCCAGAGGGAGATGCTGGTGAAGAGGTCTCAGCCTACACCCTGTACATGTTTGCATTGTCTATCATCAACTCATACGTCTGGCAGTGGTGCTCATCATGACCAACCGAGGTGCAGAATCTGCAATATTTTTGCTTCAATTCTGGCACATATCCTCCCATCCTTGGGTAATGGTCAGTATCATGTTGTACAGCTACCCAGTAAACAACGCACCATAGGATGGGATTTTCGAGCCCTCCAACCTCCCTAAGGCGCAGTGGATTTGGTCCTCCGACTCGTAGCTAATCCGTAAACATAGGGCACTGATCCTTGTTGTGGCCTGCTCCTTTGCAATGAATACCCTAGAGATCTGTGCTAGCTTCTTTACTACAATCTCTCCCTAAATTCTGAATTTCTAAGTGCATCACCTCTAATTGGCTTTGGATCTGCAGTTCCCCAATTTGGATATCATCCCTCGGCACAACTTCCAGCTTCATAGTAATTTCTAGGGCTTCTTCCTATGAATCAATCTTATGTTAACCCATAGGTCCACGCAGATGTGGTAATAGCATGGTGATGAACCATTCCTTATGTTGTTTGTCATCATAAACAAATCCTCCATCACTGATGACTTTCTTTAGCCACTGATCAGCTTCCCAGACTAAATCCTTTGCTCCTTTCTTGAAGTCTTTTAGCTCCACTACTAACTGTGCGTAGGACTTTGGATTTTTGAATTGCTGCTTCAGTTCCTTCTTAATATCATCGATAGTAGGGGAGTGACATTTTGAGCAGCGTTTTGTTTCAGATATCCCATAAACCAGTCTAGCGCTTGACCCTCAAAAGTCATGGCTAGCTGCGCTCTCTTTACAACATCAGTATTAACGTTCTACGCAACCCATAATGCATCAGCCACGAACCATAACCGATCCATATCCTCATCCCCCGCACCCTTAAATGTGGCTAACTTCATGTGCGCAGCCATATCGTCGACGAGTGGGGGTGGTGGTGGTGTAGGAGATGTTTGAGTCTTACGTGGATTTGAATTCGGCGTAACCGGAGGGCTACCTGCAGTGTGTGTAACCTTGGTTTCTAGATTCAACTAATCTCTTAGAGGGATGTATGCAGCTCTTTCCCCCTTCTGATTGATCCTGTAATACTTTTCATTATGCATAGTGCTTTCAAACTGTTCATAGTTCATTCACTCGATGTGGTTGCACAAAACACCTTTTTCGCTCAAAAGCATCTTAATCAGCAAAGGCAACGTTCGCAGGAACTTACCTCAAAGCCTTGAAAATCCTTCTATCAACTTCAGAGTATGATACGAACTGATCTATTGCAAATTTTGTCACAAATCCACCCAAGTTACTATCAACCCAATGATCTACGGTCCGGGTAATTTTGTTATCCGTTCTTTTCAACTGTCAGATTAATTTAGGAGTCCACTGCATAACCCTATCGTTCTTCCAACAGGTATGGAACTCTGACAATCTCGAAAACCACTCTTGTAACTTGTGTGTGAAGGTCACGAAGAAGATCTCATGCACCTTTGTGAAGATATACTTATTCTTCCACTTTTCAGTAGACAACTTCTTACTCTTGTTTTCTTTTAGGGAAAACTCCTGGATTTTTTTTTCAAACTACTCTTCCATTTCAGATTTCTCCAAATGTAATAAACCCTGACTCGTCACCTGGTCTCTCTCTCAAAATACTCCCGGTCCCAGCAACGGAACCATTTTCTGGTTTGGGGCTTCTTGACCCAGGTTCAGACTTAAGGTTAACCAACAAAACCCTGTACTGCTGGCCCTTTTAGCAATGGCCTGCTTGCGTAGGTCAAGGTCTCACCCGAAGTAGTATGGGAGGGTGTTGGAACCAGGTTTTTGCATCCTGAGAGAGAGAGATTTAATGAAGCAGGCACCCTCAGATCCAAACAGGCCTACACTGAGGAATCCCTAACTAGAAACCCTTAATAATACACGTAACAAAATACTAGCGTGGCCCATAAATCATACAATAAGCACTAACAGAAGGAATATAACTCATCTCTATGCATTAATAGTACTTTTAATCATCTATTATAGGTACACACTATTACTACCATCAAAAATTACTATTACAAAGATACCATAGAAATAACAAGAAATCAACACATAGTGAAACTCATAACCGAACACAGAGAGAGTCCAATGTCAGCAAAATGTATTCTCATTCATTAATACTTCAAATTCCACTTACAGACTCTTCTACATACCTACACACACATCCAGCGGGGTCTGCACATAGCAGGACTAGGGACTCCACGCAGACAGCCAGCAGGAGCCCTTACCCAGACAAGTTGACACAAAAGTATCACAGCTTCAATATTCTCATTCATAATTTTTCCAAAAATTACTTCTAGACTCGATCTATTCATTTACTTATACTATTTTATCGTGCGCTAGTCTATGGTCTGCAAACCATGGTTTGCTGTCCCTTGGTCTACCCTTTGACCCATTACAATTCATTAGGGGCTTTGACCCGCCCCAAATCCCATGCGCTAGACTAAACTATTACAAAATATTACAAAAATATGTCAAAATTGCAATGAGGGGACCCCGCTCCAACAACTCCTATTTATAATTTTAGTCTGCGCTTATCTAAGGTCCGTGACCCCTATTTCTACCCCTTGACCCATTACAAATCATGAGGGGATTTGACCCGCCCCAAAGCCCCTTGAATTGTGATGTGCACAACTAAACTTACAAAAACTCTACAAAATATTCCAAAAATATATCAAAATTCGGTCCTAAGGGACCTCGCTCCAACAACCATCATCCATGAGTATATCCTCATGTGTGGTTGAAAATATGTCATGAATAAAACTATGTATCTGAGTATATCCTCATGTGTGGGTGAAAATATGTCATGAATAAAACTATGTATCCTATCATTCAATCATTTATTATTATCATTCACTTCCATTAAATTTTGGTCTTCCCCGAGGTTGTCATTAGTGATCATATTATTAACATGCAAAACATGTAGCATAAGATATAACTGAAAACCCTTTCAAGAGAAAACCATAAAAAAATATTTATGTAATAATTATTTGTAGGAAGTGGATTTTTGGAGGCACCAATCCCATCAAATTCAAGAATTTGTAGGAGCCAACATACTAGAGACACCATTCTCCACAATTGCAAGTGTTTGTAGGCACCAACCTACTAAAGACACCAATCCCCACTATGTTGTTTAAGATCAAACTGATTTTTAGATCAATGGTAACTTTCATTTTGAAGTTCAAAAGTGGACCTCTTTATTATGATCCTAATCAATCTTTGAGAATAACTTTTGCACCATCAACATGATTTTTCTAATGGTCCCATCCACTAGTGACATGTTTCCATCATCATGTGTTTGAGTGGTCTATCCTATCATGTACTAGGATCTCAAAATACTATTATATATTGATAAATATCCTTTTACCCTCAATCCAATGTGAGACACATCACTTGACAATAATCTTTTGGCAATTAATTTTACTGGATGTTGAGATTTCATAATTCCAAATTTCATCCTTACATAGGCACATTGAGAAAAACATGAAATTTGGATAACACTAAAAACTCTTACAAAACAAAAAAATTTTGAACCTTATGCAGACAATCTTCTCTATTAATTGTTTTTAGCCTTTTTTTTCAATTGATGGCATGGTCCACTAGGATATTAAAATACTGGAGGATTGATAAGTGCTTTACTTCGTAAAATCGTAGTGTAGGAAAGTCTACCGTGAAAAAATTGATTGTTGGAAGAATCTTTCTCATTTGTTGTGATTAAGGGTGTTAGGGGCTAAAACTCTAAATTCATGGTTTATATTGGCATATAAAAAAATTTCCAAAATTCACTAACACTAGAATACCCCACAAAACCCAGGTATTTTTTTCGTAGATGACATCAAATTTTCTTATCAGGAGTCAGTGATTTCTCTATCATTGGACAGTCCTAAGCATTGAGATATCATAATAATAGATAATCATATAAAAAGGTCTTTTCAAAATCCCTAATATCACTGAGTCTTGGTGGATAGACTTCGGGAGACACACTTCCTTTCTGTCACAAATTATCAAATTTAGTTGATGGCAGTGGATAAATGATAGACAATACTGCTGGAAAATCCTAGTGTTGTGATGTCCTCATATGACAAACAATAATTGATGGAGGATTTTTCTATAAATATTTTCCATTAGTTAATGACATTGGGGGATTTGATAAATTAGGTTTTTAGAAAGAACCCAATATGTTGAAGTCCCAATAGATAGACTTCACATGATGAACTTTGTTCTGTCACATTTCACATTAGATAATAGATCGAGCATAATGATATTGGGATTTTCCATGTAACTGCAATCATGGAAAAAATACGGTATGTATTTGTCTCAATAGATGAATTTCATTTAACACGCTCTTTCCCATTAGTTGATGAAATGATAAAGAATTAAATAAAATGGTGTTTTTCACTATTTTAGCATAAACGCTAGGCTCCCTTGAATTTGTGCACAAAAACACAATGTCATCACATTTTTCTCCTCCTCCTATACCTCAAATATCACCTTCACACATCTCTCATTCTCCTACTCTCCTTGGTTTTCCTCTTTTTTCTCACCTCATATCTTCTCACTTCATCCATTTCCTTACAAGTTCAAAGCACTCACCAATTCTTTATTTATAAGATTCAATGTTTGTTTATGGGGCTAACTTGTAAGATATTATGGTTGGGAAAACATATAATGATCTCCCCCTTACTCAAGCTGACCTTCGTATCTAGTTTCCCCTTGGGTTAGGCATCCATCTTACTCTCTCATAAATTTGGCATCAATGACAACACAATATTCAACATAAAAACATATAAATATGATATTTATACATAGAATTGAAACAACATCAATACACCATTATATTGACATCTCTACATGGATGAATAACACTAAAAATATGGATAAATAAATGCTAACTTAAAACATTCTATGAATGATGATTGCAAAAGTATAGTCAAATCACTAAGTAAATAATTTGATGTTTATAAACATCATAATCTAGATTCTAGTGACATAATATTCTTCTTAATTTTTTCCTAAATTTGATCCCAAAAAAAAGGAATTTTGTCAAAATAACAAGGTAATACCCATCATTTTTCACCATAAAGATAGTAGTCTAAGTCTTCAAGTAAATGAATGTGTTTTGTTAAGTTTTGAAAAACTTAACTTCTTTCCTCTATTTTCCACCTCCAACAAGAATTTTCCATAAACCCAATCATTCACTCAAACTACTAATTGATTTTTGTGTCAATCTTTTTGCCTAAGAATTCTTAGTGACCTTTCCATTTTTCAAAACTTGGAAATCTACTGTTGGAAACAAACTTCATTGAGGTGAAACATTAATTTTAGAAGGAAAATAACAATGCATTTTGTTATTTCCAAGATATTAAATTTATGCTAAAACTTCTAATTTTAACAAAATTATCCTTGAAGGTAAAATTACATTGTTCATTTGCAGCCTATCCTTACCATGGTATTTTCCTCACTATCCCTTACCAAGCAATTTGAACTACTTTCTTATGAGGCTATAGATAAAGAAACTACTAATTCCCTTCTTTAAAGTAACACTCTAAGCAATGTTTATCATCATAATGTTTTATTTTATTTTAAATAAAAAATAACATCCTTAAATGTATGGATAATGTTATTTATAATTGTACAAGAGACATCTACTTGCTTACTCTTGAATGTGTTTCATAATGTGAGAGTATCAATATTTTTTTTTTTTTAAATTGAGCATGACTTCCATAAACAACCGGAGGATGACAATACTAATGATAATACCACAATAGGTGGCATTGTATCACTAATGTCATCTAGAATTTATGAATATTTGACTAAAATTTCAAATTATGATTTCATTTTCCCTCATCAAAATTTTGGGTTTCCTTGTGAATCTGATTTTCTTACTGAGTTTCACCTTCTCTTTTGATCCAAAATTTATTCCCAGTATTAGCCCTTTGACTTAAAGTCAAACCATATCATTATCTAGATGCTAATGACATAATCAAACATCATAATCTAGATGCTAATGACATAATCTTCTTCTGTTTTTTTTTTCCTAAATTTGATTAAAAAAAAAGAATTTTGTGAAAAATAACAAAGTAATAGTCATCATTTTTCACCCTAAAGATAATAGCCTAAATCTTCAAGTGAATGAAATATGTTTGTTAAGTCTTGAAAAACTTAACTTCTTTCTTCTAGTTTCCACCTCCAACAAGAATATTCCATAAACAATCATACACTCAAACTTCTAATTGATTTTTGTGTCAATCTTTTTGCCTCAAGAATTCTTAGTGACCTTTCCATTTTTCAAGACTTGGAAATCTACCTTTGGAAACAAACTTCATTGAGGTGAAACATTGATTTCAAAAGGAAAACAACAATGCATTTTGTTATTTTCAACATATTGACTTTATGCTAAAACTTTTAATTTTAACAAAATTATCCTTCAAGGTAAAATTATGTTGTTCACTTGCAGCCACTCATTCTTACCATGATATTTTCCTCACTATCCCTTACCAAGCAATTTGAATTACTTTCTTATGGAGCTATAGATAAAGAAACTACTAATTCCCTTCTTTAAAGCAACACTCTAAGCAATGTTTATCATCATAATGCTTTATTTTATTTTAAATAAAAAATAACATCCTTAAATGTATAGATGATATTATTTCTAGTTGTACAAGAGACATCTACTTGCTTACTCTTGAATGTGTTTCATAATATGAGAATACCACTATTTTTAATTTTTTAATTTAAAAAAAAAAAATTGGGCATGACTTCCATAAATAACTCGAGGATGACAATACTAATGATAATATCACAATAGATGACATTGTATCACTAATGTCATCTAGAAGGACTATTTTTATGCTCTTTGTTTATGAATATTTGACTGAAGTTTCAGATTATGATTTCTTTTTACCTCAACAAAATTTTGGGTTTCCTTGTGAATCTAGTTTTCTTACTGAGTTTCACTTTCTCTTTATCCTTAGTATTAGCCTTTAAGTAAGTCAAACCATATCATTATCTCACCAAATCAAACACTCAAACAATCATTAATATTTTAACCCTGAGTTATTTTATTAATCATATATTTATTTAACTAAACACGTAAGTCAAACTCTATCATTATCTATCCAAATCAAACAACCATTATTATTTTGGCACTTGTCATTTTATCAATCATATTTTAATGAAAAATTAATGTTTTTATTTTAATAACAAACGGGGTATTGTTACAATTGTATATATATTCATTATTAAAACAATTATCTACCTTTGTCATTACTCACGTGGGTCATTTCTCATAATGTATAAACTTGTTTGAGCCCTTTATTCCCTTTTGAACTCAAATTCACACATGTAGAAACAAAGCAATATATAGTTTCTCCTCGGCGAGCCTTATTTCAGCTGCCATGGGCCCATTAATGCGCCCAGGCAGGAAATGCCCGCATTTCCTGCCTGAGCGCATTAATGGGCCTATGGCAGCTGAAATAAAGCTCCCCGACTCCAATGGTATAGGATAAGATGGTTTCTGGGTGGTTGAAAATAGTTTGACAAAATGAATTTTTATCATGAAATCGACTAAAATTTTGACATTTGTCCGTAAGGTGGTATCACTTTTTGGGACGCAAAGGCATGAGTAAAACGGGTGTACTCTAACCGAACCAAAATGCCATTGAACCCCATTACACTCGTTTGAATGCACAAACTAGAAGTCAAGGATACATGATTATGGGATACTGTTAACGTCACTTACTAGAAAAGGTAGGTGGATGGTAATGGGAAATTGGTAGGTGGGATGGTAATGCGAAATTGAGTAGTGTTTAGTGCGATTTTTTGAAGGTTTTTATGGTGGCTTTTTCTGATGTAATTTCTTTAAAATCCGGCAATAATTCATTGAAAAGAGAAGTTTGATTATGAATTTTGCACAATCGAAGTGCATTAGAGGTTTTTGAGGGTGCTGAATCTATATATAGAGTCAAAAAAATCAGTTTAAATAACAAAAACCACAATTTTATCTCAAATTTTTTCACCAGATTCCAGCACGTGAAACTCCAAAATATCGCGCTAAAGACAACTCCATGGGAAATTGGATTTGACTTGGAGAACAAATACCAAAACCACAGCTGCGTGATGAAATATTTCTCTGAATTAACACAGCTTCTAACTATTTTGTAAACATGCCACCCACTCTACTTTCCAATGCCACCCCCAATTTGACGTGGAATTACTTTTCTGGGCTTGTCGAAGGAAAATATTAGTGATTTCAAATGCATAAAATGGATAAAATATGGTGTGGCAAACATTGTGACTGTTGAGTTAAAGCTTCTGCTAGTAAGTTTGATTTTATTCTTAAGATCCATTACAATTTTGATTTGATTTTTCTAGATTCAACACAAAACATACATGGAATATAAACTACTACAATGTGAAATCACGGGAGATTAGCATAGCTCAAGAAGGGCTTATAGACCAATTCTGAAGAATTTATCAATATCAACCAAATAATCGAGATATGACACAACCACTTATGTCAACAATTGGTTGTGTGGTCTGGGCCATGTTGTACAATGCATCTGAGATAAAATCCTTGTGATCCAGTGAAACGATGACTGCAAAGGGGAATGATGGAGGAGTGGCACCAAAAATGGCATGATAATTCTAGTCCAGATCATGTAGTTATCTTCTAAGATCTTCTTGGTTATATCGCAAACAACTTCAGAATAGATATGTATCAGAGCACACTTATAAACATGAATGGTGTGACAAAAGAGCAGCTCACTCCAATTATGTCAGAACCCTCCTTTAGAAGTGATCAAAAGGATGGCCTTATATGTGCTTTGACATCATATATTAGAACGTTGAAGGCTGTCCATTCAGGAGAGTAACTTGAGTTTGTCAATACAAAAACCCAGTAATGACTATTGTGCGTTATATGCAAAAAGGAGTTTCTCAATACAAAAACCAAGTAATGACCATTGGGCATTATATGCAAAAAGTTATTGTTGACCGAACCCAATTCTATTAACAGATAGAGTTGAATGCTACCAGAAATTTTTGCAGCCAAGTGCAGAGTACTTGGGTGATTTACTTGGAATGGAGCAGTTACTAATATTCAAATTCCTTTTTAAGATCCTTATTCATATCCCAGGGTTGATTCCACCAGCAGCTTCCTTACAAGTATCAAAGCATCAACATCAGAATATCTATAAATGTGAATATGTTCAAAACGAGAGCTAACTTCAGTCGATGTCATATTGGCAGTTACATTGGGTGCGAATAAATATGGATTTGGTTTAGTAGCCACGATATCTACTAGATATAGTATGCCATTGGCAGGGATTTATCACACAAACAATTGTTAACCAGAAGGAGAAATTGCAGGCACTATTTTCTGGTATACCTGGAGATTTGGTTGACTTTTTCCTTTATGATTCCAAAAGAGATTAGAGCTATTTCCGCACAACTGAAATATGAGAAGAACATATTTGCTAAAATCAAGACATATATCACTTATGGCAACTCAACAACAGGACCTATTATCTACTTTCTAATTTGTAACGATTAAAATTGAGGGGGCCTTATTGACTATTATTGGAATCATCATTCAGACTCAATACAACATTAAAATTTTACATTCTACAAATCATAGAAAATGGATATATTTTAAGAAGGGGTTAAATGATCAAATTCATTCAAATAAGTACATAGTCATACCAAGAAAGGAGAAAAAACTAACTTTTCATGAGAATAAAGAGTTATTGGGAAGATTGGGTGAGGGATGTATTGGAAAGTTAGAGTATTTGTAGATTATTGTTGACTTTCCTTATTTGATAATTATTTGTGATATTAGTTGATCTTTTATTGTTTGATATTTCTTTTTTATTAAGCAATTACCAAAACAGTAAAGATCACAAAAAAAAGACAAACTACACAACATATAGGCTCCAATACAGGGCAAAACCCTTCCAAGGGGAAAACCCATCAAGAATACTTCTCTTAGTATAGAATCAATATGAGACTTCCAAAGACCAAAGCCAAGACTCCTTTGAGGCACCAAGTCAGTCCTTCAACAAAATCTCCTTCAAACAAGATGAAGTGTACCAAGGTCAACAAAGATCAGACCTATTCAAAGTCTACTTCAAATAGGTCTCGACCTCCACTTCATATCTGCAACTTTGACCTGAAATTCTCATCCCTACAATTAGCCTACGAATCCTATATTTTCGCACGTGTGGAAAGAATTAACTCTGATTTCAATCTTCATTCCTTTGCTTGGTCTTTTTCCTTTCCTTCTTGCCCTTCACACTTGTTTTCCTTCTTATTTTATTGTAAATCAAACTTGATTTAATTGATGATTCAAATGAGTCAAAGTCCCTTATATTTATAGTCTTCTAGAGGGGTCAAATAAGCTTCCTTTGGGCCGACCTCTCCTTGGTAGGGCCGTCTTGGTCTTAGAGGACAAATTGACTTATTAGACTCAAAAATAATATTTTTCTTTTGACACAACAAGTCCAAATGGGACTATAATACATGAGACAAATTCTTCTTTGAACTAATAAGCCTATAAGCATGAAAAACATGCTTTGACCTAGACTTTGAGCATGAAACCCATGCTTGAATAAATATTTTTTTCTCTCTCTTTTTATATAAAATATACGATGTCATGATTACAAAAGTCATTATGAAGACCGAATCTAGTTCCATTCTCCAACACTCCCTCTTAACTAGGGAGGTATTCATAATCCCATCATGAGGTACAAGGATTATGAAATTGAAGTATTCTCATAAGAAGAGTTTGATTGATAAGCCATATTTTAAGTATCTACAACCAACAATTTTAATAAGGCCTCAACTGACAAGGTCTACTTATCCGTGTAGCCATATATCGTAGATCGACTCTATTACATTTCGCAAATTCACAAACTTAACCTTTCGCCATTCACCATAACACTTATCGCTTGTGAAGTGTGAAATAGCATTGAGCCAACACGTGTCCTCCCGATTTTGCATCACAATTATTCCATTTAACATGCGAAATCTCAATGGTAAACATTATTTAGAGCGATGTGCGATATCGCTCGGACCTCTGCCGACACATGTCTCGTCCTCATCGCACCGCAAGGTAAATCATTTAACTTGCAAAATCTTCGCTTGTAAACACAACAATCGTCAATGCGATGTTGTGCAGTCTCTCCGGCTGTGATTTAAGCTCTCCACCATTGATTTTGTCTTAGATCCAACAGTTCTCCCATTCACTCATTTAGTAGCCTTTCACTCTGATAACTATCCATGGAATTCACACTTAAATAAGTATGTCTCTGCCATACTCTGTCTATGTCAAAGTTCACAGGAACTTCGTCCCTCGCTCCTTCTCATGCACTTCATCAATTTACAGTTAATTCACGCTTATATAATAATACCAAAATACAAACAAATCCAGATATACATAGCAATACACAAATTCATGAATACATATAACTCGATTACAAGCTAAGGTCTCATAGCCTGAATCACACTAAAGCCCCTACGGCTACATTGCACTCTTCTCTATATCCTCTCACACAATAAAAACTCACTTTATAAAGAGATTACAAAGGGATTGGATCGTTTAAGATCCATGAGTTTCTCCCACAATCGCTCAATCACCCCTAAATCTCTCTATTTTCATACATGGCAGAGAATTACATTTAATCAAGTCTTCTAGAGACTTATCAATTCCATCAATTTAGCTCAGTTTGAATAGAATTTTCCCTAGTTTACAATGTGTTAGCCCCCCTATAAATTTTTGACAAATCAAAGTAGGGGGCTAAATTGTTCTTGAGCCTTCAAGGAATGCATCTCCCCTGAAGACACATCATCCTTGAAGTCTCCTATGCCTTTGCCTCTGATAATTTCCCTCTGCTGACTCCCTTTATAAGGTCTCATTGTCACCAGAAATTGTGCTCTAAAGGGTCCATATTTATCCCTGCAAATTGTCCCTTACACCTCTTATTCCCTTTGTCAAAATCCCCTTAATCCCACCAAATTCCCTTGAAAATCCACCTCCACCCTTTGTCTGGCCATATTCTCACCTTTGTTCCCTATCGCTACCCTCCTTTGGCTTTAAAATGCATCGAAATGGATTAAAAACCCACTTTTAACATTATAATAGGGCTAGCACCTTTCGGCCAGCCCCTTGGCTCTTCTTCCACCTCGCGACCGGAGCGCTAAAACCAACCGCCAGCCCAAGGGAGCGCTTATTTCGTATGGTCATCGGGTGCGTTCATGACCGTTGATCTAAACAGGAATGGATGGCGATCACCACTCCCGCAGCATCAGTCTTTCGACCGTTCACCGCCGATCATCACATCTTGACCTGCGTTTCCCTGCCAGAACGACGGTCCGAAATGCACCTGCCCCGGTGGTCCTCGCCGCAAACACTGTTCACAAAATCGGTGGTATCTATCGCACTGCCTTTGGGCGATAGGCGGTATTTTCCCATTGCCCAGCGATTCCACTCAGTATTCGACACATGGCTCCGACACTATTCCAAAACCGCTATCCCATCACACATTAATGTTTGTCCATAGACGCGGAGCGATATCACTGTGAACCGTCAGATCTGTCATCACCCATCCAACGGTCGTCGTTCCACAGAGTTGCACGGGGTTTAATCCAAGGCCACCGTACTCCTGGCCCACTGTTCATCGCCCTCCGCTGTATTTTCAACTGTCGATCTCCTTTGAGATCTGACGGTCCAGATTTGTTTCACCGCTGCTGACTTTTCCGCCATCACCTGGTCCCGCCACGTCACCCCCATGTCTATTCACCGTACATCCGCCCATCCCATTACATATATTTGTTCAAAGGTCGAGTTTGTTAAGGTTATTCATTTAAAATTTCCTCTACACTTCGCCAACCTTCACCAAGGCTTCCCTCCATCATTCCTCTGCAATGTTCCGCCATTTCACCAGCCGCGCGACCATTTTCATCATCCACACTGCATCCACCACCCCTTTCATTGTTTTCTTAACTTGTTTTCGTGTTTGCAGGGTTCCGAAGAGGTGAAAACTGCCAAGGTTCAATTGTACTGTCATAATGGCATGTTGCGCACGAAAGGTTGAATTTAGAAGCTGGTACTACAATGGAAATACTCGGAAAGGTAGCGGCAGCATAAATATTATCCCAGGACAGTTCAATCTCCGCCAGAAACCTATCTGGCACCATTAAAGCTCAGATTTCGCAGATCAAGACATTTATGAAGCGGCAGAGAAATACCAGCTAGTGATAAACCAGTTCAATGTAGAGCTTTAAGCCTTAATACAGGGAATTAGAGGCAAAGCACCCGATTAGCGACGTCATGGATCACACAGAAGGTACAGCATGCAGAAAAACATATCACCAGGGTTTCAAATCAACAGAATGTTTTTTCGTGAGCACGGACACAGTACACATTATGGTCTCAGTATTCATTGTGTCCAAGAGATATTTTCCAGCCCCACAACAGTCCTACGATATCAGTAGCATTAGTTACATAGCATGGCAGACTTGAATCATTGATTTATTTTTGTTCAGGTCACCAGAAGTTCTACAGAGCACTGCAGCCAAAGTACATCAGAGACATACCTGGAGTTAATGAAAACCTGACGAAGACCACTTTTTCACCCAAGGGTGTCCCAAATTAATGCACAGAATTTATACTGAGTGGTCTTCAGCCTTCTTCCTCTTCTAAAGTTGTTAATGCTGCATTTAGTTCTTCACCTACCTTCTCTGCTTCTCTAGAGCTATAAATTCATGAAGAAATTCATTGTAAAGGTTGTTGATGAGATATCATAGAACTGTAAGTTGTTTCTGTGAGATATAGTTCTGTGTAAAGTTGTAAGATAGGTTGAAGAAAGATGTATTCAGGTTGAATGTTCAAGCTGTGGGAAATGTTGTACTCGACTGGTGTTGTTTTTAATATGACAAGCACATTTCTTTGGATCCTGATCTAAAGCAGCTGGTGATGTTTTTCTATCTCTGTGTTTTATTTCATTTCATTTCAGTTCTTCTAGCTTGCATCAGAATTCTGGCATAGGATTTTCTCTTGTTAGGCACCCTATGCTTCTGCTCTCCTTGCCTTAATGTCTTCTGCTAAATGTGTTATCTAAGAATTAGCTTCAGGTAATTTAACCAGTGTAGTGGATGTTATTGCCTGCTCTCTGATGTATGATTTAATGAATCTGCTTCTTAGATGTTCTTGTTAGAGTTTAATTAAATGAATTGGGAACACTGGGAGTCTAGAACTTTGTCTCTGTCTCACTAGGATCCTTTTCAGTTAGTTAAACCTTTCTAAGTTCCCTCAGTTTGTTCCTTGCCTTTCCTTGAAGAGTTGCTTAAGAGTATGTCCAAGCAGGTCTGGAGTTAAATGACCTCTGACCTGATCTATAGACAGAAATTGGTTTGCCCTCATTCTTTCACTTTCAATCCTTAATGTTCCATGCCACACAATAATTTTAGGATCCAATGCTTTAGATGACTAGCCTAACTTAAAGCTTGCACATTGAACAGTGAGTAAACCCTTTCCTGACTCCATTGCCCAATGGCCTTGATGTTCTCTGAGTTATTCACCTTTGCCTAAAATCTTCTTTGCCTTGCCTTTTCTTATATTGAATCCTTCATTCCTGATTCCCAACAACCAAATCAAAACAAATCAAACAAACAAACCTTGTGCCTATAACTAGCCTAACATCTTAACACCGAGCTTTAAAGTCATACATCTTTGGAATTTCATAGAGAGACCCCTCTCTGGACCCAGGAGGGCTAGATCTGGAGGTCTGAAAGTGGTTTGATGTTGTCTCGTCTTTTGGTCTTGCCAATCTGGCCAAAACATGGGAACCCCAACACAATGGTTATCCACGTTTCACCCTTCATAACATTGAGTTTGAATTATGGCCTGATGCTCCTGCATCAAACTCCCAAGGTACAAAACTTTCTATGACCTCCTAGTCATATGCCTCCTTCATCCCTTAGCAATTCTACCCACATCCTATGTGGAATTTCCTTTATGATCTTTCCGTGAGCTGCAACAAAACCTCTGCAGTAACAAGTCCTCCCTGCTACACTAAATCTCACCAAGCTTCTCTCCTCTGAGCTCAATCTTTCGGCATCCCTCTGGTTCTCTCTTCTCTAGAACCATTTGAGCACTCCTTTGCTCTATGCTGCTGCAATATTCTCACCTGCACAACAGTATAAAGACCACAAACTCAACAATCTTCAACATAACTGTACCTCCTCCTTTTCACACAAAACATTTCTCGTAGGAAATATTTCCCTGCTCTGATACCACTTTGATGCAGCAAAACCTTCATTTAACATATAACCGCGTGGACCTGTGGGTTATGGGGCCACATAAACAGTCGAAAGCTTTTTAACCATGGACTTCACAACATCAAAATGAAATTGCAACCACAATATAATAAATATCACATAACACCGAGAACCCTTAGCGCAAATCATCTCTATTACATTTTTCATTGTGCACAAAATAAAATTTAACACCATTCACCATAACACTTATCTCTTCTGAAGTGAGAAATAGCACTGAGTCAACACACATCCTCCCGATTTCGCATTGCAACTATTCAAATTGTTGTGAACTCTTTAATGGTAAACGCTATGTAGTGTGATGTGCGTTATTGCTCATACCTCAGCCAACACATGTCTCGTTCTCATCACATCACCAGTTAAGTTGTTTAATTCGTGGCGCGACGAGGAAGAGACATGTGTCGGTAGAGATCCGAGCGATATCACACATCACTCTAAATAACGTTTACCATTGAGAATTCAAAAGTTAAATGGAATAACTGTGGTTTGGGAGGACACGTGTTGGCTCAACATTATTTCGCACTTCGCAAGCGATAAGTGCTATGGTGAATGGCGAATGGTTAAGTTTGCGAATTTGCGAAATGTAATAGAGTCGATCTACGATAAGGGTTCTCGGGCGATAAAGAGATATATGTTATATTGCGAATGCAGATTTGTTTTGCGGTTGCGAAGTTTCGTTAAATGAGTTCGCTGTGAAATTCTTCTGATGTATACGTGGGCCCATAACCCACAGGTCCACGGGTTTTATGTAATTTGCATTTTTTTTGTTGCATCAAATAATATCAGTCTTCTTTGACTACTATTATCTTAGATGCCCTACCTCATCCTCTAAGAATATCAGTTTATTATTTTACTTCTATCTTGGATTTACCAATCCTCAAGAAGTACCAATCTTAGATTGATTCAGATTTATGCAGGAATGCAATAAAATATAGAAATACACATAAATGCAGAGATGCAGCAGAAATAAGACTTCATTTCATTAATATCACATAACTAAAATATGCTTACAGAGACAATGGAAATAAACTATTTAGGGTGTTGGTAGCTTATCTCTGAGAATATATGTGGATGCTACAAGCCTATGAACTGTGTTACAATGAGACTCGAAGGCCTATTTATTATTGAGAAACAATGGAAAACCCTAAACATCCAAAAACCTAACCTTAAGAGATGAAGCACCAAAACTATGGACCCCGTTTGGGTAAATGGTACATCAACTTCCCGAGGACGTAAATTTGGCATACGATCTCCATTTGATGCGCAATGTTGGGCGTATTATATGGCATATTGATGGACCGACATTTAATTGTCAATCCGGGAGTTCGTGAACTTTGAGGCGCAGCACTGGAAATGCCAGAGAGAGCCTCTGGAAACCTGTAAATTGAATTCTAGTCTAACTTGCGAATCAATCTTAACAAATTAAATTGAATCCTGCACTTCAAAGGAAACTTGAGAAAACACCAATCTTGACAATTGAAAACAAACAATCGGAAAATGAAAGAAAAACTTGAACTAGTAGCAATTGCGAAAATAAATCCTAATTATCAACAAACAGAAGGTAAATCCTAATTATTGTTTGATTGGAAACCAATAAATGCTTGAACAACTGTAAATGTTGTAATAAATTCAAGATTAATTAAAAACCATTCTTTTTGCAAAATAAATTAAAAAGGGAAATGAAAAATTTGCACTAATTCTTCCTAATTGACCTCTCTGTAACAAAAACCCTTTAATAACTTAAAATAAATTTATTGTCTAAATAAGATCAAAACAGAAATTACTCTTGCTCTCAAATGATTTGCAAATAAAATTAGACCATGACTATAAATTACCAAATAGAAATATGAGACCGTCGTTATAAACGTACACGCATGAGTATGTGGCTTCAAATTTGTTTAGAATTCAGCTTATCCTTGTATCCATATATGTTTACCACAGATCATAATCGTTACAATTAAAATGAATTTGAAAGATGAGAGTGAGTCTTGAATTTCTGGAACATGAGGTTAGGAATGTAGAAATTGTACAAATATATGTATATCAATGGATTCAATATGATCTAACAATGTACTAAAGCTAGATATTGAATCACTTCTACAAATCAATTGCGGAAATTAAACACAATTTCCAATCACATGCAACAAAGAAAGAATCAAATCAAACCACAACACAGATAATTTCCTGGGGAAAGCTTGCTACTCAAAACCCCTCTATCTTCTATTGTATATTAACCATGGAATCATGAAACAATTACAATGCACTCTTCTCACAAGAGTCTCCTGCACTCTACTAACTCTCTCACACTGTCCTGGACAAAAATGACAAACACTTAGCCAATTCTCAACCTCTAAACAACCTGCCTTGCTTGTGCAATTCCTGATGAATGCAATCCCTATTCTATAGGAATTTTTGCCTTCCTAAAATGCGCAAGGATCATGGGAAATCCAATGGATTTCTAGTTGCATGCAAGAAACCTACTAATCACACAACTGATAGTTAACTTCCCTTTCACCTTTGTCTCAACTGGGTCTCCATTGGAACTAACATGCATGAAGCTATTAATAGTAAATGATCAGTTGCATGCCAGATCATTGATTGTGAATTAAATAATATTTAATTCACTTGATCTCTCACCAGTGCAACAAACAATTACAACTAGTTCAACTGACTCTAACTCACCTAACTGAGTTAAATGATTACTCATGCATTAAACTAATGCACCAAATGCAATTCAAACTCAATAACTAATAGAATTACTCTGCATGCCTCACCAACCACCCTCAACTCAAAATTCATGAGCTAACTGAGTTCATCACACTCAGTTAACTATTACAAGTGATTATGAGATAAGATTACATTTAATTGTCCAATTTTATTAAGGGAAAATTAAATAGACACTGAACCAAATTTAGCTCACACTAGTGTAGGTGCTACTAGGACCTATTGGTCCCACACTAGTGTAGGTGCTGCAATTTCTTCTTGGACTTCAATGCTACCTTTCAACAAGAAAGGGATTATCTGCCACCCCGATCCTACCTCTATGGTATTTGAATTTTCTCCTGGTGAGTGCCTTCGTTAGAATATCTGCATCCTGATCTTCCATGGGAATGTACTGAAGTAACATAATGCACCTCTGAACACAATATCTGAGATGGTGGTACCGGATGTCTATGTGCTTGGACATATCATGAAACAAAAGGTTAACCGAGAGTTCATGTAACTTTGGTTATATAATGTATCATTGTCGGATCCATCTGAGATCCAAACAAACCAACCAGGATCTTTCTCATCTAGATGGCCTCGCATGCAGCTAGACTTGTTTCCATTTACTCTGCCTCGGCTGAACTGAGAACCACAGATCATTTCTTCCTACTGTACAAACAAACTGTTTTGGATCCTATGCTGAAGATCCCTCCTGAAGTGCTCTTTCTGTCTGATGGATTGTCTGCCCAATCTGCATCCGTGAAGCCTTGAAACTTCACTCCCTTTGTTTGTATGTACCATAATTCATACTCTGTAGTGCCCCTAATATATCTCAAGACATGCTTCCCCACCTTCCAAAAGATCTTGGTCGACTTAACCATAGCTTGAATCAGCTGGTTAACTGCATATAAAATTTCTGGTCTGGTGTTCACCAAGCACATCAGTGAACCTACTAGCTACCTATAGATAGTAGCAACCACTACTTCTCTAGAAGAAGCTTCCTCTTTCCTCCAATTTCCTGGAAGAGGAGTATCCATGGGTTTACAGCTCTCCATGTGAAACTAACCCAGTATATTTTTGGCATACTTTCCTTGTGAAACAAAAAGGTTCACCATCCTGCTGCCATATTTCTAAACCAAGGAAATAGTAAAGGAGTCCCATGTCCTTCATTTTGAACACCCTTGCAAGATCCTTATTTCATGATTTTATCAGCTACTCATCACCTGTCGAAATTATATCATCAACATAAATTATGATAATCCAGAGCTTACCATCAACCACAATATGGTACAGGTTTGCATGTGCTTCACTTTTGGAGAATCCCAACCCAATGAAATAGTTGTCAATCTGAGTGTACCAAGCAGGAGGTGCTTGCTTCAGCCCATACAGTGCTTTCTTGAGTTGACATACATGCGACCCACTGTCAAAGATCTCAAAACCTTCTGACTACTCTATGTACACTTCCTCCTCAATAACTCCATTGAGAAATGCAACTTTCTCATTCATCTGATGAATGCACCACCCCATCTACGCTAAGAGTGAAAGGATAGATCTTATGGAAGAGTACCTCGCGATTGGTGCGAAATTCTCATCATAGTCGATCCCCTCAACTTGTGAGAATCCCCAGGCCACAAATTTGGCCTTGTACTTCTCCACACTCCCATCAGTAGCTAGCTTCACCTTATAGATCCATCTAGATCCAACCAATGATTTTTCAATAGATGTTGGGACAATCTCCCATGCAACTTTCTTAACAATGGAGTCATACTTCTCTACCATAGCATAAACCCAAATTTTTTGTTGCACTACCTCCTAAAAGGAAGATGGTTCTGTGACAATACACTTGCTCATAAGATCGATGTATCTAGTAAACCTGCCTGGAGGTTGTCTTTGTCTGCGCAGTGATGTAGGGGCCCCTACATTCTCTCTTGTATCAAGTCTCAATATATCAGCTTTCATGGTGCACCTTCTACCATTTCTAGTGAACCATTTCTAGTGGATGGCTCTGCATGAATGTTTTCTACCACTCCATGATCCTCTGCATGTGGTTGCTCTACATCTTGAGGTTCATTCTTTGGAACCATAAGTTCCTCCTCTGCATGCAAATCCAGATCCTTCTCAAGGGACAATTGCATGGATTTATCCTCATCAAATTTTATATCCCTTTGCACAAAAATCATTCTACTATTTAGCAAATACACCTGATAGTTGTGGGGAGTTTCAATGTACCCCAAAAATATCCCCATCTCAGTTGTTGGTTCCAACTTCTTCCTGACGTCTTTGGTCACATGCACATAAAAAAATGAGGCAAAAATCTTAAAATGTGAAACATTAGGTTTCTTACTAGTAAAAACCTCTTCTAGTGTACCCATGCCAAGTATTCGATGAGGACAACATTTTTTCACAAATACCGCTGTGTTGCATGCCTCTGCTCACAGATGCAACAGTAGGCCCTGATCATGCTACATCAAGCGTGCTGCACCCACAATTGTTCTGTTCTTTCTTTCTGCGACCTCATTCTGTTGTGGGTTATGAGGCACAATCAACTCTCTCTAAATTCCTTCTTTGCTGCAGAAGTTCTTGAATTCATTGGAGATGTACTCACCATAATTTTCACTCCTAAGAGCCTTCACATGCTTCCTCATGTATTTCTCCACCAGTGCTTTGAACTCAAGAAATTTTGAGAATGTCTGATCGTTATTCGGCATGAAGTAGATCCAACACTTTCGAGAAAATTCATCAACAAATATCACATAGTACTTATGCTTTGCTATCAAAGCAGTAGAGAATGGTCCACATACATCTGAGTGAACTCTTTCAAGGATCTCTGAAGCTCAGTTGTCCTTCTCATGAAAAGTGGTCATTTCATACTTCCCCATAGTACATCCCTTTCATGTGTTTGACTGTGCAAGTGTACCCTTGGGAAGACCCATAGAAATTTGATGCATGACCTTCAAGGCTTTGTGGTGAAGATGGCCCAAAATCCTGTGCCATAACTCACCCTCATCCCGGCTCACCACTTTTTCCGCCTTACCCATCAATGTTGTGCAACCATCTACATCAACTTTATATATATTCTTCACACGAATCCTAATATTCTTGTCTTGTCCTGTTGTTTTGTGTCACAGGAAAGCTTTTCCCTCACTGAAAATAGCATCATAGCCTCTATCCTCCAACATTGCGACTGAGACAAAATTTTTCTTCAAGCCTGGTACATGCATTACATCTTTTAATTGAAAGGTTTTACCTGACTCTCTCTGGAAGGTAACTGTACCAATCTTGGTAGCACTGTACCATATGTCATCACCCATTTCGATATGCATCTGGAGGTCCTTCTCCTCCAAGCTACTGAAAAATTCTTTGTCATTAGGGGAATTTTGAGGTCTAAAATGGGCCTCCTAAGAAAAATGTACAACCAAAATAAACTTTATAAGAACCAATAGGATTCAATATTATGATGTAAACCATGGGGGATGATTCACCATTTTTCAAGTAAAAGGGTAAAAATATTAAAAAATAATAAAACAATAAAACTACTTTTTCAACTCGTATTTTCAACTTATCTCCCAAATATTTTCCTCAAATTTCGAGCGAGAGTACATCCAAGGAGTACCCATATTGCATACATTATATGGACCCTACTACACGAAAAATGAGAAATACATGAAAAATGTGATTGCAATCACATTTTTCATGTATTTGTCATTTTTTGTGTAGTAGGATCCATCGAAAGTATGTAACATAGGTACTCCTTGGATGAGGAATTAAAATTTTCATCCAACGAGTAATTCCACTCGAAATTTGAGTAAAAACTTTGGGAAATAAGTTGAAAATACCAGTTGAAAAAGTAGTTTTTTTTTTTCCCTAAAAAATATGATGATTTAATAAAATCTTATTTTATTATTTCCACTATTATTTTATAATTTCCTTAGGAGGCCCATTTTAGACCTCAAAATTCCCCTAATTCTTCCGTCATGTGAAAGGATGCACCACTATCCAAGTACCACACCGATCCCATTGCACTTGACACCATGCATGCAATGAGCTAGAAATCAAGCTCAAATTGTGAGGCAAAAGCCTCACCAACTGCAGATCCTGAAGCCTTCTTGTTCGTCTTCTTTTGTGGACAATTAGTGGCATAATATCCATGATCGTGACAGTGAAAACGCTTCACTCTGGACATGTCACACTTCTTGCCATATTTATCGGACTCAGATTTCAAATGGAATTTCTTTCCTTTCCCCTTCTTCACCTTGGCAACCAAAGAAAAATCTTATTCATCTTCATTCTTAGATGAAGATCCATCTCTGGTATTCCACCTGAATTATTCTTGCACCAAATCCGACCAAATTCATTCCCATTCTGGCAGCTTTTCCATTCCATTGACAAAGTCTTGATAACTATGCCAACTCTCGGGAAGTCCTAAAAGAGCTAGGCTCACCAAATCATCATCAACGATAGTAATGTCGACGCTCCCAAGCTCATCTCGACATTCGACAAACTTTGTTAAATAGTTCGGCATGGTTTCTCCTTTCTCCATTTTGATCTTCCTAATTTTATCCTTCAGTGCCAATTTTCACTGCTACTCTGAAATAGATCTGTCAAATATTTCCACATTGCATATGGTGTCTCTTTTCCATGGATACTTGAGACAATGTGGTATCATACTCCCTCCAATAATATCCTCCTCGCCTTTGCAACTTTCTTTTTCCAAGCATCAATATTTGCAGCATCTGTTACAGTGGGTTTGGGAACATCATTGTCAATGAATTCTTTCAACCAATTGTCCTCCAGTACTGCCTCCATCCCATCTTTCCAAGAAATATAGTTAGAGCTTCCCTCAAGTGCATACTCCAATCTCAAGCAATTGAAAGCCATTTCGATCCTGAATCACCTGTAGCACAAAGAAATTCTTCTGCAAATTCGAATTCTATTCAGTCACAAACTCAGCTTCTCCTCCACTATATTGATTTCCTGTGCTCTGATACCATGTAGAAATTATACAAACATATGTATATCAATGGATTCAATCTGATCTAACAATGTACTAAAGCTAGATACTGAATCACTCCTACAAATCAATTGTGGAAATTAAACACAATCACCAATCACATGAAGCAAAGAAAGAATCAAATTAAACCACAACATAGCTAATTACCTAGGGAAAGCTTGTTGCTCAAAACCCTCTATCTTCTATTGTATATTAGCCATGGAATCATGAAATAATTACAATGCACTCTTGTCACAAGAGTCTCCTGCACTATGTTAATTGTCTTACACTATCTTGGAAAAAACTGACCAACACTTGGCCAATTCTCAGCCTCTAAATAGCCTTTCGTGCGCAATTCCTGATGAATACAATCCCTATTCTATAGGAATTTTGGCCTTCCTTGATCCAGATTTTATGCAAGAACGCAACAGAATACATATATAGCCATAGATACAGAGATGAAACGAAAATAATGCTTCATTTTATTAATAAAATAATGATTGAAACAAGCTTACAAACATAATGGAAACAAAATAGTTAGGGCACTGGTAGCGTATCTCTAAGAAGAGATGTGGCAGGCGCAGGCCTCTAAGCTGTGTTACATTGAGGCTCGAAGGCCTATTATAGACATAATGGAAATAAATGAGCTAGGGTACTAGTAGCATATCCCTGAGAAGAGGTGTGACAGCTACAAGCCCCTAAACTATGTTACAATGAGGCTCGAAGGCCTATTTATTGTTGAGAAATAATGTAAAATCCAAAACGTCCAAAAACCTAACCCTAGGAGATGAAGCGCCAAAACTGTGGGCGCCGTTTGGGTAAGTTGGTGTTTCAACTTCCCGGGGATGTAAATTTGGCATCCGACCTCCGTTTGACACGCTCAATATCTCGTTAGAAATATTTATCTGAGGACTAAAAATTTGAGTGAGCAACATCGGTCTACGGCCCATGTTGCTCCTCGTTTTCCCAAAATGCATCGTTTAGGGCCTCAAAACGACTCCGAAAGTTTAGGGCCCGAAAAAATGCTATAAATGGTAAGTTGTGATGAAACTTACAAACTGAAATAACTCATGGTGGGGGTTCAAATGGACTCAGTGGGTGGCCACCAATGTCCACCTGGATCATTAAGTCCCCAAAATGGCTCGGGAGTACAGGACCCAAAAACCTGCTAAAAATAGTAAGTTGTGTTGAAGCTGAAAAACTGAAAGAATTGATATTGTGGGTCTAAATGGAATAGGTGGGTGACCACCGATATCCACCTGGATCATTCCTCCCTCCTTAGGAAGCAATGGTCTCCATTGTGTTAAGTTCCTCCATGGGGGGGCGGGGGGGGGGGTGTGGGAGGGGGGGAATTTTGCTGAACTTGGTGTTGGATTTGTCTAAGATATCGCGGACCTGTTGGCAGACGTGCTGGATGTAGATGTGTTTTCAGTGGGTAGCCATTGAAGGATCTGGGAAAATTTATCCATCATCGCGTTCCTCTATTTCTCGAGGGCCTCCTCAAGCAAGAATTTGATAGGATCTCCTGCTCCCTCGTCTTTCTTTCCTTCCACCATGGGGGGTCGTCGGGGTTGCGAGGTTCAACTCCTTATACCCTAGCCACATTGGGGACATGAAAAGAAAAAAAGAGAAAGAGCAGATCGCTCTCATAACATTGATCTGGATTTTATGCAGGAACGCAACATAATACACATATAGCCATAGATACAGAGATGCAGTGGAAATAATGCTTCATTTTATTAATAAAAGAATGACTGAAAAAAGCTTACAAACATAATGGAAAAAAAATAGCTAGGGCACTGGTAGTGTATCTCTGAGAAGAGATGTGGCAGGCGCAGGCCTCTAAGCTGTGTTACATTGAGGCTCGAAGGCCTATTACAGACATAATGGAAAGAAATGAGCTAGGGTACCAGTAGCATATCCCTGAGAAGAGATGTGACAGCTACAAGCCCCTGAACTATGTTACAATGAGGCTCGAAGGCCTATTTATTATTGAGAAACAATGTAAAATCTAAAACTTCCAAACACCTAACCCTAGGAGATGAAGCACCAAAACTGTGGGCCCCGTTTGGGTAAGTTGGTGTTTTAACTTCCCGGGGACGTAACTTTGGCATCCGATCTCTGTTTGACGTGCTCAATAGCTCGTTAGAAAGATCTATCTGAGGACTACAAATTTTTAGTGAGAAACATATGTCTACAACCCTTGTTGCTCCTCGTTTTCCCAAAAAGCATCGTTTAGGGCCTCAAAACGGCTCTGGAAGTTCAGGACCCGAAAACTGCTATAAATAGTAAGTTGTGTTGAAACTTACAAACTGAAATAACTGATGGTGGGGGTTCAAATGGACTCGGTGGGTGGCCACAAATGTCCACCTAGATCATTAAGTCCCAAAAACAGCTTCGGGAGTGAAGGACCCGAAAACCTACTAAAAATAGTAAGTTGTGCTGAAGTTGAAAAACTGAAAGAATTGATGTTGCAGGTCCAAATGGAATAGGTGGGTGACCACTGATATCCACCTAGATTATTTATAAACTACGTAAGGATCATGATAAATCCATTGGATGTCTAGTTGCATGAAAGCAACCTACTAATCACACAACTGATAATTAACCTCCCTTTCACCTTTGTCTCAACTGGGTCTCCACTGGAACTGACATGCATGCAACTATTAATAGTAAATTGTCAGTTGCATGGTTGATTGTGAATTAAATAATATTTAATTCACTTGATCTCTCACTAGTACAACAAATAGTTACAACTAGTTCAACTGACTCTAACTCCCCTAACCGAGTTCACCGATTACTCATGCATTAAACTAATGCACCAACTGCAATTCAAACTCCATAACTAATAGAATTACTCTGAATGCCTCTCCAAATTTCCTCAAATAGAAATTCATGAGCTAACTGAGTTTATCACTCTTAGTTAATTATTACAAGTGATTATGAGATAAAATTACATTTTATTGTCCAATTTAATTAAGGGAAAATTAAAATAGACACTATACCAAATTTAGCTCACACTAGTGTAGGTGCTGCTAGGACCTATTGGTCCCACACTAGTTTATGTGCTGCAATTTCTTGTTGGACTTCAACAATGAATTCCTATCATGGATTTACACAATAAAAACGTGTAAAGGAAAAAACAAAGCATATGGAATCTGAACAACTCGCTTATTTTGTGCGCTACGATGCAATTCAAAAAGGGACAAAATATTCATAACCTGGAACTGTGAAATTAAGATAAAATAACAAATAATTAAGAACATTCACTCAACAATCCATAATATAAATAATCCTAAATAATTCAGAGTGGTGTTGAGCTGATCTAGCGGCCAACCCACCCAGCTCGCACCCTCTGTCAACGATTTAATTAACACATAGAGTATAATCATGAAACGCAGAAATGAACTGAACAGAACAGTACTGAAAACACATTGATTAATATTGAAATATTATGCTTTACATGGTGCAGGAAAATATCAAACTCCAACAATAGAGGGAGCAATCCGCCAGTTAAGTCTGTTTGGTGCTACATTGGGACCATCTCCTCTCATTTCTTCGCTCTCTGTATGTCAAACTAAAATATCTGACCTATATTATATTTCTCCATATCCCCCCTCTGAAATACAAGATCCTCATATTTAGAACAGTAGTTTTTCCCAATTCTGGGTTGGAGGTTAAACAACACATATAATTTTAGAATCGTGAACCGATTTCTGGGCAAAATAAGAGGCCTATGCATTTGACTGGATTCCCATCAATTTGAGGTTCTATATGAATACAAAAGCCGGTATTGATTCATTGAACCTTTCGCCATACTATTGTAAGGATTAATAATAGTGTGATGTGTCCATGGACACATCACACTATTATTAATCCTCGCGACCTCAAGAAATAGTTTAACTGAACACTTTGATGCCATTTTGTATTGGGTGTAATATTTTCCTCATTCTTTTGGATTTCAGAACATGGAAAAAAAAGGAAATACAAATAGAAATCCCCAATAGATTTTTCAACATCTGGTGCATAAATTCATGGTGCAAGAACTGATGCGTGGTACAAGAACGTGTGGTGCAGGAACTGATGCGTGGTATAGGAACATGTGGTGCAGGAACTGATGCATGGTACAGAAACTTGATGCGTGGTGCAGGAATGTGTTGTGCAGAAACTTAGCCTCTGTTGGAATATGCATACAATAAACTCAGTAAACTTGAAAAGTGCACGAACTATAATTAATGATGCTTTTAATGTTTGAATCTCATTAAAAAAAGGGAATAGAAAATACTTACTTATTATCTCCGAGAAAGCACAAAACTACAACAATAACTATTCAAGATAAATGAAAGCATGAGGGTTTTCAAGTAACATGTGATACAAAGCAAGGAAAAACATAGGTTCGACATCCCCCCACGCTGACCTTCTTGCGTGTCCTCATGCAAGGAAATAAATTGTTGTATTGTCACTTCCTTGCAAAAGTACAGGATTAAAACATTTATGGATACTCGTAAAATGTTCCTGCAATTTTGTTTGATCAATATTTCCTTTATTAGATAAAGCGTGTTCCGAAAATAGAGTGTCTACTCGACTCTTTGTTTATTTAGAATGATTTCAAGAAAATATAACAGAATGGCTACCATAGTAATACCAAATTGCAAAGACGATGTTATTACTTGAATAAAATAGCCAACTATTAAAATTTCCACAAACATCTATGGGGCATTCTTGATCGGAATTTTTACTTTAATATCCTTATTATAAATATGAGTGACATGATTTGAAAGCCATCGTGTTAAAATTATTCGTAATGATACCTCACCATAGTGACCATCTTACCATTATCCACATATATTTGAAGCTTCGCTTTTCTAGGAAAAGTGAAGTACCTCCACTAAGGGTCCCATGTCCATAAAAACAAATTATTCCAAAAATATATAACTCCCAGGCATAACACCAAAAGGATCTTAAAGCCATTCTCAAATAGATATGATAACGAATTCAGGAAAGACAAAAACAAACATGTAAATCATAGTGTAAAGTTAACTTTAATACCGTAGGCATGGCCCTACTGCCAACAGACGTCAATGGCCTCGACAGGGATGCCTTTTTTAACCTAATGAAATGCATGTGTCCCATCTATTAGATATGGATTCAGAGTCATTTGAAGATAATTTACATTTGTTTTGAAATTAATTGAAGGCCATTATCCTGGCCTGGTAACCAGCTAATGATAGTTCCATTCACAAAAACTAACAAGAAAGAACAAGTAGACTCTTGATGAGACATGTTGTCTTCCAGATTTTCAACTGAATGCCATTACCCTAGAATGGTGACCAATGCAGTAATGATGTTCTCGTTAGGACCCATGATCATGGTAGGTCAGCTCGTAGTGAGACTTCCTATCCATTAATTAAGATGTTTTATGAAAAATTATAATTATAATCAACCTTAAATAGGTTACTTAATAGTTGGGGAGGCGATTATGCTCCTTAAGAGCATGGGATGGAGTGAAAAGTTTTTAATTACTAATATTTATTGGTTGGTCCTTCTACCCTGAAGACTCATTTTAAATAAAACATCTTAGATAATGACTAAAACATTCCTCAAATTTCTCAGGCCAGGGTTCTTATGAAAACTTGTTAGAGTTTTGTAGGCGTCGTTCACCATAGGAGGATTCTCATCAATACCTTCAAAGATGAACTTATAAAAAGTTTCTTGGATGATATTGGTCAATATTCAAAGTCACTTTATAAAATATGAGGCACTAAGAGTGAATTTATTCTGAAAAATCTTATCAAGAGAGTGCATAATGATAAAAACTTAAAAAACTATTCTTTAGGGAATTACAGTTTTAAGAGCATTGTTGTACAATTTTATTTCAGATGGCATATTTATTCATTACCCTACCCTATTTTAAAGAAAGTAAGATCACTTTTAAGTGTAGTCGTACTTCCAATGTAGCCATGTGCGTAACATAATGCTAAACATACTCACACTTAGTTTTAATGAATGAACTTCGATACATACCAAAGTGTGAGAAACCATTTTCTTAAATTGATATAGTACTAAGAGTTGTCGAATGATGAGGGAATAATGTGTGCTTATGACTGTTTGAAACAAGGATTCAATGAGATCCACATATTCATTATTCTCCAACTGATTCAAGCCTTCCACAACTTGATAACCACTCTCTAAGAGGCATAAGGGATCTGGTGAAAGACAGAAGAAAAATCCCTCAAGCTCAGGCTCACATATCTAATTTTCAGATTGATAAGAATGGTTGAGAGATATTCTAGGGTTTTGAGTTTCAACAAAAAATTTAGAATGGGTTTCAATTATATATTTCTCCATTAATGGTCTTTGAATCAAGGCTTTTTCTCAAGATAGAGGTTCTGTGGTAATGGGGGACGTTTCCAAATTCACTCCCTTCCCAAGTATGGAAGATGCAACATTTCGATCGATAGGGGAATCAATGGGAATAATAGGTGTTTCCAATTATTTTGCAACCTTTTGGTTTGGATTAGGTGGGTTATGGTTTGGGCTAAGGCTTATACTAGGCTTAGGGTAGGTGTTAGCATTTGGACTAGGGTTAGGTCTAGGGTTTGAATGAGGACTAGGTTTAGGGTTTGAATTAAGATTTTGACTAGGGTTAGGATCATGACTAGGGTATGGGTAATGATAAGGAATAGGGTATGCAATAGGGTATGTATTAGGATAATATTGCAAAGGTAATTGGGACCACGGAGGAGAATGACTTGATAAGGCATCGAATGAAAATTGTGATTTTTGTTGCTGATTAAGAAATTGATTTTACATAAAAGACTTCTCTAGAGAAAAATCTCCAAACCATTCTTGAGGACAAGGGGATATATGACTTGAAGAAGAGGGCCAAGGAGGGGGCCATTGTGACCATGAAGTAGGATGCTCAATTGGATGAGGATTAAAAATTTCCATGAATTTGCAGGATTATAAACATGTTGAGGAACCTGCTCAGGAGAATAAACATTAATCCAAGTATTGAATGAAGATAAGTTTTGATTTATACCTGGAAATTGATTCGATTCCTTACTTAATTTCCTCATTAATCTTGGTAATTATGGGCAATGTTCAGTTGAATGAGAATCCTCCCAAATTCTGCAAACTTTTAGGCTACTAAGTGGACACCTTCCAAGGAAGTGCCTCTTCATACAGTTGGCGCAAAATATTAAGAGTGGTTCTTCATCCTACTCTTGTTCTTCCTACAAATCATCGAACTTTTAAATCAAATATTTAATAATATAATCTTTATTTTCAAGAAAAATATTAAATTCTACACTTGTGAGTTCATCATTGGATGATTTGTATATGTCTGCGACAACAACAAAACTCCTCATTGAATGATTCCTCAAAATACCATTTTCCTATTTTCAAGAAGTCAACTGGTACATTCGTCAGTATAGGAATAATTTATATATATGTAGGGGGGGTTCTTATAACATGATAGAAAATGAAAAGCCTTAAAACTAACCAAGATGTGCAGGAAATAAATAAAGTCAAGGAACAAAAATTTGCAAGAGAAACTAGGTGAAAACCAAACCAAATGCAATAGGTCACCAAGGTCGATCCCCTGAGCACCTCCCCAGAAGCGGTGCCAAAATGTTGGGCAGAGTATAGGGCATATTGATGGACCAACATTTAATTTTCAATCTGGGAGTTCGTGAACTTCGAGGTGCAGCACTGGAAATTCCAGAGAGATCCCCTCACAACCTGCAAATTAAATTATAGTCTAACTTGCGAATCAATCTTAAAAAATTAAATTAAATCCTGCACTTCAAAGGAAACTTGAGAACACACCAATCTTGAAAATTGGAAACAAACAATTGGAAAATGAAAGGCAAACTTGAAATAGTAGCAATTGCGAAAATAAATCCTAATTATCGACAAATAGAAGGTAAATCCTAATTATTGTTTGATTGTAAACCAAGAAATGCATGAACAACTGTAAATGATGGAATAAATTCAAGATCAATTCAAAATCATTCTTTGTGAAAAATAAATTAAGAAAGAGAAATGACAATTCTACAATAATTCTGCCTCATTTACCTCTCTGTAACATAAACCCTTTAATAACTTAAAATACATTTACTGTGTGAATAATATTGAGATAGAAATTACTCTCACTCTCAAATGTTTTGCAAATAACATTGGACCATGATTATAAATATAAATATGAGACCTTTATTATAAACTGACAAGTATGAGTATGTGGCTTCAGATTTTTTTAGAATTCAACTTATCCATGCATCCATATATGTTTATCACCTATCACAATCGTTACAATTAAAATGAATTCGAAAGATGAGAGTGAGTCTTGTATTTTTGGAACACGAGGTCACGAATTCCTATCATGGATTTACGCAATCAAAACATGTAAAGGAAAAAAAAAATCATCTTTAAGATGAACAACTCATTTATCTTGTGCGCTACGATGCAATTCTAAAAGGGAAAAAATATTCATAACCTAGAATTATAAAATTAAGATCAAATAACAAATAACTAAGTGCATTCACTCAATAAACCATAATTTAAATAATCCTAAATAATTCAAAGTGGTGTCGAGCTGATCTGACGACCAACCCAGCCATATTGCACCCTCTGTCAACAATTTAATTAACACCGGGTATAATCATGAAACACATAAATGAACTAAACAAAATAGGGCTGAAAACACATTGCTTAATCTTGAATCTTATGCTTTACATGGTGTAGTCAAATATTGGACTCCAGCAACAGAGGGAGTGATATGCTCGTTAAGTCTGTGCAATGCTACATTGGGACAGTCTCCTCTCCTTTCTCCGTTCTCTGTCTGTCAAACTACAACTCTCTGATCTATATTCTATCTCTGTATCCCCCCTCTGAAATAAAATATCCTTAGATTTATAACAGCAATGTTTCCAAATTTCATGTTGGAGGTTAAAAAACGCATATAATTTTAGAATCGTGAACCGATTTCTCGGAAAAATAAGGAGCTTGCATATTTGACTGGATTCCCATCAGTTTGAGGTTCTATATAAATACAAAATCGGGTATTGAGTCATTGAACCTTTCGCCATCATGTCCATGGAAATATCACATTGTTATTTATCCTCGCAGCTTCTAGAAATAGTTTAACTAAACGCTTTGATGCCACTTCATATTGGGTGTAATATTTTCCTCTTTCTTTTGGATGTCAGAACGTGGACAACGAAGTCAATGAAAATAGAAATCCCCAATATATTGTTCAACATCTGATGCAGAAATGTGTGGTACAAAAACTGATGCGTGGTACAGGAACACGTGGCAGAGGAATGCGTGGTGCAGGAACTGATGCGTGGTACAAGAACATGTGGTACAAGAACTTGATGTGTGGTGCAAGAACTTGGACTCTATTGTAATATGCATATAATCAACTCAGTAAACCTGAAAATACATGAATTATTATTAATGATTCTTTTAATTTTTAAATCTCATTAAAATAAGGGAATAGCAAATACTTACTTATTATCTCTGAGAATGCACAAAACTAAGACAATAACTATTCAAACTAAATAAAAGCATAAGGGATTTCAAGTAACAGGTGATACAAAGCAAGGAAAAACAAAGTCCCAACATGCACAATACCTCTTTAGAAATATCTATCCAAGGACTACAAGTTTTGATGTGACAACCATCATTCAACGACCCATATTGCTCCCAGTTTTCCCAAAAAACATTGTTTAGGGCCTCAAAACGGGTCTAGAAATTTAGGACCTGAAAAAAATTCTAAAAATAGTAAACTATACTATAATTAAGGAAACTTAAAGAAAAAATGGTGGGGCCCCGAGTGGAATAGATTGGTGGCCACCAATATCCACTTGGATCAATCCTCCCCCCTTAAGAAGCAATGGTCCCGATTGCGTTGAGTTCCTCCATGAGATGAGGAAACTTTTGCTGAACTAGGTCCATGGTGAGCCACTTGCCTTGGTGTAGGAGTTGGCCAAGTTTGACAACCTGATACAGTTGGATCTTCTGCTCGCGATTTTTCTTGATTTTCGTGTCCATGATACAATTCGTGGTGGCCAGTTCCATGCAATCTGGGTTTAACTCTATTGGTGTGTGATGCAGGGGCATTAGGCACAATCAAACACTTTGTATCTCCGTAGACATAGGGGATCCCATGTTCTTAAAATTTCTTTTAAATATTAATAGTTTGAATAAATTTGGTAGGGAATTGTAATTGTTCTCAAGACATTTGAGAACATGAGAAATTGGTTAAGATAGGAATACGAAGAGACAGCTAAGGGTATGAATCAGTTTAGGATCAGTTCAGTTATTTTAGGAATTGGGAATGTTAAGAGTTTGTTGAGCTGTTTGGAGACCTAAATCGATTCAGGTCATCCTTTTGGTATAGATGTAATCGTGAAGAGTTAGATAAGCAGAGAGTTAGAGAACTAGAACTTCTTCAGCAACAGAGTAGGAGGATAGTGGCCTTCACATTGAATATCTGGCCAACCATGAAATTGTAAGTGATTACTTTTGAGATTGATCACCTATATATATATATCTGTTTATGGAAGAACTTTCTCTGAATTAAGCGTGTCTGGATGAGGTTAAATTATGTTTGAATGTCTTAGAATTTCAATAAGAACCTTTGGATATGTATAAAATAAATTGTGTCTGAATTCTGTGAGAAGGGCATTGTTGCGTTAATTGATGTGTGAATAACTTGCGTATCTCAAAAACAATTGTATAAGAATGTGGGGTGTATGCTCTGTTAGTTGGGCTTAATAACGCCTATGTGTAAGAGGAGAAATTCTCGGTGAAGACAGAGCGTGGGTTTGAATTTATGTTCAGGGTAAATTGTACTCTGTATGTGTCTCGTAGAAATCGACATTCAAATCGATGTTCTGATGGGTATTGAACGAACATAGATCTATGAATCAAAGTCCAGTGTGGAGTTAGTGGTTCGGTGTCCCTGTGTAAGACATTGCAGAAATTTGAATGGAAGAGCTTGTCGTATGAAGGAGGACCTTGGTTCTTCCTGAGATTCTCAAATCGATTAATTCTGTGTAATCGGACCCTTAATGATATAGATTATGAAGTGCCAAGTACGGAGGGGTTTATTCACAACCTCTGTTATGCATAACAATGCAACGCACTCGGTGGTGAGGACTGCTTGAGGTTACCGTGGAATGAGACCACAGAATAGGATTAAGCTGTGTGGAATGTCGTGCAACCTCTGTGAATAACGAAACCATAAGAAGACAGAATACCTTCGAAGAGTTGTGATTGGGAATTGAGGATTGGAATCGAACTGTGGACAGCCGTGAAAGGAATGAGTACCGCGTCGTTGGACCTGTGAGTAAGGACCAGAACCCTGCGTGGAAGAGCAGAACCTCGATGAACAGTAACAAAGTTTGAAGGTCGAACTCGGCAGTATATCGCGAGCTACAAAGGTGGTAAGCGGTATTTAGGAAATTAACGTGATCCCACAGAATGGGTGACACGTGTCCCTGAGCAGTTTTGAAAACTCGCTGTCATTGCGCATTATCGTTCATGCAAGTAACTCGTGTGATATCCGTTTGATAAATAGTTGGAGAGCGACGTACTGTGGACCCTTGGATCTGTTCGGCAGTTAATAGCAAGGTAAGTAGTGATATGCTATGGCACGGAGTTTATGCGTGGGGATTTCATTTTGAATCATGTTAGGTCCGAACTTTAATTAGTGAATATGACTAGAATGCAGGTCCAGATGTAAAGGCATTGTAGTGGAGAGTTAATATTATTTTATTATGAGTTTACATCCCAAATTAATTATAAACGAAACAGCGGAGAAGTGAATATTGTGGGTTTGGTGGGGTATGCCCTCCATCAAGTGGTATCAGAGCTGGAATAGCTCTTTTGTAAAGGTCCAATTTTGGTGAATGCAAAGGAACCAGACTTGTGGGAACTGATGAAATTGCAGCATACAGAGATACAGTGAAGGTGATTGAAGAATTGCAGAGTCCAATTGGAGGACAAGTGTTTTGAAGATTTCAGATTTAAAGAAGGAAGATCAGGCAGCAAGGATACACAGAATCATAGTGAACAATATTTGCAGGGTGAGTAGAAGACAAGATCATGATCTTGCAGGTAATTAAGTTGATTTGGAATTGTAATTGAAGAATTATGGTTGCAGAAAATTAAAGACAGAGTTTGGTAGTGAAGGTAGTGAGCCTGGTATTCAGCTAGAGGCTAGATAAAGTGGAAAATTGCATTGTTCTCAAGAAGAAAAATGAGCATTTTTTAACTCTGGTTGAAATATTGTTTGCAGAAGTTAGAGTACAGACAATTGAATACGTCTCAGCAGAAACGGATCACAGATTTGAGAGTGGTGATAAAAGAGTCGAGCAAGGGACTCTGAGGGGAGAAGAAGTGTGGCCGAACCTGAAATAATTCCCAACAGAGGTTGGATGAGGAGAGAGTAGAGGTTTTCTTGAGGAAAGTTGCAGAGTGAAGCCTAGGAAGAGCAGAAGAGAGTGCTCAGAAGGTTCCAGTAGACAGGGGACCAGTACTTGCCAAAAGCCGGATCTGGAGGAAGGGATTGGTGAGGTAAGTTGTAGCAAGAGAGCTTGTTGTTGCAGAGGCTTATTGCAGCTTGTGAGTGAAGAACTCCTAGAGAATAAAATGGCTATTGAGAACCATATCAAATATTACAGAGATTGCAGAGGTTTTGAAGGAGGCCACAGCAGAAGAGTGACGAAAGATTCCAAAGCAGTTGGCATGAGGAAGAGACTCACCAATGTAGAATATTGGAAAGAAGTAGCTGAGATCAGAGAACAGTTTAACAAACTAAAGATGATGGTAGAGGAAAGCCAGAGAGTTTACTGGCTCATGAAAAAGAGAGTAAATTGGCAACCATTACAGTTGAGGTTGAGGCAAAGGAAGATTTCCTTATTGAGAGTAGAACTTAGAGCATCTGAGTTAAAAGAAGAAATTTCTACTTGTGAAGCAGAACAGAGCACAGATGAAGAGTGGATATCTGTAAGAGACCTTGTAGGACATGATGAATACTTGAGGCAGTAAGCAGCTTGTCTTCTTGAGGAGGAAATCACTGAGGATTTCCTGAGTTATTGGACAAGTCCAGATGATGCAAGGGTTTTTGTTTTTTAGTCTGACAAATGTGAAGTGATGACAAACTCCACAGAGGAAGAAGAACCCAGAGTTCTTGAGGCAAGGATGGAAATTGAAGATTCCATGTGCAGACATGTTCAAGAAGAAGTGCTTGAGGAAGCAGCCAAGGCTAAAAGGTCTTGTGATTTGAAAACTAAAAAGTTGTGTGTGTTTACAGGTACATCACTGGAAGATGAACAAGCTTCAAAATTTTTTGATGAGGAGGAGACATTGAATTTGAAATCTGTTCAGATCAATGCTGAGATAGTGAGATCTCAGGGAGAGATGAAGACAGAAGGGTCAAATGATGATATCGAGTAGAGTGTTCAAGATGATAGAGAAGGAACAACAGATGATTGGTCAAGGATAAGTAGAGGCATAAAGGATTGTGTAAGGTTCCCGAAACCTACTCCTATTGAAGTTGTTGAAGTATATAGAAGGTTGGATTCTCAGAGAAGAGAATTGGAGGAGCAGAGGACCTATGCACTGGATAAGTTGTTTAAGAAGCAAGGTAGGAAGATATTCATGGATGGAGTTCATGGAGCAGATGATGGAAGAAAAGTGAGACTAGCTGACAGTCTCATGAAGGATGCAGATTAGCATGTTGGGGTGTTGACAGAAGATTTGGAAAGAAGTTATGAACAACATACTGATGTGTTGTCAGAGAAGAAGAAGGTATTGAGGCCTTGGAATTTTACTGCTGATGATTCATGTGTTAATCATGCAGAGAAAGAGGAAGAACACCAGTTGGAATTTGTCAGAGAGATGAATAAGAAGGAAATTGTGTTGGCTGAAAACATAGTGAAGGGTCAGCATTTGGGCATGATGATTGGAGGAGTGGAGATGGCTCTCACAGCTGAAGAGAAAGATGATGAAGAACTTCTGAGCCTTGAACCAGAATTAGAATTGCTGGGAGAAGAATTGGTGACTAGGTCATCAATTGAGACCATTGGGTCTCATGGTTTTAACACTAACAATTTGTTTATGTATACAGGTGATGCAGAAGAAAATTCATCCTTTGAAATTGTCTTGGGAGAAGAAAAATTGTTGCTGAAGGAGGATGATAGAACCATGTCTCATATGCAAGAATTTGTCATTGTCATTGACAGAGAAGAATTGGCTAGACTGATGGGCCAAGAGCAGACTGGAGGGCAGATTTTAAAAGCTGCTGAAGTAAGGAAGAATCAGCATTCCATGCTAACATAAGATGAAGATGCAGTGGCTAGAAAACTTGATTTGATTGTTGAAGTCAACCAAAGAGATGAGAGGCAATTGTTGAAGATTTACCAAGAAGAAGGAGGAGATATTGAAGCTAACTTACAACATGTTGAAGATGTAAAACAAACACAAAAGAGAGGACTGAAATGTTTGCTAGAAGTTGTTGGAGAAGAGGAGGTAATTGCAGACATTGAGATGGACTTGCCTAAAGCTATGAAAGGAGGAGCAACAGATACTAGTTTGCTTATGCTTGCTAGTATACAAGGAAAGTTAAGTGAGAATATTACTGTAGGAAGAAAGATAAATGTTTATTTGTTTCCAGAGAGTGAATTTGCATATGATGAAAAAAAGGAGAATGTTGCAGAGGGAGATATCCTAAAGGATATTCAGGATGTTTGGGTGGAGGAAACATTAGCATCAGCAACACCCATGGTGGCAGCTAGCGCAACATGGGGGATGACATCTGCAGGAATTGAAAACATGTTAGTAACAGAAGTAACATCAAGAGCAGCAATGTTGGCTACCACAGAAGGTGGAAGCAGCAGCAATAGGCAAGGGAATATCCAGCTAGAAGATAGGCTGGACAAAGAAATCGAAGACATCCGGGAGCTGATGATGAGAGTGACTCAGGAGCAGCAGACAGCAACAAGAAAGCAGGAGAGTTTCAGCAAAAGAAAGACAAAGGCAGATTGTGAAAGCATAGCTGGGGGTAGATTGCAGAACAAGATTTGGAGACCTGGAGAATTGCAATTGAAGGATGATGGAGCTGATGAACAACAACAAAACAAAGTGTGGGATCCGGGAGGCAGAGATCAAAGACACATTATCAGGAGATCATGAACAAATTGAAGCTTGGGAGTCTGATGCAGGGGCATTAGGCACAATCAAACACTTTGTATCTCCGTAGACATAGGGGGTCCCATGTTCTTAAAATTTCTTGTAAATATTAATAGTTTGAATAAATTTGGTAGGGAATTGTAATTGTTCTCAAGACATTTGAGAACATGAGAAATTGGTTAAGATAGGAATACGAAGAGACAGCTAAGGGTATGAATCAGTTTAGGATCAGTTCAGTTATTTTAGGAATTGGGAATGTTAAGAGTTTGTTGAGCTGTTTGGAGACCTGAATCGATTCAGGTCATCCTTTTGGTACAAATGTAATCGTGAAGAGTTAGATAAGCAAAGAGTTAGAGAACTAGAACTTCTTCAGCAATAGAGTAGGAGGATAGTGGCCTTCGCATTGAATATCTGGCCAACCATGAAATTGTAAGTGATTACTTTTAAGATTGATCACCTGTATATATATCTGTTTATGGAAGAACTATCTTTGAATTAAGCATGTCTAGATGAGGTTAAATTTTGTTTGAATGTCTTTGAATTTCAATAAGAACCTTTGGATATGTATAAAATAAATTGTGTTTGAATTCTATGAGAAGGGCATTGTTGCATTAACTGCTGTGTGAATAACTTTCGTATCTCAAAAAAAATTGTATAATAATATGGGGTGTATGCTCTGTTAGTTGGGCTTAATAACACCTACCTGTAAGAGGAGAAATTCCTGGTGAAGACAGAGCGTGGGTTTGAATTTATGTTCAGGATAAATTGTACTCTATATGTGTCTTGTAGAAATCGACATTCAGGTCGATGTTCTGATGGGTATTGAACGAGCATAGATCTATGAATCAAAGTCCAGTGTGGAGTTAGTGGTTCAGTGTCCCTGTGTAAGACATTGCAGCAATTTGAATGGAAGAGCTCGCCGTATGAAGGAGGACCTTGGTTCTTCCTGAGATTCTCGAATCGATTCATTCTGTGTAATCGAGCCCTTAATGATATAGATTATGCAGTGCCAAGTACGGAGGGGTTTATTCGCAACCTATGTTATGCATAACAATGCAACGCGCTCGGTGGTGAGGATTTCTTGAGGTTACCGTGGAATTAGACCAAAGAATACGATTAAGTTCTGTGTGGAATGGCGTGCGACCTCTGTGAATAACGAAACCATAAGAAGACGGAATACCTTCGAAGAGTTGTGATTGGGAATTTACGATTGGAATTGAACTGTGGACAACCGTGAAAGGAATGAGTATCGCGTCATTGGACCTGTGAGTAAGGACCAGAACCCTACGTGGAAGAGTGGAACCTCGATGTACAGTAACAGAGTTTGAAGGCCGAACCCGGCAGTATATCGCGAGCTACAAAGGTGGTAAGCGGTATTTATGAAATTAATGTCATCCCACAAACTGGGTGACGCGTATCCCTGAGCAGTTTTGAAAACTTGCTCTCATCGCGCATTATCGTTCGTGCAAGTAACTCACACGATATCCGTTCGATCAACAGTTGGAGCGCGACGTACTGTGGACCCTTGGATCCGTTCGACATTTAATAGCAAGGTAAGTAGTGATATGCTATGGCATGGAGTTTATGCGCAGGGATTTAATTTTGAATCATGTTAGGTCCGAACTTTAATTAGTGAATATGAACGGAATGCGGGTATGGATGTAAAGGTGTTGTAGTGGAGAGTTAATTTTATTTGATTATGAGTTTACATCCCAAATTAATTATAAACAGAACGACGGAGAAGTGAAGATTGTGGGTTTGGTGGGGTATGCCTGCCATCAGTGTGAGTTGTTCTTCAATGTCAAAGGTGTCCAATAGAGGTGGGAAGTAGGGTTGAAGGCGTTCCACATTGAACACTGGGTGTATACCAAGGAATGGTGGAATACTGAGCTCAAAGGCATTGTCCCCGATAACTTTGGTGATGGTGTATGACTCATATCAGAACAGGAAAAGCTTATGGTGGGGTCCAGTGAGACGCTCCTTATGCAAATGTAGCAACACTTTGTCACCCATCTGGAATTTTTGTGGCACCTGATGTTGATCATGTCGCTCCTTTTACTTTCCATTAGATCTGTCCAATATGTCATGAACCTATTGGCAGATGTGTTCAATGCGCTCAAAGAAGTTGTTCACCTTGTCAGCCTCGGACTAGGCATGAGCCGAATCGCCCTGAGTAGCTTAAAATGAGATGGCTATGTCAATGGGACATGGTGGCTGGAATCCCAAGCCCACCTGAAAGGGGCTATGGTAGGTTGAGCTATGGAGAGCCCGGTTATAGTTGTGATGTACATAGAGGAGGGTCTCATCCCATGTGTGTCGATTATATGAGTTGTACATGAGCAAAATGTGTACGATCATCCTATTGACGACCTCTGTCTGGCCAACAGTTTGGGGATGGAAAGCTGTGGAATTGGTGAGCTTGGTGTCCAGCATTGACCAGAGGTTGGACCAAAATTTACTGAGGAACCTATTGCCCCAATCTGAGATGATATACTGTGGGATCCAAAATGAACCCATACTCGTTCAAAGAAGAGTTTAGCAGTGGTTTCTATTAGCCACCTATAAAATTTTCCATATCAAATGGTGGCTAAATCATTTTTTGAAGCCTTTAAGAAACAATTTTATTGCCAAATTGTTAGTTCTTGAAGTCTTATGAAGATGAATTATCCTTGAGTTAATCTTCACTGATGTTTCCATCTCAATCCTGAAAAATCGGTTGTTTGTAAGGAGAAAATATTGCTGCAAAAACCCATTTTTCCCTCATTTTTACCCCTCCTTTCACTGAAATTTAACCTTCATTTTTATCCCCTTTTACCTCATAAAATTCGTCTATTTTTCCTCATTTCCCTTCTTCCCTTCATAAAAACCCTTAGATAAGGTTTAAAATTCTTTTTTAACCTTATCGGAAATCTTCAAAATCCTTTGAAATCCTTGAAAAATCATAAAAATGAGCCTTTTTTGTGTTAAGGCCCTAAGCCCTCTTGGCCCTAGCCCCTAGCCCCTTTATTTTTCCGCATAAAACCGCATTATCTTGTTACCTTTCGCTTGTAAAAACTTTCGATTGCGATTGGTCCTATATATATAAAAACCCTCCATGATACGAATTTTCCTTTGTATTTCATAAAAAACCCACTTTTCCTATGTTAAAAGAAAACCCGTTGGTTCATTGTTTTAAACGAAAGCCAACCGTTGATTTAAAAACCAATCAACGATCGATGAAATCTCGCATCAGGGATTTTCATTTGGGTGCATTTGAAAGGCCCCTTCCTTTGTTCCGATTCCGATGAGCCCCTTTTGTGCTAAACCCAAAACCACTTCCCCACCATATGAACCCGCGCCCAAGACCAAGCGATTAAGTCCCGAGCACTAATCGCATCGGAGTTTTTCCATTGAACATATTTTAATAGTTTTTGCCCCCCTTCGACTAGCCACCTTGCGATGGATTTCCAGTCGTTGATCTTCCCCACCAAGCCCAGATCTGACGACCTACATCGCTCTATTCAATAGCTCGCATACCCGCCTTTGGCACCCATAACTTAATATCCACCATTGATTTACCATTCAGATAAACGGCCCTTGTTCAATCGCATCACAAATTTCATTTGTGCCTTTCCTCTCTATCCCGCCGATTAGCAACCCCCGATTGGATCTGGGTCGTCCATTTGCATTCATCCGACGGTCCAGATTGAAGCCTTCATCCTTTGTTATTTTCATGAATCCTGCTATGTAATGTTTTCTATGAATACCAGTCGTTGATCTCTACAGATCAACGACCCACAATGACCCATTATCCGCCAGACCCCTGCGCCATATCCTGTTTCATAAACCCCAAGATTGAATCTGAGCCATTGATCTGTTTCATCCAACGGTCCATATCTAACACGATAGGCCCAACTCCTTTGGGTCCTACCTTTCTCCAAATCAAATCTCCACCATCCATTCCCTGATCTGATGGTCTAGATTAAAACCGCCTAGACCCTACCCCATCTTTTATCGCCCGTGCATCTATTCTCCATCGCACTCTCCTCACGATCGCCCGATCTGAGGCCCCAGATCTGATGGCCAGTGCGCGGTTTTGCGTGATTTTAAGCCTGAGGGTTAATGATTTAAAATTACGCGATGAGGGTAGTTTTAAAAGGCCACGTGTTGGGCAGTAACGCATATCGTGTTCAAAAAGGTAATACCACCTATCTGCCTTTTTGCAATGTGAAACCATTGGTTTCTTTGGCCGAAACCACTTTCCCCATTTACATTACATTTTCTCATTTTTAATTTCCGTTGTTGATCTCTGAGATCTAATGGCTCAAGTTTGCTTTCGCCCTCAGTTCATCACCCTCCACCCATCCTCCAAGGGACTTCATAAGCGAATCTCCATTGTTGATCTCTATGGCTGATCTAATCCGACGGCCCAGATTCTTCCCGAAGCCCCAATTTGATTTTTAACCCTCATTTCCTCCGCCAAACGTTTTTTACCCATTTCCTTTGTATATTCTCCCGTTGCGTGATAATGTGGCCCTTCTACATTATATTATCCCGATCAATCTTGACCATTGATCTCTGCAGATTAATGACCTGTACTTAATCTCCTGCACCATTTATCCAACCGCCTCCCATCTGACCCATTAAGCAATCCTTGTCGTTGGTTGCTTTCATCCAACGACTGTGATCTAACCTCAGCTTCTGAAGCAGTCTGAACAAATCCCCGCAAGATTTTTTCTAATATATCTTTGTTTGTGCAGGTTTTAATGGTTTTTTAATTGTTTTAAAAGAGAATTGAAGGCCGAGGATGATGATCCCCCACGCCTTTATTCATGAAAGAGATCATTTTGCAGGGTTTCCCATCAAAGTTTACCGGTTCCTCATGAACATTGGCAACATTATAAGAGCCCTCTGTACACCTGCACATCAACAAGACACAACAAAACTTAATCAAGCAAAGAGTATCCATGTTGAAGGATCTAATCACAGAATAAATGAAGAATTAAAGATTGTTTACACATTTTTGAGGGATTACGGCCTAAATCGACTATCTAAAGCCTAATCCACTCAATTAAACACATTTTGAAGAACAGAAGATAGAAATTAGGCCTAATTAAGCCTAACACACAGAATTAAATCAAATTAACAGTGTTTAATGAAGGACAATCAGATCTATCATTCCGAGAAAGCCTCCACTGCCACATCAGAGGCTAATTGAATCCTCACCAGCTACCAAAGGCCACCTGTAGCCTCAAAGCATTCAAAAGAGGCATAGTTATACCAGAACAGAAGATATTCGCCTCAATACCATTGAATAGTTATTTCAGATCAAAGAACTTATTACAAACTGTCAGCAGAGTTATTACAAAGATGAGAAAAAAATTTAAAGTCAACAAACTCTGCTAAGAAGATCAAACACTTAATACAAACCCATTAATATAGAGGAAATATCTAAAATCTTCTCTGTTGAGCCCCTCAAAGGCCAAGAAGCATTAAACTATATTAATTGAGCTTGTAGATCTTTTCTCTCATCCCACCTCCTCATTTTTCTATAAAATCTTCTTGAGGAGCTCATTGTAAAGGGTTGGTTGTATAACTTTGATATATACTTGTGCTCAGAAATTTCTACATGTAAATAGTGTTCAGAGGCTCGTGAAGCTCTTTTTGTAATCAAATAAGTTAGGCTGAGAAGAGAAGAGGACTGCTGAACTGAAACATTGGACCTGAAGAATGTAACTAGATTGACATCAATATACAAGCTTATTTTTGGGATCCTGGTCTATATCACTGGTGAAGTGCTTCTTTCTGTGTTATTGTTTTCCTTTCATGTATGCCATTTTTTCCTCTTATTCTTTGATAAAGAATAGAAAGCGTAGAGTTAGTATTTACTGTTTACAGTACCCTTCTCTGACTGATAAGCTTTATCTCAATGTTTTCCTCCAAGTTGTGTGTTTAAGAATGACTTAAGTTAAGTGTAAACATTATCAAGGAATGTTGGTTTTCCCCTGTCTTGATGTGCGAAGCTTGAAAGGAAGTTCTTGAATGTTATTTTCATTATGTACTCAGTAGATTTAGACTAGGAAATTTTATGGTTTGCCCTGTCTTCTAGTTCTTTCTTCAAAGGTAGTTCTGAAAGTTTCCCTAAGAGTATGCTGAAAGAAGTTTAGATTTAAAAATATCTTATCTGATCTTAAGCTGCACTTTGTTTTTCTTACCTGTTTTCATCCCTTCTGAAAGTAATTATGTGGATTACTGGATTGTTTGTCTGATAAGTTAGCTTCAATATGAGCTTGTCCAAAGAAGTCTATGGTTAACCCTGTCCTTTGGTTGGTTTTAAACAGTTACTTAAAAGGCTTTTCATGTTTGGAAAGACTAATAAATCCTGGTTGAAATTATTGTCTTTTTCCACCCCTTCAACACTTTTATTGTTCCATTCCATCATTTTATCTAAGAGATCTTGTGATATAGATGACTTTCCCCTTGGACCACTCTTGAAATTGTTGCACAATTAAACCCTTTTATGACTCCATAGCCTAATGGACTAAAAACCAGTGTCATATCTATCCTATCAGCCAAAGCTTGTTCTGATTGCTTATACCTTCACCCCTTTGAAGCTCTTTCATTTTAGGACTTTCCATTCAACTAAAAATCATGCTCAACCATAAAAAATAAAACAAAAACCCTTGTTCTTAATAACTAGCCTAATATCACATTTCAAGCATTAAAGATAAATCAATATTTGCACTTATAGAGAGATCCCTCTTTGGATTTAGGAGGGCTAGATCCTAGAATCCTAAAGTGGTTCAAGTGTTCTCCCTGCAGCTTTAGTCTCACCAATCTACTAGAATTACAGGGATATAACATTTCTGGCGACTCCACTGGGGAGTTATGAGTGAAATTACACCTATATATGCTTAAGGACCTCAGGAAAACACTGGATTCAAGAATATTTTGTGTATTAGCCAGTTGAGCCACCAGGCATAACATTCTAGCAACTCCACTTGGGAAATTTCTGAGTTAGTAAGAATTTAAGTACACCTTAGGACTCTAGAAAACCCTTGATTCAAGAACATTGTTCAGTGAGTACAAGTAGCCCTATTCAAGCACTACCAAGCAAATGGTAATCATGATAAAACTTGTTGAATCAATGACAAACTAAGGAAACCTTAGGATTATCATAAGAGTTTATCAAACCTTGAAGGATCAGCTAGCTTAGCCATAAGAGTATATTTTCTTTGTCTCATCATCGTAGCTAAGTGTTGAAACAAATTTAGGACACTCTTAGAACCCATAGGAATGAAATAACTCAGAAAACTCAAAAATATTTCAGATTGGTATTCAAATAAGCATGGTGGTGGACCATAAAACCTTTTACCTCCAAAAGAGCTAAAAATTTCCACCTGGTGACTCCACAATCCTAAACAGACCTCAAGGCTCCACTTGGAAGACCCATTATCATCATAACATCATTTAAACTCAGTTAGAGGACTTTAGGATTAAATTTTTCTTGTTAAAATATCAGTTAGCCTCTTAAATATTGTCATATTCAGTCAAACTTTTCTTGTTTAGTTGGGTCTGAAAAACACAGCATAGTGGCTCCTAGAAATATTCATACTAGAGCTTACCCTAACCCAAACCCTCCTGAGATAGTTGATAACCCTGAAATAATCCTTAGGAAGTCTCCTGAGGTTAAATCTTCAACTATTTTCAGATCACCCCTTAGAGCTAATTCTGTTCCTGAAAACCTTGCAGCTCTACAAAATCCACAAGTTGACTTAAGAAATCCATTTAGAACTAGGTCGCTTGAGGATTTAGATCAGTTAGATTTAGAGTCTTCACCTTCATCCTCAGATAGAAGTGAACATCTTGTTAGCAGAGAAACTACACCACCAGATTTACATTTCCTACATAATTTTGGTTTCTCTCATCCAAGATCTGCTCAGCAATCTATTTCTGGTCCATCCACATCTGTTCTTCATAAATCCACTGTCCAAAACACTCCACTTTAGCCCACCTTCCCTCTTGTTAATCCACCTCTTGTAAATCCACCTCCACCCCCTATCATGGTAACATGGTATGCCCTGTTGGTTCTTCCTTTACCATTAGTCAATCTTTCATAGGACTATCAGTCCAAGATACCATTGTATGATGCTATTAATGCTACTACTATTTCACAACATGTGGATAAGATGAATTACTACTTTAACAGAAATGAGATTGATGATGAAACTGTCAAACTTAGATTATTTTCTCAGAGTTTAGGGGGAGAAGTAAGAAAATGGTTTAAAGGCTTAACCCCTCACAGTATTAATGATCTCCAAGCCTTCCATCAGTTATTCTTAAACAAATGGGAAGTCAGGAAGAACCCTCTCCAAATACTTTCTGATTACAAGAATCTCCAAAGAAACGCTGGGGAAAGTGTACAAGATTATTGCACTAGGTTTAACAGTGTTTATAATTCCCTGCCCCCAGACTTAAAACCCCCACAAGGCTCAGCTTTAAACACGTTTCCTAAAGGATTTGATCCTAAAATGGCCTATTAGCTAAGAGAGAGAGATCCTTTAACTCTTGAAGATATGCGAAAAGGATCTCTTGCGGTGGAAGTAAATCTAATGGAGAAAAGAGAAAGAATGAGAAATGAGAAGAAAGTGTCCTTTAGAGAGGAATCTACACCTTCCACATCTAGCTCAAATATGGAAAGAATTATGGAGGAGATGATGAAAAATATGAGCATACTTGAGAGAGCACAAGCTAGTCAAAACCAAACAGCTCCTCAAAACAGAAATCAAAACCAAAATTAGAATTTTAGGAGAAACCAGCCACAAAACAGACCAAGGGAGGATGATCAACAGATCACTCCTCCTTTTCATCAAAACTATGTAAGTGAGGTTGAGGAAACAACAAAAAAAACAGAGGAAGATGACATAAACATGTTGGGAGTAGATAATGATGACTTTGAAGTTCATTACAATAGAAAACAAGGTCTATATACACCCTATGATGACAAAAGAGCAGAAGATAAATTTTATTATCAAGAAATGGAAAATGTCATCATAGAAACCACAAAGGAATATGACCTTAGGAGTAAAAGCAATCAGGAAACTCCCAAAACTACCACCTTTGACAAATCTACAAAAAACAAGCCTGTAAATAAATCTAAAGTCACAAAGTAGAAAGACAAAATAGTAGCCGGAAATTCTGATAAAAACAAAGAGAAAAGCACTCAAAGCAATGAAAAACAGAGTGCAGACCTTAGTAGTGCTAGTACCTCAGCTAGTGCTCCTGTCAAAACAATTCTAACCAATGTAAATAGAGAAAATCAGCAAATTGATCTTGTTGATAAAATGGTGGTCAACAAAGCTTAAAAAAACCTTGTAAAAAGCCAGCTACCTTTCAATTTGGAGCAAGAAATTTCCAAGATAAAGATCTATGTTCCCCTTACTGAATTAGCCACCCAAAATGTGTATAGATCCCAAATTTTGAAGGCTTTTAACATAGAAGAGAATAATGACACTGTCAATCTTAATGATGACCAACCAGAGCTCATATTTGGTCCTAAGATTGAGGGTAGATATCAAGAAGGACCAGTTCCTCCATTTTATGTTAGTTTACAAATTCATGACAAAATTTTGCAAAACGTTATGCATGATTCCGTGGCCTCTCACAATTTAATGCCCAAAGCTGTAATGGATAGCCTAGGCCTTGAAATCACTAGACCTTACAAATATCTTTACTCCTTTAACTCAAGCAGAGTGAAATGTTTAGGATTAATCAAAGACCTCTGTGTTAACTTAGCAAAAATTCTAGCCAAGTGTTTAGTCATGGATATTGTAGTAGCTGATGTACCCCCAAAGTATGGTATGCTATTATCAAGGTCGTGGGGAGCTAAGTTACAAGGAACTATGCAGATGGATATGACATATGCGACTATCCCTGTTTTTAATCAAACTAGAAGACTTTACAAGGAGTCTCATATGTAATACATGGTTACTAGCCAAGAGAGACTGCAAAACTCTCCCCTTTATTCTGTAAATACGGGCCTTGACTCATTTATCCTTTTCAATGATGAAACATTTAGTGAACAAGTGACCTTAACTGAATTAATGGTAGATAGAGAGGAGGAGGAAGACAATACAGAAGTGTCAAAACAGTTTGCTAAACCCGAAAACTACAGCAAAAAAACACAGGTATATAGCTACAAATCATTCATCCATTGCCTTTAAACCTTGAGAGTCAAGAAAGCAGTCCTCAACGCAATGAAAAATCTGAGGAACTAAAACAAATTCAATGAAGTGTTGATCTTCAAGAACAATCTGAAATCACGCTAGTTGAAGAGGATAGTAACCAAACTGATAAACCTGAAACTAGTCCTCTTTGGAGTATGAACTTTGATGGGGCTTGCACTAGGAGAAATGCTGGTGCAGGCAGCTGGATATGTAACATCGAAAATAATCACACTGAAGGCCATTCCTATAGATTGAATTTTCAGTGTTCGAATAACATAGTGGAATACGAATCCCTTCTTTTGGGCTTACACTTGTTGAAGAAATTAGGAGCCAAAATAATTAAATTTTATGGAGATTCAGAGTTAATTGTCAGGCAAGTGAATGGGGAATACAACGCCAAACACCCTAGACTTAGAGCCTACAGGAACGATGTCATGGATTTGTTGAAAACTTTTGAGGAATCCCAACTTATTTTTGTCCCAAGAGAAAATAATATCCTCGCCCACAGTTTAGCTTTCGCTGCTAGAACGTGCTTAACACCATTTGAAACCAAACAATGCACAACTCAAATTAAATTCAGACCAGCTGTCCCTGATAATGAGAAATATTGGCAAGTGTTTGATGGAGACAAACAAATAGAAGACTTCCTGCAGTCCAAAAATGAATTTGAACCACCAAGTTCAGATTCATATTATGAAACAGACTGTCCTAGTGAAGAAAATATACTTGATAAAGAAGAAGAGTCTCCAGAGACAACTTATGTAAATCTGTTGTCTAACAAACTTGAAAACAAAATAGAAATTGTTGCAGAGTTAGAAGAAGAAGACTTAGAAACTCTGCAGACTAACAATCAAAGTTTTCCAAAAGGTCTAGTCCCTTTATAAAAGCTGTTTGATTTCAATGATGTGGCCAAGAAACCGAAACTGAAGCCTATTGAATCTGAAGTTGAAGATTGTAATATAATGAGTGAACTAAAACCAAATATGATCAAACTGTCTAAGACTTTACCAGCTCACATCAAACTGAAATACATAGAGTTGTTTAAAGAATTTTTTGATGTTTTTGCATGGAGTTATGAGGATATGAAATCCTATGACACTGAAATAATTTAGCACAAGATACCTCTCAAGGAAAACCAAAAGCCATTTAAACAAAAATTGTGCAGAATAAACCCTCTTCAGTTACCTTTGGTTGAGAAGGAAATCAAGAAAATGTATGAAGCTGGTATTATTGTTCCTATTAGATATTCAGAATGGGTGTCTAATGTAGTGTCAGTTAGGAAGAAAATAGGAGAGATTAGGCTTTGTATTGACTTTAGAGACTTAAACAAAGACTCATTGAAGGAAAAATACCCTTTACCCAAGATGGATCATATTTTACAAAGGGTAGTTGGTTCTAAAATAATTTCTTTGCTAGATAGCTACTCGAGATACAATCAAATTTTAGTACATCCTGATGATCAACTCAAGACAGATTTTACTACACCTTGGGGCACTTTCATGTATATGAAAATTCCCTTTGGTTTAATGAATGCTGGTGCTAATTTTCAGAGAGCCATGGATATTGCATTCTTGGAATAATTGGGCTACTTCATCATTATTTACCTTGATGATGTCATTGTTTTTTCCAAGACAGATAAAGAGCACTTAGAACACTTGAGAAAAGTATTCGAGAAATGTAGAAAGTTTGGGATATCTTTAAATCCAAAGAAAACACTATTTGGTCTCCAAGAAGGTAAACTTCTTGGGCACATCATATCAGAGGAGGGGATAAAGATAGACCCAAAAAGGATCGAGGCTATATTGCAAATCACTCATCCTCGAAACATCAAGGAAATACAATCTTTCATTAGAAAGATTAATTTCTTGAGAAGTTTCATACCCAACTTAGTTGAGCTCCTTATAAACTTTACAAACATGCTGAAAAAGGAACAAGGAGTTAAATGGACCTTGGAAGCAAAGAAATCTTTTGAGCTGGTAAAACAAGCATTAACCAAAACACCAGTTCTAATTTTCAAAAGATTTTTACATTTTTTCATTTGCATCAGAACATACAATAGATTTTGTCCTATTGCAGAAAAATCCACAAGGACAAGAGCATCCAATTGCATTCTTTAGTAAGGCATTGAGAGATGCTCCTTTGAAGTACAACATTATGGAAAAACAAGCCTTTGCTTTGTTCAAAGCTTTAAAAGACTTCAGAGTATACATCTTACACTCCCACATCATTGCCTTTGTTCCAAATTCAGTTGTGAAAAACATTCTAACACAGGACCCAGATGGAAAGAGAGGTAAGTGGATAGCTGTGATACTTGAATATGATCTAGAGATCAAGCCCACTAATCTCATTAAAGGCCAAGGTCTAGCTAGACTAATAGCTGAATCCAATTTTGAAGTTCTTGATATAAATATGATAAATGCTTTAGATGAACAAGATGAATTATCAGCTCCCATTATTGAAGACCATTTTATGAATTCCTCTTGGTATGCTGATATTCTATATGTTTTTCTTAATTTGAATACACCTCCTGGTTTATCAAAAACAAAGGCAAGGTTTTTAAAGTTAAAAGTTGTAAACTACTGCATTCTAGATAAATTTCTTTATTGGAAAAATGCAAGTGGGTTATTGCTTAAATGTTTGCCTAAGAATGATGTAGAGAAGGTTAAGCACGAGTTCCATGAAGAAGAATGTGGAGGCCACCTCTACTAGAATACTACAGCCAACAAAATCCTTAGAGCTGGTTAATATTGGCCCACCCTCTTTCTAGATGTACACAAGATGATAATTGCCTATCATAAATGCGAACTCTTTGAAGGAAAAATAAAATTTCTTCCCTTACCTTTCCATCCAATCACTGTTGAAGCTCCTTTTCAACAATGGGGTTTAGAATTCATAGGAGAAATCCATCCACCTTCATCTGCCCAACATAGATGGATTCTCACTGCAACAGGCTACTTTACCAAATGGATAGAAGCCATCCCTTCTAGACAAGCCAATGACTCTGTCATCATAAAATTCATTGAGACTCATATCCTCTCTAGATTTGGCTATCCTAGGAAGATCATTACTGATAATGCTGCAGCATTTGGATCCAAGAAGATAGTTGAATTATGTCACAAATATCAGATAACATTGGGCCATTCTACTGCTTATTACCCTCAAGGTAATGGGCTAGCAGAATCCTCAAACAAGAGTTTGGTGAACATAATGAAGAAGTTGTTGGAGGAAAACAAGAAGTCTTGGCACACAAAGCTAGTACATGTGCTATGGGCTGACAGATTAACACTTAAGAAATCTATTGGGATATCACCTTATCAGCTTGTGTATGGTACAGATGCAATTTTTCCAACCAAACTTGGTGTGTCAGTTATGAAGTTGATCCAAGAAGTGTAGTTTGAAGACAATGACATGATCAGAAGAATTAATCAGACTATACATATTCAACAAACCAGAGAGGTTAACAACAGAGCATTACAAAAGCAAGAGAGCATTAAGAAGCTTTTTGATAGAAGGACAAAAGCTAGTAATTTTAATATTGGTGACAAAGCTTTAAAGTGGGACTCAAGGAGAGAAGACAAGGGCAAGCATGGGAAATTTGATAACTTATGGCTTGGCCCTTATCTCATTCATTCTACTGCTGGTAACAATGCTTATTTTTTGCGGGAATTGAATGACGCTGAACTGTTTGGGGGTCCTGTCAATGGCAGGATGCTCAGACATTATTTCTCTTGACCATAATCAATGTGGAAGCCATTTTATCTTTTTTCTCATTATAAATATTTCATCCATCATTGCATTCAAAGTTAGAAAATTCAAAAATACAAAAAAATTAAAAGATAGAAAAGAGGGCAGATTGTAAAAACAAGAAAGGTACAGCCCCATACCAAAAAAGAGAAACAAAGTCTGAAAGTGTGCAAGATTAAATGCCACTCCTAAAAACACACTCCTAGTTAGTCATACAGCCTAATCATGACTAATTAGTTTTAAATTTACTGATGATAGGTTAGTGAAATTAGATTTTCCAAACATCTTAATCTTGGCTTATCAGTTAGGTAGATTATGATAGAAAATAAAGGTTCAAACAAGCCAAAAATCTGAACCTATGAGTTTCCAAAAGAAGAATGGCTCTAATATGTTTTAATCTGGAGCCAAAGACACAAGAAAACTGGTTCTAATATGCCCAAAAATTGAACTAGAAAAGAATGCAAGATAGCTCAAACAAGCCTAAAAACAGAGCTGAAGAATAGAGAAGGATGTGCTTAAAACTTTCATATCTTAAGCCTTCACCATTTTGATTTAATTTTCTGCAAATAATAATCTATGTGCAGCTTGTTTTTATGCCATAGATCAGTAGCAAGTTAGACTGTTCAAACCTGACTTGGATGCTTTTAAATTTTCTTGTTTTAGAAGTTAGAGAATAAAAATCTGTTAGACTGTTTAATCCTAACAGATAGTAGATTAGGTAGAGAAGTTTATGAACTCAATTGTTTAAACTGAGTTCATGGAGAAATAAGAAGTAGACTTAGATTATTTTTTTGCTTTCAAAAGAATAAAATTTTGTAGAAGAGTTTTCCAATCCAAATGCAGTATGAAAGAAGAAAAAATGTTAGATCAGTAGGATTGGGTAGGTATAAAGCTTGTTTGACAAAAGTTCCATTGTTTTTCATGACTGCTAACATTATGAGAACAGAATAAGATCATCCAAGTGAAGAAAGTTGCAGTCCAATGGATGAGGCATTGTTCAGCTCCCAAAGAATTCCAGTCTGAAGTTCTTGACACCTTCAAGAAGATGCCATCTCCATGTGGAGCCACTGTTAGCCACCTATAAAATTTGTCATATCAAATGGTGGCTAAATCATTTTTTGAAGCCTTCAAGAAACAATTTTATTGCCAAATTGTTAGTTCTTGAAGTCTTATGAAGATGACTTATCCTTGAGTTAATCTTCACTGATGTTTCCATCTCAATTCTGAAAAATCTGATGTTTGTAAGGAGAAAGGACTACTGGAAAAACCCATTTTTCCCTCATTTATACCCCTCCTTTCACTCAAATTAACCTTCATTTTTATCCCCTTTTACCTCATAAAATTCCTCTATTTTTCCTCTTTTCCCTTCTTCCCTTCATAAAAACCCTTAGATAAGGTTTAAAACTCTTTTTTAACCTTATCGGAAATCTTCAAAATCCTTTGAAATCCTTGAAAAATCATAAAAATGATCCTTTTCTGTGTTAAGGCCTTAAGCCCTCTTGGCCCTAGCCCCCAGCCGATTTATTTTTCCGCATAAAACCGTGTTAAGACCAAGCACTAAGGCCCGATCGCGCAATCGCAATCGGGCATTCCCTTGTATCTTGTTACCTTTCTCTTGTAAAAAATTCCAATTGTGATTGGTCCTATATATATAAAAACCCCTCCCTGATACGAATTTTCCTTTGTATTTCATAAAAAACCCACTTTTCCTATGTTAAAAGAAAACCCGCTAGTTCATTGTTTTAAACAAAATCAAACCATTGATCTAAAAACCAATCAACGATCGATGAAATCTCGCATCGGGGATTTTCATTTGGGCGCATTTGAAAGGCCCCTTCCTTTGTTCCAATTCCGATGAGCCCCTTTTGTGCTAAACCCAAAACCTGCGCCCAGGACCAAGCGATTAAGTCTCGAGTCCTAATCGCATCAGAGTTTTTCCATTGAACATATTTTAATAGTTTTTTCCCCCCTCCGACTGGCCACCTTGCGATGGCTTCCCAGCTGTTGATCTTCCCTCCCAGGCCCAGATCTGACGGCCTACGTCGTTCTGTTCAATAACCCGCATACTCGCCTTTGGCACCCATAACTTAATCTCCACCATTGATTTACCATTCAGATCAATGGTCCTTGTTCAATCGCATCGCAAATTTCATTTGTTCCTTTCCTCTCTCCCCCACCGATTGGAAACCCTCGATTGGATCTGGGCCGTCCATTTGCATTCATCCGACGGTCCAGATTGAAGCCCTCATCCTTTGATATTTTCATGAACCCCGCTATGTAATGTTTTCTATGAATACCAGCCGTTGATCTCTTCATATCAATGGCCCACAATGACCCATTCTCCGCCTGACACCTGCGCCATATCCCGTTTCATAAACCCCAAGATTGAATCTGAGTCGTTGATTTGTTTCATCCAATAGTCCATATCTAACCCAATAGGCCCAACACCTTTGGGTCCTACCTTTCTCCAGAGCAAATCTCCACCGTCCAATCCTTGATCTGACGGTCTAGATTCAAACTACCTAGACCCTACCCTATCTTTTATCACCCATGCATCTATTCTCCATCGCGCTCTCCTCATGACCGTCCGATCTGAGGCCCTAGATCTGACGGCCAGTGCGTGGTTTCGCGTGATTTTAAGCCTGAGGGTTAATGATTTAAAATTATGTGATGAGGGTGGTTTTAAAAGGCCACGTGTCGGCCAATAATGCATATCGCGTTCAAAAAGGTAATACCACCTATCCACCTTTTTGCAGCGCGAAACTAGTGGTTTCTTTGGTCGAAACCACTTTCCCCATTTACACTACATTTTCTCATTTTTAATCTCCACCGTTGATCTCTGAGATCTAATGGCTCAAGTTTTCTTTCGCCCTCAATTCATCGCCCTCCACCCATCCTCCAAGGGACTTCATAAGCGAATCTTTGCCATTGATCTCTGTGGCCGATCTAATTCGACGGCCTAGATTCTTCCCGAAACCCCAATTTGATTTTTAACCCTTATTTTCTCTGCCAAAGGTTTTTTTACCCATTTCCTTTGTATATTCTCCCGTTGCATGATAATGTGGCCCATCTACATTATATTATCTCGATCAATCTCGACCGTTGATCTCTGCAGATTAATGGCTTGGACTTAATCTCTTGCACCATTTATCCAACCGTCTCCCATCTGACCCATCGAGCAATCCTCACCGTTGGTTGTTTTCATCCAACGGCTGCGATCTAACCTCAGCTTCTGAAGCAGTCTGAACACTTCCATGCAAGATTTTTTCTAATATTTCTTTGTTTGTGTAGGTTTTAATGGTTTTTCAATTGTTTTAAAAGAGAATTGAAGGCCAGGGATGACGATCCCCCACACCTTTATTCATGAAAGAGATCGTTCTGCAGGGTTTACCATCAAATTTTACTGGTGCTTCATGAACACTGGCGACATTATAAGAGCCCTTTCTATGCCTCCACATCAACAAGATACAACAAAACTTAATCAAGAAAAGAGTATCCGTGTTGAAGGATCTAATTACAGAAGAAATGAAGAATTGAAGATTGTTTACACAGTTTTGAGGGATTACGGCCTAAATCGACTATCTAAAGCCTAATCCACTCAATTAAACACATTTTGAAGAAAAGAAGACAGAAATTAGGCCTAATTAAGCCCAACACACAGAATTAAATCAAATTAACAATGTTTAAAGAAGGACAATCAGATCTATCATTCCGAGAAAGCCTCCACCGCCACATAAGAGGCTAATTGAATCCTCACCAGCTACCAAAGGCCACATGTAGCCTCAAAGCATTCAAAAGAGGCATAGTTATTACCATAACAGAAGATATTTTCCTCAAGACCACTGAATATTTATTTCAGATCAAAGAACTTATTACAAACTGTCAGCAGAGTTATTACAAAGATGAGAAAGAATTTTAAAGTCAAAAAACTCTACTAAGAGGATCAAACACTTAATACAAACCCATTAATATAGAGGAAATATATAAAATCTTCTCCGTTGAGCCCCTCAAAAGCCTAGAAGCATTAAACTATATTAATTGAGCTTGTAGATATTTTCTCTCATCCCACCTCCTCATTTTTCTATAAAATCTTCTTGAGGAGCTCATTGTAAAGGGTTGGTTGCAAAACTTTGATATATACTTGTGCTCGAAACTTTCTACATGTAAATAGTGTTCAAAGGCTCTTGAAGCTCTGTTTGTGATCAAATAAGTTAGGCTGAGAAGCGAAGATGATTGATAAACTGAAACATTGGACCTAAAGAATGTAACTGGATTGACATCAATATACAAGCTGATTTTTTGGATCCTGGTCTATATCACTGGTGAAGTGCTTCTTTCTATGTTATTTTTTTCCTTTCATGTATGCCATTTTTTCCACTTATTATCTAATAAGGAACAACAAGCATAGAGTTAGGATTTACTATTTATAGTACCCTTCTTTGACTGATAAGCTTTATCTCAATGTTTTCCTCCAAGTTGTGTTTTTAAGAATGACTTAAGTTAAGTGTAAACATTATCAAGGAATGTTGGTTTTCCCCTGTCTTGATGTGCGAAGCTTGAAAGGAAGTTCTTGAATGTTATTTTCATTATGTGCTCAGTAGAGTTAGACTAGGAAAGTTTATGGTTTTCCCTGTCTTCTAGTTCTTTCTTCAAAGGTTGTTCTAAAATTTTCCCTAAGAGTATGCTGAAAGCAGTTTAGATTTAAAAATATCTTATCTGATCTTAAGCTGCACTTTGTTTTTCTTACCTGTTTTCATCCCTTCTGAAAGTAATTATGTGGATTACTAGATTGTTTTTCTGATAAGTTAGCTTCAATATGAGCTTGTCCAAAGAAGTCTATGGTTAACCCTGTCCTTTGGTTGGTTTTAAACAGTTACTTAAAAGGCTTTTCTTGTTTGGAAAGACTGATAAATCCTAGTTGAAATTATTGTCTTTTTCCACCCCTTCAAAACTTTTATTGTTCCATTCCATCATTTTATCTAAGAGATCTTGTGATATAGATGACTTGCCCCTTGGACCACTCTTGAAATTGTTGCACAATTAAACCCTTTTATGACTCCATAGCCCAATGGACTAAAAACCAGCGTCATATCTATCCTATCAGCCAAAGCTTGTTTTGATTGCTTGCAACTTCACCCCTTTGGAACTCTTTCATTTTAGGACTTTCCACTCAACTAAAAATCATGTTCAACCATCCAAAACCAAACAAAAACCCTTGTTCTTAATAACTAGCCTAATATCACATTTCAAGCCTTAAAGATAAATCAATCTTTGCACTTATAGAGAGATCCCTCTCTGGATTTAGAAGGGCTAGATCCTAGAATCCCAAAGTGGTTTGAGTGTTCTCCCTATAGCTTTAGTCTCACAAATCTGCTAGAATTACAGGGAGCTAACATTTTCTGCTATGATATTCTTCTTGCAGATCACCATAATGGCCATCTTCGAGAATTTGTTGATGACCATGAAAACACAGTCGTTGCCATGCTTAGTAGAAGGAAGGCCTGACATGCAATCCATGGAGATGGATTCCCCAAGTCGACTAGGGGTAGGAAGTAGAGTATAAAGGCCTTTCTTCTTGATGGATGGTTTGGATATGGCACAGGTAGTGAAGGATCTGATGTAATTCCCAACATCGAGTCAAAGGTTCGGCCAATAGAAATATTTTTGCAGTACTGTGATTGTTTTCTCAACCTAGAAATGCCCAGCGACCCGACTATAGTGTGCTTCCAAAATCGTCTTGGCACACTCACATGAAGGAACACAAAGGTATCCCAGGTGACATATCAGTACATATTGGAGGTTAAAATTTGGAACTTGCTTACCCTCCAAGAGCGTCTTTTATGTGCGGACGAATTTTGGATCGCTCTTGTAGAGAAGCGGCTAATCAGTTGTCTCGTGCCCACAAGAGTTTAGCACGATGTTTAGTGTCATGATCAGTGGTTGGCTGAGGCAGTCTGTAACATTAATGGTGCTTCCCTTCTTGTACTTGAAGTTCAAATGAAACTGTTGTAGATACATGAACAACTTCTAATGGCGATTGTTGTGCAGCTTCCCTTGTGTCTATGAACTACCGAGGTCAGTGGTATGGGTGGATGACTGTTTCTTTCCCCAAAATGTAATGCTTCCATTGTCGTTAAGCCTGCACAATGGAATATATCTCTTTTTCGTAAATGGGATACTTTCAGACTGTGTCGGATAGTGTATAACTATGATATGCCACTAGATTCCCCTGTTGAGTAAGAATTGCCCTAGTAGCATAGTCTGAGGCATTTTTCTTGATCTCAAATGGTTGTTGCAAGTCTGGTAATGTGAGCAGTATTTTAGAGAAGAGGTGATGTTTCAAATCGATGAACACATTATATTGAGATTCATACCAAAATAATTTTTCTTTCGCTCCTCCCTTGCTGACTTGGCTCAAGGGCCAAGTGATATGAGAGAATCCCAACATGAGCCTGCAGTAGAAATTGGAAAGACCCAGAAAGTTGCAGAGCTCTCTTAGAGTGGTTAGGGTTGGCCAATCTCGAATGAATTGGATCATGGCTAGATCCACTTGCACCCCCCACTCATCAATAATGTATCTCAGTTACTAAACCTGGGTCATGCCAAAATTTCGCTTCTCCAAATTGGCACACAACTTTTGTTGTCGCATTTTTTCGAGGACCTGTCGGATGTGGTGGAGGTTTTCTTCCCAAGTCTGGCTGAAGATCAGGATGTCATCCAAGTACACTACTAAAAATTATTTGGTGAGTTTCTGCAAGATACCATCCATCAACCTCATGAAGGGTGCGGGATCATTGGTCAACATGAAAGGCATGAACAACCATTCGAAAAGGTTGTCCTTGGCTTTGAAGGTAGGTTTCCACACATCAGAGGATTCGATTGGTACCTGGTGATACTTGGACTTCAAGTCAATCTTGATGAAATATTTCCCCCCCTTGAGTTGGTCTAGAAGGTCATCATTATGTGGGATCAGGTACCTATTCCAGATAGTGATCATTTTCAGCGCCCGATAGTTAATACAAAGTCTCCAAGACCATCCTTCTTCTGCACCAACATGATTGGGCTCTCACAGGGCGATGAAATTGGCTAGATGTGACATTTCTGTATCATCTCCTAGATCTGCCTCTTGATTTCATCATTCTTCGTAACAAAGCGTTGATAGATTGGTCCATTGGGCAGCGACACACTTGGGATCATATCGATGGGGTGCTTAACCTGCCAATGCAGATGGACCCCTTTGGGTGAGGTGAAGATGTCATTGTACTCTTCCATGACATTTTCCATATGATTTTTTCTTGCAGAGGAGCTCTGTCTGGAGGCTGTGGCTAAAGTATTCTTCTTTCCCTCAGGGTATATTATCAGAAAAAAAAAGTTTCTCAGTTTTTGAAATGAGCTTACTACATTGTTTTGGAGTAAATAAAGAGATGGCGGCATGTGGTGCTACCTCTGGTATCGTGTACAACTTATTTCCCAAAGTAACAATAATAGCGTGAGGTCAGGTTTCATACACAACATGTCACTTCACGACCTCGGCTAAAATTTGGTTCTTTTGGCTCCCACTATTGACAATGAACTGCAGCAGGGAACCCTTTACCCACGTCTAGAAATGGAAGATATGATCTCCCTCCTCTGGATCTTTCAGTTCCTCCTTCTGGATCTTCCAGTTCATCCCTCTTGATATTCGTGGTGGCAACAGTTGCGTTGGTCTTGACATCGATAATCTGATTCCCTTTATCATTCCACTTTTCAGGTTCTTATTCAGAGTCAGAGAATGCATTTGATTCAAAGGCTTTCTGATCGGCCACTAGTGACTGCTTGGCCTGACACTCACTTGTGTTGTGTGTGGAGATCTTATGTAACTCACACCACTTTCCCATGTTCTTCTTTGGCTTCACAGTGTTTTTCTTTTCTTGTGGCTTTGGCGGGTTATCCTAGTCCACAGCGCCTTGGCTTTGTCATTTTTTCTGTAGTTTTGGGGCACCTTTCCCATGCTTCTGATTCACAGATCCAAAGTCTCTCTTCTTCTGTTTGAACTTCTGCTCAATCTTGGTAGCATACTGATATATTACGCCAAGCGAGGGTATGGAACAGATTTGTCAGCTCATGCACATCTTGATCCCTTTATTTCCACAACATAGTCCATTGGATGTACTTATCCTCATAGCTCCCCACGGGATGATATTGTTCCTTGATGGCGTCTCAGAAATAATTCCAAGTGGGTGCATGTAGGTTTTAACTCTATACAAAAATTATCTGCAAACGAATCTTAAAAACAGAAAATAAACAATAACCACATAATAAAACATAAAACAAATATACATAGATATTTTCCCCTGGATCCCAAATCGGGACTACCAGCTTAATTTTTCATTGTATTCCTTTTTGTGTTACAACACACACACACACACACATACACACACAGATATATATATATATATATATATATATATATATATATATATATCGAAGCATTCATAAACCCCAATCCATTAACCCTGGATTAGAACATAACAGTAGTTCCCTTGACTAGATCTAAAAAATACCAGTGGCCGAAAACCGTCATGTCCCAAAACCATGTGCAAACCCATGCACAAAACCATGGGTGGGCCCACCCACCGAAAAATAGGGTCCAAAAAATTTTCCCGGGGTGCTACCCCGAACCCTAAACAGGGGGGTTGCCGCCCCCCCTCTGAACCCCTTCTGCACCAACACAATGTAAAAAGGTTCGTAACACCCCCCTGTGACCTCCCTGCGCGTGTGACTAATCATGGAAATAATATAACACATACCCAACAGTGCAGCCGAAAATAGACAGGGTTCCCTCCCGTCTTTTCTCACAGGAGGTTTCCCACCAATCTTTCACATGGTGGGCGGCTTTGAGGAGCACAAATGTAATATTTTCCCAGTTTGAAAAGTCATGAACCTGTTAATGTCAGTTTTTGCATACTACCACCAATAATCAAATAGACTCTTATTATGTCATTTTAGGGTCCCATTTTCAAATTTTTATCATTCCATTAGGTCATCATGTAAAAATTTGGTCACTCGATGTAGATCTAGGTATGATTTAACTCCTTCAAAAATTTTACTAGTTGCTAGCTCATTTCCCTCTCAGATGAGTGTACCATCATTCATAATTTGTCATCATCATTACATTAATTTTCATCATGGTTTCATTAATTCCAGATTCTCCATTATGTCTTTAAGGTTCCAAGGTCATCAAATCATGATTTAATGCATAAAGTCTAGCAAGTGAAGGAGTGACAATAATGTAAATTTCATCAATAAATTTGATTTCAAAGAAAAATGTAATTTAATGTTAAATGTAATTTCATATTCTTAATTTTTTATAAGTACTTCAGAGTTCCAAGAAGCTGCAAATACTCAAGTTCCACAAGAAAATGTTCAAGGTTCCAAGAAGAAAATAAATGTTCAAAAGGCATCAAAAGTTTAAAGTTCAAAAGATAAAGTTCAAAATTCAAAAGATGAAGTTCAAAGTCAAAATGGAATTTTGGTGGGTTACCCCACTAAAGTTGAAGAAGATGATATAAAAATAAAATAAAGGAGGTTTATATACATCATTTAACTTTCTCCCAACAAAAATTCAGCTATCATTGGAAGCAAGGTCAAGTTTTTAGCTCTCATTAGCAAAAATTTCTCCTCGCTGCGCATCCAGAAACGTCACTGCACTTTTCATTGCGCTTCCAGACTCTTCGTTGCACTTTTCGATGCACATCTGAACACCTCATTGCACTTCTTGTTGCACATCTACCAAGTTCGTTGTGCATCTGAGCAAAGAGGTGGGATATAATAAACAAATCACAGGTTTATTTTCCATTTCTTTGAAAAAGGACAAGGTTGTTATGGCAGGGATAGAGTTCAATTTGACACTATAAGCTATCTCCACAGCCACTTGAATACCAAATCATGGAGAAGATTGGTTCAAGGGTATGATTCTTGATGATGAATACTTCAAACCCTACTTGAAATCAGCCTACAAAGATGCTCCATTGCATGTATTTCCTTTCAGATATTTATTAGATAAATATGCTCCATTATTGAAGTCCATTATGAGGTTTTTCATTTGTGAAGGATGTTTTTCAAGACTTTATCAGTAACACATAAGACTACTAATTCATTTTACAGTTGTGAAATCTCTTAACTTGTGTAATTACCTTTTCAAAATTGTGTCCAAGATGGCATAGAAGATACATGAAAAGGGCAGAGATCATATAGACATTATTTTCCACCACAGTCTAATTAAGATCATCATTCTTCACCAATTGCAAGAGAAGAAAATCACTTGCGAGTAATTTTTGGAAAGGATAGTTCAGTGGTACTTGGTAGAGCCAGTATAGTAGCAATAATTGTCTTCCGCAGAGAATGATGTGGGATCACCAAGCAATATGGAGGAACAACCTCCAAGTGACAGGGATGAGGAGCAGCAAAATAGAGCTAAAGTATCAAGCCATGAGGAGCACCATTCACCTAAAAGGAGAAAAAAGGAAAAAGAGGTTAGAAATTATCAGAGAGGACATAGGTAAGTGTTTTCTCCACAAATTGTCGAAAGGGCCTTGTCTTCTACATCAGCAAATTAGGGATATCATGAACAGCAGGAGATAGTCATCAAAGAGAAAGAAGCCCTTCACCATGACATTGAGATGGTGGACTTGGAATCCAAAGATGAATAGGAAACCCTAAACCTAGTCATCAAAGGAAAATACGCCAAAATAAGAGAGTTTCAAGATAATTCTGCAAGGGCATAGTTTTTTAACTCCTTTCTTGAGCAAGAGAACAAACAGTTGAAGGAAAAGCAGGTACTTGGAAATGGACTTGTTGAAAGCTAAGAGGCAAGATGCTAAAGGCAAAGCAGTGATTAGACATGATGAGTTTGATGAGGATGAGGCCCAGATTACAAGGAAAATACCAAAAACAAGGGACCTAAAAAGATCATTGGAGCAGGAAAAACAACAAAAGGTACTTCGTGTATAAGAACTTACCTTTGAGGAAAGAATTGTAATGGAAATCAGTGATGATCGGGAAGTTTGGCTTGATAGAGTAAACATACACCTAGAGAAGCTCCTTCATAAGGAAAACAAGGACAATCAAATGTTGAGCCACATGGTTGAACACTACCCTACCAGAAACAAGATTTGCAATGTCAAGGTTAAGCAGTTGCAAGATAAGAAGAAGGAAACCCTAATCAGCCAAAAGGAGAGGGGTAAAATCCATTTTCTTGTTGATGCCTCATTAGTTGCATGACACACTTTTTTGGAGCCTCACATAGAAGCCTCACACAATAATTTTGAAAATTTTCAAATTTTGGGGTTTTTAGACAAATTCTAAATTTTTGGTGCAGACTGGTGTAGACTAGTGCAGTTTTTTGTCTCTCCCTAGAAGCACAGTGAAATTTGCTGCACTTTTGCTACAGGTATCCAAAAAGGAAAAAAATTATATTTTTGGAAAGCTAATAAAAAATTAAGAGAACCCAGTTTGTCAAATTTCAGGTTTAGAGCTCATTTTTCAAGGAATTTGCAAAAAGTGGTCAAAAATCACCTCTCTACCTCATTTTCAGAAATTCGTCGCGCTTCTAGGAGTAGTCTTGGGAGAAAGATCTTTTAGCGGGCTTAAGGAAGCCAAATTTGTTGCTTGAAAATCTTGGAGTCATCTACACTTGACCAAATACTAGAGAAACTCTTCTTTGCAAATTTAGATGATGGGAAGGCACCCAAAAATGCTTTACAAGAAATTTGCTACGCTTCTAGAAATTCCCTGTGTAATTTTACAATTTTCCCTTGTAATTTTCATTTGACAATTTCACTTTGGGAAATGTAAAACAGTAATTGTAAAATGGTAAAGGGTTAAAATTGAATGTAAAAGGCATGTTAATAGAGTTAAATAGGTGTATTTACCTCTCGGTGATGCTTGGAGAGGACTTCTCTAGTTGGTTTTCTAAAAGGAGAAATAGTTCATAACCTCCCTAGTTTTTTGCTTAGTTGGAGAAAGACTTGGTTTCAGCTCCACAAGTCATGGATTTGACCCATGAGGCTGGGAGAAGTCTATTTTGGTATATATCTATCATCTTCTATCTCATTGCAAGGGTTGGCTGTTGTGGAATTGATCTTTGAACATTGGTGTATTCAGTAATTTTTTGTAGGAACTAATAGATAGAGTTGCAGTTATTGTGGTGGGATTCCTGTGGTATGTGTTTTAGTAGTGTTTCCTCTTATTTTTGAATTTATTATGCTTTTCATATTCATGCCCATATCTCAATGTGATTTATTTATAAGCTATATAATAAGAATTCATTACTTTGATGCTCTGTTTTGGAGGAATTATCATAGTTGTGTTTCACTTTCTTCTGATATACAAGAATTCATGATTTCCATGCTCTTTTTGAAACCCTACTAGTATAATCACACTCATCAAGATACCTGAAAGTGATAAAGTGTGTGCATACCTTGCCCCATAAAATATTACAAGTATGATTCTCAGTGCCCTAACCTAGTTTTTCCTAGACCTAACTCGTCATCTAGCACCCAAAATCAATCAAACCCTAAAGATTGTTATACCTAGCCTAAAATATTCATTATCTAGTAAATTTGGTTGTGATATCATGGAGAGAGCCCTCTCCTTCCTAGTAGGGATAGCTACTAGGTCAAAGTTGTCTGTGGTTACTTTTGGTGGTCTCCTTCTCAGCCTTCAGAGATCTGGTGGAGTGATAACAGAACTAAGAAATACCCTTCTAATAGATTAAACCATCTATCTATGATGTCTGCATATATTTGGCCCTCAAATATGGGAATGTACAATTTTACTTGTACATTAAAAGGAGTTGCACCTCCAGAGTGGCTGCTGGATGGAGATGCGCCACCAGTGGGAAGTTGTTGAAGGATCTGGGCAAATTTATCCATCATCGCGTTCCTTTGTTTCTCGAGGGCCTCCTCAAGAAATATTTTGATAGGATCTCCTACTCGCTCGCCTTTCTTTTTGTCCCCCATGGGCGGTCATGGTTTGTGAGGCTTATCTTGCAAAGGTTCAACTAGATCGAGCCCTAACTCCTTATACCCCGACCTCATTGGGGACATGAAAAGAAGGATCGATAAAGAGAAAACCAATCTGATGCCACTGATCTAGACTTATGTAGAAATTATATGCACTAAGCATGCATATTTCCTTGATTCACCTGATCTCACAATATTTAACTTCTTGCAAAATACTGAATCAATTCCACTTGTTAATCTTTTGTAGATAATTTAATTGCACACACATGTAAAGCATAAATAAAAACAATCGCACATAACACAGTTTTTAACCAGAAAATCCTGAAGCTGAAGACCCCAACTATATATTATGTATCATGGAGATCATATGACAATCCTCATACAATGATTATCAAGCTCTCAGTACAGTACAATTTTCATACACTCATCAGGACCAATCTTGCAAATCCATGCACCGATCTCTGCCCCCTACTAGCCTACCTCCATTGCGCAATCTTTGCTAAAGAATAGATCTGAATGAATTCGAATTACTCTTGCCTTGATTGCGCAATCATCATTAGCAACTCTAATGTGTGTGTGATGCAATCAATGCATCACTATAGTCACAATAGATAGTCTATCTTAACCTTTCACCTATCTCTCCACTGGGTCTCCACTGAAAATGCCATGCACTGTAGTTAACTGTTGTATTGTTCAGTTGATTAATGAGTTATTATTTGTGAATTAATTACCTAATTAATTCACTCCACTCTCACTAGTGTATCATTCAGTTAGACTAGATACAACTAGCTCAACTGAGTCTAACTGAGTTAAACTGAATACAATTCCATAAACTACTCTTCCAACTATGTCATAACTCTACCACTTGAGTTCTAACTGAGTCCTCCATGCATTAGCTCCAGTAAACCCTTGGGAATTGCATAATTCCCTCAGTCCACTGATGTGCCAATCTGTGCACTGAAACAAAGTGCTCCAAGAGAATAAGTTGTTGTTTAGAGTTTGATTATTCTTAAGAGCTAATAATAATCGACATGCATCTATTTTTATATCAACGATCTATAAATATAATTCGCCCAATATTCTAAAAATAGAACTTCATCTATTTTTCCAAATCGATCAACCATCCACAAATACCATCCTGTAACTTCTGAAATATGATCATCATGTCTAAAAATAGACTTGTGCCAAAAATAACCTGCGGGCCCACTTAGTGAAGGCGACTCTTTTCACTAAGCTCATCATCTTGTTGAATCTCAACACTCCCTCTCAACAAGATAGGGATTATCCTTCACCCCGATCCTGCCTCTATGGTATTCGAATTTTCTTCTAGTGAGTGCCTTCGTCAGAATATCTTCATCCTGATCCTCCGTGGGAATGTACTGAAGCAACATGATCTTCCGCTGCACACAATCTCTGATATGATGATATCGGATATCAATATGTTTAGATCTATCATGAAACACAGGATTAACCGAGAGTTTAATGCAACTCTGATTATCACAATGTATCACTGTGGGATCTAAATGTGAACTGAAAAAACCAACCAGAATCTTCCTCATCCATATAGCCTCACATGCAGCTTGACTTGCTGCCATGTATTCCGCTTCCACTGAACTGAGTGCCATGGATATTTGTTTCCTACTATACCAAGAAACTGTCGTAGATTCGATACTGAAAATCCCCCTTGATGTGCTCTTTTTGTCTATTGGGCTTCCTGCCCAATATGCATCCATGAAGCCATGCAAATTCACCTCATTCGTCTTTTTGTACCATAAAACATACTCAGATGTGCCCCTAAGATATCTCAAAACATGCTTGCCTACCTTCCAAAAGAGCTTGGTAGGCTTAACCATCGCTTGTGAAAGCTGGTTCACCGCATAGCATATGTCCGATCTTGTATTGATTAAATACATGAGTGAACCCACTAACCGTCGATAAACAAGGGCATCCCACTACCTCTCGTCGATGTAGCATCCTCTTTCTTCAGTCTCCCCGGAAGAGGAGTGTCGATAGGCTCGCAACCTTGCATGTGAAACTTTCCGAAATATCTCCCGGGTACACTTGCCTTGAGAACAAACAAGACACCTTCCCCGCTTCCATATTTCCAATCCAAGGAAATAATGAAGGAGGCCCAAATCCTCATCTCAAACTCCTTTGCAAGATCTCATTTCGCATGAGTGTATATCAACTACTCATCACCGTTAGTATTACAAATCATCACTTCAAAGTACAATGATTAAAAGCTTACCCTACCACAACTGCACAAGTTTGCATCCGCCTCACTCTTGGTGAAGCCAAGTCTAGTGAAATAGCTGTCGATCCGAGTGTACCAAGCACAGGGTGCTTGTTTAAGCCCATACAGTGCTCTTTTGAGCCTGCACACATGCGACTTGCTGCTGAAGATCTCAAATCCTTCAGGCTACTCAATATACACCTCTTCCTCAATGATCCCATTAAGGAACACAGTCTTCACATCCATCTGATGAATGTGCCAACCCATCTACACTGAGAGAGCAAGGATGGCCCGTATGGAATGTTGAATCCTTTGTTAAACTGAGAGGGGGGGGGTGAATCAGTTTAATGAATTCATGGTCTTGTAAAACTTTCATTTACACTTATTTACATCTTCATTTCATGGTTAACTTAATGTACAGTGAAACCACAATCTTAATTAGTGAGCAGCAGGTATTAAGCAGATTAAATACAGAGTATCAACACATAATCATCATGTACATAGACACTAGATATAAGTGGAAACCCATAAGGGAGAAAACCACATGTTATTATTGTTGTGATGCAAAGGCAAGCTCTAACTCACTCTCACCACTGATTTTTTGTAGGCTCCAACCTACAGGAGGCTACAACCTCAGTACTGCAAGCTACAACTTGCAAGGAAGCTCCAACTCCTATCTAATTTCTGCAGGCTACAACCTACAGGAGGCTCCTACCTCAGCCAGCTACAACCGACATCTATCAAGCTACAACTTGATATGGAAGCACCAACTTCCTCACTCTTTCATAAACAACACATGTTGATTTACCTAGATAACAGTTATGTTCTGTTCCTTCTTCATTTCTGTCCACCAGCCTTCATATCTGCCTTATATCATCTCTGGATCTTCACAACTTCTCTATCTACTCCTCCTTCTTCTTACCCTCTCTACCTCATTTCTCCATTCTCTCTACTCTTTATGCATATCTATGTGACATCATTTATAGAGATTACCTTATGATTGTTTGTATTCCTCAGGGAATTTGAAGTGAATAGGTATGACTCTTTGCCTTCCATCTTCTCGTTTTCTTGCCTAGCACATTCAGAAAAATATAACAATATGTATACATTTCAATATTACAGTGGGGTATTTCTTTTCCCACGGAGAATTTCCTTTGCATCACAAGCAATGTAAAATTAATTAAAAAATTTACATTTACATTTGCAACAGATATATCTCATTAAACCCTTTCAGTTCTCGGCTCACTGTATGTTTGTATTTGCTGCTGCTGTAGTGTAACAGTTCTGCATACCTCTGTTCACTGCAACTCTATGTACCTTTTCATATATCAGATCTTAGAATCTGATCTTCTTTCTTCTCTCATCACACCTTCAGATTTTATTACAAAAATTTATTCAATTCTCAACAGAGCTTATCTAGCTCTGATATCACTTGATGGCGGGCTTACCCCGCTATATACCCACTATCTTCACTCTCTTTTTCATATAAAACTGCATTTCAAGTTTTAGCCCAAATAATTTTAAATCTAGGCAATTTGAAAATATTTTAGGCGGAAGCTTCTATATCTCAAATCTGAGATTTGAGATATTAGAATAAAATTCTTATGGTTATTAAACCCCACTTCCCAATCCGGATTTCAATATCTTATGCGGAAACTTCTTCAAGTTAGTTTTTCCAAGGTTTTAGAACCCACCACTATGACTTCACCAAACAATCCACTTTATATCCAATCAACTTTAATCAGGTTAATATTTGTAAGCACTTACCAGTCTTGATACATTCGGCCCCCTTATCAAAAACATATCATTTTAATCTATGGAATTCTTATGTTTTTAATCCCAAACGATATGACCTTCACTCAATGTGTTCACGGAACATTTCAATTCCATAAGTCTTCGACTTTTGGATTAAAACCCAACGCTGACCCATATTAAGGTTATGGCATCAACTTTTACTCATATTGGCTTGCTTTTCATTAATACCCATATAATACATTCTAATCAATGTTTAATTCTTTCAGGCCCACTCATTCACTGTTCAACAATTATAAATGCTGGCTCATACCTCACGTAACTCCCTCAAAACGTGAAATGTGAACACGCTTGGATCTATTTCCATCATGATCGAACCATAGTCACATTTTTTTCCTCACAGAACTTTAGCACGCAAATATTTTGTGAAATTAGTGGTTTTTAACTTACCACCTTTGCCACGCGTCACATGTCGAATGCTATCGCATTTTTTTTTCAGATTCCGCTTACCATTTTTTAGGAATGCGAGACTGCTGGTTTCTTGGTTCAAAACTGCTCTCTCTTTTCATCACTTACTTCCACTCCTTCAACACCGAATCCGACTTCCGGAATATAATTCCTTATCGAACATGTCTCAAAACAACAACTCTGCACCTTAGTTACCTTCGACCGCCTGTAGTATATACGTATTAGTGCCATCATTCTCCATTCCGTCTCTGCGAAATGAGGTTCCGCCCTTCCACCTTCGATTCTGTCCTTACTGCTGAACACACACCTTCAAAATTCCAACAGGGTTAAACAAAAACCTCAAACCTTCACCAACACATCACGCAACCACTCATGAGATCGATCCCTTCAGTCTTGACGAGGTTTATCATAATGCATGTTCGATTCATTATTTCAAAGAGTCTTTAATCCTCTCATTCACTATTTGTGCTCAACAGAGCAGTTACTGCTTATAAAGGGTTCTTCCCTTCCACAATAGATTTCATTCATCTATCAACACTTGGAAATTTCAATTAGATGGCTATTCAGACACCCTTTTGCGTCATCGATCCTTGCAGTGATCGATGACTAAAAATATTCTCTTACTATTTGTCAGAAATATGTAACCCGAATTACATTCAACCTCAAAACACCATAATTAACATCGGCTTCTTCTTTATATGAAGAGTATTATCACAATCACAGGTAGGATCTCACCTCGACCCCCAATTATAGAGATTAGACATACAATTGCCCAATCAATCAACACACACAATTCCGAAACAGATACTTTCATATATACAAATGAAATCACTTACAAAAATCTCTGGTCCTGGCCTAATCTTCATTTCGATGGCCTTTCTACCCTCACTACTCTGCCTCTGAACAACTCTTCTGCTTCAATTTGCTGCCTTTGCTTCCTCTACTCCTTGTTTGTCTCCTTTGTCTTATTGCTGGTTCTTCTTTGTTCTTTTTCCTTAGTGATAGTTCAGGTGCTGCTCCTTTCTTCTCCTTTGCCATCAATGACAATATTTCCAAAATTCTCCCCCTTTTTCATTGATGGAAATACTTTAATACTCTTCTTTTGCTTGCTTTTCCTCCCCCTTTGTCATCAATGGCAAAGGGTTTCACATTTCCTAGTGTGGTTTCCAAATCTTGTCCATAATACTCTGATATTGAGGACCTGTTCCATGCACTGCTCACTTGCTCTGGCTCTTTTGTGACAATATTTGTTGACTGATCTCCCCCTGGAATGATGCTTTATTTTCTGATCTCCCCTTGGAATGATGCTTTATTTTCTTATCAGTGAGTAACATCTGCAGCACTACCCCTAGTTTGTCTCTTAGATATTTGAATGGTTCTTTAGCAAGAGGTTTTGTGAATATGTCTGTTGTTTGTTCCTTTGTTGGTACACAATCCAACTCACTACTTTATGTGCTACTTGTTCTCTGAGGAAATGGTACTTAATATGGATGTGCTTTGTTTTTTAATGAAATACAGGATTTTTTGATATACTTATTGCACTTGTATTGTCACATTTGATTGAAATGGGATCACCCATGCTTACCTTCATGTCTTGGAGAGTTTCTTTCATCCACATTACTTGTGTGCAACATGCTGCTACTACTACGTATTTCGCTTCTGTTGTAGATAGAGAGATAGAAGTTTGCTTCTTGCTTAGCCATGCCACCAGATTTTTTCCCAAATAAAATGCACCTCCACTTGTGCTTTTCCTGTCATCCATGCGGCTGGCCCAATCTGCATCTGTATATGTTGTCAAAGTGAAGCTTTTGCTTTTTGGATACCATAGCCCATAATGTGCAGTTCCTTGTAGATAATTGAATATTCTCTTGATTGTTGTTAAGTAATTTTGTTTTGGTGCTGCTTGATATCTTGCCACAAGTCCTATTACCAACACAATGTTTGGTCTAGAGGCAGTTAGGTATAGCAGACTTCCTACCATGGATCTGTAAAGTCTTTGATCTATATCTGCAGATCCATCATTAACACATAGCTTGCATCCAGTGATCATGGGAGTTGACACAGGTTTGCAGTCTTCCATTTGGAACCTTTTCAACATCTCTCTTAAGTATTTTTCTTGTGAGATGAATGTTCCTGTGTTCTTTTGTTGAATTTGAAGTCCTAAATAGAAGGTGAGCTCTCTAATCATAGAAATCTCAAATTCCGATTTCATTTCTTCAGCAAATTCTTTTGTTAACTTCTCTTTGTTGCTACCAAACATGATGTCATCTACATATACTACGACAATTAGGAGTTCATTTTCATTAGCCTTTATGTACAAATTGTTGTCTACTCCTCCTTACTTAAAACCTTGTTTTTGCAAGTATTTTTCCAGCCTTGAATACCATGCACGAGGAGCTTGTTTCAGCCCATATAAGGCTTTCTTTAATCTGCACACATAGTCTTGTTTATATGTTAAGGAAAATCCTTCAGGTTGTTCCATGTAGAATTTTTCCTCTAGATCTCCATTCAGGAAGGCAGACTTCACATCCATTTGATATACCTTGAAATCATGATAACATGCAAAGGCCAAAAACATTCTGATTGCTTCCATTCTGGCTACAGGGGCAAAGGTTTCATCATAATCAAGACCTTCAATTTGTGAATATCCCTTGCATACAAGTTTGGCTTTATTTCTGATTACCTGCCCTTGTTCATTCATCTTATTCTTGAATATCCATTTTTGCCAATGACATTTTTCCCAGTGGGTCTTGGAATTAATTCCTAGGTATTTTTCTTCTCAATCTGGTCCAGTTCTTCATTCATAGCATTTACCCAATTTTTTTCTTTGCTGGCTTCTTCAAACTTCTTTGGCTCTATTTGAGATAGCATGGCTAGGTATACTTCTTCTGTTTGTTCAGCAAGTTGTCTTCTTGTTTGGACTCCCACACTCTTGTCCCCAATGATTTGATCTTCTGGATGATTCTTTTGAGTGTGTCTTGAGGGAAATTTTGAGTTTAATTCAGTGTCCTCTATTGTCTTGCTCAATTCATCATTATCTTGGTTCTCTTCTTCATGATCATCTGGAGGATTGTTGCATATTGTGCTTCTTGTTGTGTTTGGTAGATCTTCATCAAATCTTACATCAATGCTTTCCAAAATTTTGTGTAGTGTTTTGTTGTAGCACCTGTAACCCTTACTCTTGGATGCATATCCTAAAAATATTCCTTCATCAGCTCTTGCATCAAAATTTCCCAGTTTTTCATCATTATTTTTTATGAAACACTTGCTTCCAAAGACTTGATTGATGTTGGTTTACCATGCCATAATTCGTAAGGAGTATTGTCACAGTTTGGTATTAAATGAGATTTGTTAAGAATGTGAACAGCTGTGTGTACTGCTTCTACCCATAACACGCTTGGATCTATTTCCATCATGATCGAACCATAGTCGCATTTTTTTCCTCACAAAACATTAGCATGCAAATATTTTGCGAAATTCGTGGTTTTTAACTTACCACCTTTGCCACGTGTCACATGTTGAATGCTATTGCATTTTTTTTTAGATTCCGCTTACCATTTTTTAGGAATGCGAGACTGCTGGTTTCTTGGTTCAAAACTGCTCTCTCTTTTCATCACTTACTTCCGCTCCTTCAACACTGAATCTGACTTCTGGAATATAATTCCTTATCGAACAGGTCTCAAAACAACAACTTTGCACCTTAGTTACCTTCGACCGCCTGTAGTATATACATATTAGTGCCATCATTCTCCATTCTGTCTTTGCGAAATGAGGTTTCGCCCTTCCACCTTCGATTCTATCCTTTCTGCTGAACACACACCTTCAAAATTCCAACAGGGTTAAACAAAAACCTCAATCCTTCGCCAACACATCACGCAACCACTCATGAGATCGATCCCTTCAGTCTTAATGAGGTTTATATTAATGCATGTTCGATTAATTATTTCAAAGAGTCTTTAATCCTCTCGTTCACTGTTTGTGCTCAACAGAGTGGTTACTACTTATAAAGGGTTCTTCCCTTCCACAATATATTTCATTCATCTATCAGCACTTGGAAATTTCAATTAGATGGCTATTCAGAAACCCTTTTGCGTCATCAATCCTTGCAGTGATCGATGACTGAAAATATTCTCTTACTATTTGTCAGAAATATGTAACCCAAATTGCATTCAACCTCAAAACACCATAATTAACTTCAACTTCTTCTTTATATGAAGAGCATTATCACAATCATAGGCAGGATCTCACCTCGACCCCCAATTACAGAGATTAGACATACAATTGCCCAATCAATCAACACACACAATTCCGAAACAGATACTTTCATATATACAAATGAAATCACTTACATAAATCTCTAGTCCTGGCTTGATCTTCAATTCGATGGCCCTTCTACCCTCACTACTCTGCCTCTGAACAAATCTTCTGCTTCAATTCACTGCCTTTGCTTCCTCTGCTCCTTATTTGTCTCCTTTGTCTTATTGCTGGTTCTTCTTTGTTCTTTTGCCTTAGTGATAGTTCAGGTGCTGCTCCTTTCTTCTCCTTTTCCATCAATGACAATATTTCCAACATGGAAGAATACCATGCGACAGGTGAAAAGGTTTCTTCATAGTCAATCCCCTTGATCTGTGAGAAGCCCTAGGCAAAAAATCTTTCCTTATACTTCTCAACGCCCCCATCAGCAGCTTTCTCTACCTTGTAGATCCATCTTGATCCTACAACTGATTTTCCCACCAACCTTGGAACAATCTCCCAAGCACTGTTTCTGACAATGGAGTCATACTCCTCCACCATGGCATCTACCCATGTGGGCTTCTGCACTGCTTCTTCAAAAGAAGATGGCTCTATCATGATACACTTGCTCATAAGAGCCATGTATCCAGTATAACGGTCAGGTGACTGTCTCTATCTACGTTGTGATGTAAGGACTCCTACATTTTGTGCCGCATCAACCTTCAGTCTCTCAGCTTTTGTGGTATGCTTTCTACCTTGTTTGATGTTTGTTTCTTCATGAGTGGACTCCTCCACTCCATGAATCTCCTCCTGTGGCTGATCCACATCCGGAGGCTCATCTTTCGGAACAAGCATTTCCTTCACTGCATGCAAGTCTAGCTCCCTCTCAAGCATAGCTTGTGCAGCAACCATGATTTTTCTGTTCTGCCTCTCCGTGACCCCATTCTACTGTGGGTTATGAGGCGCTATGAGTTCTCTTTGAATTCCTTTTGTGCTACAAAAGTCTTTGAATTCGCCCGAGATGTATTCACCACCATTATTGCTCCGTAGAGCTTTCACTTGCTTCCTCGACTCCTTCTCCACCAATACCTTCAACTCACAGAACTTTGAGAACGTTTCACTCTTCTTCTGCATGAAGAAAATCTAGCATCTATGAGAATATTCATCAACAAATATCACATAATACATGTGTTTTACTGTTGAAGAAACCGAGAAAGGTCCACACACGTCTGTGTTAATTCTCTCAAGGATCACCGAAGCACGGTTCTCCTTCTCATGAAAGGTGGTCTTCACAAACTTACCCATAGTACATCCCTTACACTGATCTGACTGCGTAAGAGTACCCTTGGGAATTCTAGTAGAAATCTGCTGCAAAATCTTCAAAGCACCATGGTGAATATGGCCCAATATCCTATGCCATAATTTGCCCTCATCCTGGCTCACCACTTCTTCTGCTTTGTCCACCATTACAGCGCAACCATCTACCTCCAGCTTGTAGAGATTCTTAATTCAAACCCATATCTTCTTGGTTTTACCCATTGTTTTGTGTCTAAGGAAGGCTTTTCCCTCACTTAAAACAACATCATAACCTCTGTCTTCCAACATTATGACCGAGACCAAGTTCTTCTTCAGACCTGGAACATGCATAACATTCTTCAACAAGAATGGATTACCAGACTCCCTCTCAAAGGTAATGGTCCCAATGCTAGTCGCATTGTACCGACCATCGTCACCCATCTCTATATGTATCTGGAGGTCCTTCTCCTCCAAGTCACTAAACAACTCTTTGTCTCCCGTCACATGGAAAGATGCACCACTATCAAGATAACACAGCGATCCCATACAGCTTGAAACCAAGAAAGTGATCAAGGATAAATCAAGTTCAAATTTTGAGGCTAAGGCCTCTCCAACTACAGCTCCAAAAGCCTTCTTTTTCTTCTTCTTCCGTGTATAGTTAGTGGCGAAATTTCCATGCTCGTAACAGTGAAAACACTTCACTTTGGACAAATCCTGCTTCTTGCCTTTAGCTTCAGATTTTGAAGGATATTTCTTCCCCTTCCATTTCATTTCTTTTGTAGCCAAATAAAAATTATCTTCATCTTCATTCTTCAATGAAGATCCATCCCTGGTACCCCACCTTATCTCCTCCTGCACAAGATCCGACCAAAGTCGCTCCCATCCTGGCAGTTTCTCCCATCCATTGACAGAGTCTTCGTAGCTATGCCAACTCTTCAGAAGCCCAAGGAGAGCCAAGCTCACCAATTATTCATCATCAAACGTAACCCCCACACTTCCTAGTTCATCCTTGCAGTGGACAAACTTCGTGAGGTATTTTGGAATACTGTCACCCTTCTCCATTTTTATTTTTCTGAGCTTGTCTTTAAGTGCCAACTTCCTCTAGTCACTTCTGCTTTGGAAAAAATCTGTTAAAGCCTTCCACATTAAGAATGGAGTGGATTTCTCATGAAGGTTGGACACAATATGGTCCTTCACACCTTCCAACAAAATTCTTCTAGTCTTTGCTGTCTTCTTTTGCCATGCGTCAAGTAATGCAGCATCGCTAGATATCGGCTTAGTAACATCACTATCGATGAAATCCTTCAGTCCATTATCCTCAAAAACTACCTCCATCCTATCCTTCTAGGCTACGTAATTCAAGCTCCCATCAAAGGCATACTCCAATCACAACCCATTGAAAGCCATTTCAATGTATACTCAACTTCTGCACCAAGAATCGTCTGCAGCAAATTCGAATTGTCCACTTGCACAAAATCACTTCAAAATTGTAATTTTCAATTAACAATGCCCCGATACCATGTAGAAATTATATGCACTAAGCATGCATATGTCCTTGATTCACCTGATCTCACAATATTTAACTTCTTGCAAAATACTGAATCAATTCCACTTGTTAATATTTTGCGGATAATTTAATTGCACACACATGTAAAGCATAAATAAAAACAATCACACATAACACAGTTTTTAACCAGGAAAGCCTGAAGCTAAAAACCCCAATTATATATTATGTATCATGGATACCATATGACAATCCTCATAAAAAGCTTATCAAGCTCTCAGTACAGTACATTCGTCATACATTAATCAGGACCAATCTTGCAAATCCATGCACCGATCTCTACCCCCTGCTAACCTGCCTCCACTGCGCAATCCCTGCTGAAGAATAGCTCTAAATGAATTCAAATTACTCTTGCCTTGACTTCAGAATCCTCATTGTAAACTCCAATGTGTGTGTGATGCAATCAATGCATCACTATAGTCGCAACAGATAGTCTATCTTTCCCTTTCACCTATCTCTCCACTGGGTCTCCACTAAAACTGCCATGCACTGTAGTTAACTGTTGTATTGTTCAATTGATTAATGAGTTATTATTTGTGAATTAATTAACTAGTTAATTCACTCCACTCTCACTAGTGTATCATTCAGTTAGACTAGATAAAACTAGCTCAACTGAGTCTAACTGAGTTAAACTGGATACAACTCCATAAACTACTCTTCCAACTATGTCATAACTCTGCCACTTGAGTTCTAACTGAGTCCTCCATGAATTAGCTCCAGTAAACCCTTGGGAATTGCGTAATTCCCTCATTCCACTGATGTGCCACATCTGTGCACTGAAACAAATTTCTCCAAGAGAATAAGTTGTTGTTTAGAGTCTGATTATTATTGAGAGCTAATAATAATTGACATGCATCTATTTTTAGATCAATGATCTATAAATAGACTTTGCCCAATATTATAAAAATATAATTTCATCTATTTTTCCAAATTGATCAACCATCCACAAATAGCATCCTACAACTTCTGAAATATGATCATCATGTCTAAAAATGGACATAGTCTAAAAATAGACTTGTGCCAAAAATAGCCTGCGGGCCCACTTAGTGAAGGCGACTCTTTTCACTAAGCTCAACATCTTGTTGAATCTCAAAAACTTATGCAGGAACATAATAAAACACATAAATACAAATAAATGCAGAGATGCAACAAAAATAATACTTTATTTCATTAATATCACATAACTGAAATACACTTATAGACAAAATGGAAATAAACTAGCTAGGGCATTAGCAGCTTATCTTTAAGAAGAGATGTGGTGGCTACAGGCCTATAAACTTTGTTACAATGAGGCTTGAAGGCCTATTTATTATTGATAAACAATGGAAAACCCTAAACATCCAAAAATCTAATCCTAGGAGATGAAGCACCAAAACTATGGGCCCTGTTTGGGTAAATTGGTACATCAACTTCCCGAGGACTAAATTGGCATACAATCTATGTTTGACATGCACAATACCTCATTAGAAATATCTATCTGAGGACTACAACTTTTGATGTGGGAAAATTTAGTTGAAAACCTATGTTTCTCCTAGTTTTCCCAAAAACATCATTTAGGGCCTCAAAACGGCTCCAGAAGTTTAGGATCCAAAATAATTGCTAAAAATAGTAAATTGTGCTACAATTAAGGAAAATGAAAAACTAAAATAAAAATGGTAGGGACCCAAGTGGAATATGGGGTGGACACCAATATCCACATGGTGTGGAGCGATAAAAAGGTGTCTTTGTAACTCCTAATTACCTCACATTAATTGTCAACCCAGGGACGACTTTTTGTTTCAAGAGTGTACTCAGTCTGAGGCGGCTATTTACTCAAGAGTAATGTTTGTGAAGATGTAGTATAGAAATACAAATGCAGAAATAATAAATGCTTGAAAAGAAATCTACTTGAAAAGAAATCTAATTACAAATGACAGAAATGTAAAGACTACACTACAGCAACCTTGCTAGACATTGATTAAGGATGCAGTAGTAATAACTATTTCCCCTAGAAATCGATGTGAGATGACCAAATCTGGGGACCTGGAATGATTAGCTCTACCCTCTACAGTTTAGAGATCTCAAAGCAAGTGAAAACAACTCAAAGGAAATGAAATCTAAAACGCAAACTGGAAAGGAACAACAATCTCAAAGCAATGAAAAGGAATTGAATAGCAGCGTAAAATAAACAGTGAATTCAATTCATAACCAAGCAAACTAGATTTCTACTCTTTAATCCTGTCGACAGCCACGCAACAATCAACTATCGTAATTCATAAACAAAAGGAATAACAACCGGAATTAGATACAGAAAAACAACATTTTATAACAATTGAATCATGAATCATGCTTCTTGTAAAGAATGGAATAACAATGACTCTGTATTTGATCCAATTAGCAATAACTCAATAAATAAACGAACTTCACACAACAGAAATAAACCAATAGAAATACAAACAACAGATCGCTCCACCAGGGCCGGGCCCTCAACCACCGGTGAAGCGTTGATGTGCTTTACTCCAGGGCTTGAGAAATGGAACAACAGTGAACTCCTTTATTAATCAGGCATTAATAATGTTTACAAACAGCTCACACTCTCTTAACAAGAGCCGATGCACAATTCTGCAAATTACAATAAGAAAAGTCTCTCCATCCCCCCATACACAATACATGCTTCTCCTTTTATAATCAGAAGGTGGAGACATTAAATAGCAAATAGGATCTCTAATAATAATATTGAATTTCTTCCAACCAATTGATCAACAATAAAATAGATTTACATCCCTCTTTCAACAACAGCAAGTCGAATTTGGCTTTGTAGTTGAGATTTGGAGGACGGCCGCAACCACAGATCTGAGAAAATCGTGCTCAAAGAACCCTGCGTTTCTCTCAGTACAAGCCAAAGTTGGGCAAACCGTTATTTACTAAAGTTAATTGGGTCCGTTCTGAACAAAACCCATGTTCCGGATTTTCCAGATTCATCTTCATTTGCTCAGAATCTCAACCGCAAAACTGTCACTCCTTATTCCAGCGCATTTCTGAGTTGGCACTTTTAATGATCAAATCTTCAATCTGGAAATTATCTTGGAGGCTAAAAATGGTGAATAATATTATAACCAACTTATTAAAACCATCATTGATAAAATAATTCATAATCATCAATTTATTAGAAATAAAGGAAGATAAATAATATTCATCCATAAGAGCATAAATCATTTATAAAATGGATTTAAATAATAAATTATAATAAATGACGTGATGAAGAATGGTAGAAATGGGTGGAATAAGCGTTTACAAGTGATAATAATAATGGCATATTAACGGCCCAACACATGGATCATAGATTCCTATCCAATTCTCTAAACCCCATTCTCTCTTCATGTCCTTCAATTAGAATTATGGTTGTTAGTCTTGGTCTAGTGTGTTAGGTCCCTGTAGTTTGCAAGATTGGAAAATACAAAGCTGTAGAGCCTACATATGAACCACTTTGGGATTCTAGGATCTAGCCCTCCTGAATCCAGAGAGGGATCTCTCTATAAGTGCAAAAATTGATTTATCTTTTAAGGTTTTAATATGATATTAGGCTAGTTATTAAGAACAATTGTTTTTATTTGTTTGGTTGGTTGGGTATGATCTTTAATTGAATGGAAAGTCTTGAAAATGAAAGGGTTTCAGAGGGGAAAGATTTGAATAATCAAAACAAGGTTCAACTAATAGTATAGGTATGAAACAACACTTAATCCATTGGGCTATGGGGTCATAAAAGGTTTTAATTGTACAATAGTTATCAAGAGTGGTCCATGGGGCAAGTCATCTATATCAAAAGATCCTTTAGATTATATGATGGAATGGAACATTAAAAGTGTTGTGAAGGTGGAAAAAGCCAATAATTTCAACAAGGATTTATCAACTTTCCAAACAAGAAAAGCCTTTTTAAGTAACTGTTTGAAAGCAGCCAAAGGACAGGGCTAACCATAGACTTCTTTGGACAATCTTGTATTAAAGCTAACTTATCAAACAAACAATCCAGTAATCCACAAGACTACTTTCAAAAAGGATGAAAACATATAAGAAAACAAAGTGTAGCTTAAGATCAAGTAAGATATCATTAAAATCTAGGCTTTCTTTCAGCACACTCTTAGGGAAACTTTCAAACAGCCTTTGGAGAAAGAACTAGGAGACAGGGCAAACCATAAACTTTCTTATTCCAACTCTACGTAGCATGTAAAGAAAATATCATTCAAGAACAATGTTTAGAGTTTATAAAGTAATACATGGGCTCACCAACATTCCTTGACTGCTTGGATTGTATTAAATCATTCTTAAATACACAATTGGAGGAAAACATAAAGATAAAGCTTATCAGTGAGAGTAGGGTAATTTTAACAGTAAATCCTAGCTCTATATTTGTTGTTCTTTATCAGAGAAAAATGAACAATTTTGTGAAAAACATAAGAAGGAAAACAAGAACAATGAGAGGCACATCACCAATGGTATAGACCAGGATCCCATGAATCAGCTTGTATATTTATTTCAATCCAGTTACGTACTTCAAGTCCAATGTTTCAATACAGCAACAACTTCTCTTCTCAGCCTAACTTCTTCGATTACAAACAGAGCTTCAACAGCCTTTGAGAACTATTTACATTTAGAAAGTTTCGAGTAGCAAGTATTACATCAAAGTCCAACAACCAACCATGTGCTCCTCAAGGAGATTTTATAAGAAAATGAGGAGGTGGGATGAAAGAAAAGATTTCTAGGTTCAATTAATACAAGTTAATGCCTCTCTACCTTTGAGAAACTCAACAGAGAATATTTTTTATCTTATCATGTATTAATCGGTTTTCATTAAGTTTTTAGCCACTTGGTAGATTTTGTTGACTCTAAAACTCTTTTAGGTAGGCTGGCAATAACTCTGGTTGTCTTCAAACAAAATATCACTGGCTAGGCAATAACTATGCCTTATTTTGATTTATGAAAGCAACAGGTGGCACTTTGGTAGCTGAAGAGGATTCAATTAGCCTCTGATGTGGCAGTGGAGGCCTTTCGGACTAATATATCTCTTTGTTTCTCCTTAAAACAAATTTAATGTGCTTTTGGTATGTTTTTAGGCTTAATTAGGCATTGATCTTTATCTTTGGGTCTTTTATTCCTTGCTGACTGTGGATTAGGCCTTTGATTCTTGAATTTGTGCCTTAATCCCTTTAAACTATGATTAAAATATTTAATTCTTCACTTATGCTCTGATTTTCACCTTTGACACTGATGCTCTTTATTTAATTGATGTTCACTATTTTTGTTGTTTGTAGGCACGCAGAAGGCTTACACAGGTGGAGGTGTTTGTTTTAATGAAAGACCCCTTGGATCCCCTCCTTTACTAAAGGTTAGGAATCGTCATTCATGGCCTTCGTGTTATTTTTAAAACCATGGAAAAAAAACCATATAACCTACACAAAACAAACAAAAAATATGAAAAATCCTGCGAAAATAGGTTTAACAACTTCTTTGAGTGCAAAATTATTTTCATTGAATAGAGGTACACCATTCTTGGTATGCTTCATGACCTCCTTCCAGCTGTTAAACTGTTATTGAAGGAACCAAGCTCTGATACCAATTGTTGGAAATACTGAGAGGGGAGGTGAATCAGTGTTTCTTTCAATTAGAGCATTAGTTAATCTTCAATTATTATCAGTGTTTGTACAATTATAGCAGTAAACAAGATGAACACAAATGCACACAGTTTTTAAGGTGGAAACCCACTCCGGGACAAAAACCACCTAATGCTTTTCTAATAATTCTTTAATATTCAACTCCAATTGAAAATAAAGCTCCAACTTCCTAGAATCTAGAAAATCATTCTTCTCCAGCTCCCACTGGATGGATGCTCCAACGTCCAATATTCTTCAGTAGTCAACTGAACGGATTCCCCAACACCCAATGAGCTACAACTCACCCTACCACCACCCTACCACCCTATAGAAGAATAAAAGAAGAATGGACTCCCGTACCAGGGAAAATGGTCCACTTTACAATGATATGGAATGATGTAGAAGAAGAATATATACTAAACCATAACCCCAAATTTGATACAACCACCTAATGATGATCCTAGACCTCTCAACACTGCCTCTTCAACCCTTGGCAGATAGACACTAGTACAATTTGTACAATAATGTATTTACAATGACTAAGTACAATGATACCTTTACAATGATTGTATGCAGTGCTGCCCACTTGAAGACTTCATGTGATGAACTTCTTGCTGCTGTTATGCACCTTGGTTGCTGCTCTTGTCATGCTACCATCTGCTACACCTTGCTTTGCTTTTCTGCCATAGAAAGTCTGGTCCTTTGCAACCCTTGACAACACATGATCTAGCATTTTCTTGCCTTCTAGGAGCTCGATATTGAATCTGGTGTATCTCTATCATTTCAGATCCTCAATATCTAATTTTCACTCTTGTATTATTCCTCTGAGTCATCTTTCCAATGCCACAAGTCTGACCCAATTTGGATTCTTGAAGAGAGAGTTATACCCAATCTCTCATAATGCCCTAATTATGGACTGTTTCAGCAGAGCTCACTTGTACGGAGTGCCATGTGTCACTGTTTCTTCATTTGTTTCTGAAATTGATAGAGAGAAAAGTACAAACTATGCACTATCCATCACTTTTTACAGAATTCCAATCTGATACTCAGAGGGAGGGTTATGATGAATTTACCAAGGTCACTTCTTTGAGATGAATTTCAGGAGCCTGCAAAAACCCTGACTTACACAGATCATATCTCCAAAAATATTGCACACCTTGATCTGAAATGTTTACTGTAGCTTCCTCAGGATTTCGGCTTTGCCTCATAAAAATTTCATATTTTGAACCTTCGTAGAAAAAAAGTTAGAGCGAAAATTCCAAGATGACCTATTTCAGATGGTCGAATCCCTTACATAAGGAGGAAATGAAGATCACAATTTATATGAATGTTTAAGTTGAGAGGGGCTTCAACAAGTGAACGTGGGAGGGATTTTAGGAGCATAAAAAATATTAATTATGACTTTTCAATGACCCATGCCCCAACCCCATGGGGTTTTAGCCCACTAACTCGGGGTACAAACTTCAAACATGAATATCTCTCAAACCGTGAAGAATTACATGGCGTGCCATATATAAATGGAAACATCTCGACAAGTAGAAACCATCAAAAACATTATTGACCTAGAATATATTAATTTGGTAATTCAAAATTCCCATGCAATATTGGGTTAGCCCCTGGTGCTACTTGGGTTGACATCAATGACAACTGCTGAACAACAGTTTTGAAGGTTAAATGAAGGGTTTTAAGAAGGATTTTATGGAGGAAATAAGGATGAAAATGGTGGAATTTTTTGAGTGAAAGGGGGATTGAAATGATGGAAAATGGGCTTCTTAAGTAGTTTTCTTTGGTAAACAGCAAGGTTTTTTTGGATTAAAATGGAAACAACAATGAAGATTATCTCAAAGAGTAAATTTCATCATTAGACTTCAAGAACTCACAATTTGGTCATGAAATTTTTTCTTGAAGGCTATAAAAGATCTAGCCAACATTTGATATGAAAATTTTTTATAGGTGGCTAACATAGTGCATGATACATGAAGAAGAGAATATCATTTTCATCAACCCTACCTCTCAATCAAGGAAGAGATATCCACTAATCCAAGCTTGCCTCTTAAGTACTAAAGCTTCTTTTTTGGCAGTGTATTTGTTAGAATATTAGCTACTTGTTCACCTATATGAATATAATGCAGCTTCACGGCCCCATCTCGTACCAAGCTTCTAATATAGTGGTACTTATTATAAATATCCTTCATCCTAGCATGAAACACAGAGTATTCTATCAACATTATGCAAATTTTATTGCCACAATGTATACTTGTAGGGCTTAATGGTCCTTCAAATAAATTTGATAGCAACTTCTAAGCGAAACAACCTCTTTGCAAACTTCACTTGCAGAAACGTACCTGACTTCAACATTACCCAAAGAAATATTATCTTGCTTCTTTCTCATCCATGAGAACATGGAAGATATTAAACTAAATAATCTACCAGTAGTGCTTCTACCATTAGTCTCACAACCACCGAAATTAGGGTTTGTATATCTCAATAGTTCTATCTCATTACCAACACATATAAGGTAGTGATGCATTGTCTCGTGAAGATATCTTAGGATAAATCTAGATGCTATCCAACGATCATGATTTGGCTCCATATTAAATTGACTAAGAAAATTTACTGAAAAACAAGTTCCATTAGGTCTGGAATTCACAAAATACATTATGGAGCCAATCAACGGTCTGTAGCAAGCAAGATCCATTGGACTAGAATTTGAACTCCTCAACTTCTTTGGATTACTAATCATTCGAGTTGTCACTAGCTTGTTATCCATCATGCCAAATTTTTGTAGTATCTTGATCACATAACTTTCTTGACCAAGATATATTTCACTTGATTTCTACCAAACTTCTAGTCTTGTATAGCAATACATAAGCCCAATATCCTTCATGTCAAATGTCTCTTGCATCATTGTATATGCTTTTCCACACCTGTGACAATTCTTCCACATATAAAAGTATGATCACAGGTTCATCATTGACCATTTTGATGTAAAGGTTTTGATCTACAGAGCTCATGAAAAATCCAAGTCTCAATAGGTATGCATCAATTCTCGCACACCATGCTCTAGGTGCTTATTTGAATCCATATAGAGCCTTCTTTAATTTGTATACATGTGTTTCCCTCTTATGGACTTCAAATAATTTAGGTTTCTCAATATATACCTCTTCATCGATTGTCCCATTCAGAATTTTTTTTTAAAAATCCATTTTATGAATGTTCCATCCCATAGTAGTATCCAAAGAAACAAGCAATCTAATAGTGGTATACCTTGTTGTAGGAGCCAAGGTTTCTTCATAACCGATACCTTCCTTTTCTGAAAATCCTCTTGCCATAAATCTAGCTTTATACTTATCAATTCTCCCATACATTGCATGTTTGATCTTATAAATCCATTTTGAAGCGACAATAGATTTGTCACCTTTTCTAGGAACAATTCTCCATACATCATTTTTCATAATCGACTAGTATTCTTCTTCCATTGAATTCCTCCATTCTTGATGTTCAGTTGCATATTCATAGGAGGAGGGTTCAAATTCAATGAGCTTAGTCATACAGGCCATGTAACCAAAATACCTCTTAGGTATCTTATGGTAATGTGAATCCACTGAATGGTCAAGCTATTGAGCAAGCTACCAGTTCGGACAACCTCATCTGATTTTGTTCCACCTCGGGAATTGACTATCAAACCTCTGAAGGGTGTTATCCATAAGTATAGTTACAACCCTAATTCAAGATCTTCCTAAAATTTCAATGTGGTTGAAGACTTAGCCCAATATCCATCAGTTATGTTTACTCTTGAGGTGTTGCAAAACTGTGCCGCCCAAAAGAAGGCCTTGTTATTAGCTATCAGATGTATGGACCCATTAGAATCCAACCTAGTGGTTTTCTCTCATGAAAACTATACTCCTCAACTTCCATCTCAGTTAGCCTTTATTATTTAGGTCACTTTCCATGGTAATAAAATTCATCGTTCTATTTTGGACGAGGGATCATCGACCTGTATCATGTCTATGTCTTGTTGGAAGGCGATTGGTTCACCTCAATTGAATCAATCAACCACCACCTTAAAATCCTTTGATGGAAGGACATATAAACCCTGTGGGATTTTGAATTCACTCCAAGTGGAACTCTGGGGCAAAGCCATCTCTATTTAAATAGAAGTTATTAACGGATCCCTTGGTTATAATATTCTACTAGGATGTAAATTTTTTTATGTTATGGCTGCCATTGTTTCAAATTACTTCTGGATGATTTCCTTTCCTCATAAAGGTGAGATCTTAACCATATATAAAATCAACTTATTTGCCTTTGATTTTGATGTTTCGTGAAGTGTCCCTCTTGTATGGAAAGCCCTACATTCCTATCAGCATGTTGGAGTTGGATTATTGAAGGATTCATCACTTATGGGGACTTTTCGCCTCCCCCATCCTCCCCCTTCCAACTCCCCACCTTCAGTTTCTTATATCAATATGATATCATCCTCTACGATTTTGTTCGATCCATAGATTGTAGCGGATGAAACTAACATCAAAATTTTTGGTGGCCGGATGCCGTTTAGCCTTGTTGAGAAAGATTACGAAGGAATCTACTCATCTTGTTCAGCCCATACCTTTTCTCTAATCAATTTTGTAGATCGATCTCTAGACTATGGCATTTCCTCTAGTCCTTTCTCGCATATATTCTCAACCGACAAAAGAATCATAGATATCATGATATAAGAATATGCATCATGGAATTATCATCATCATCGTTCCTCCCTTACCGATTCCATATAAGATAATCTATGTGGTTTTTACCTACCTAATTTCATCGAACCCTCTACGAATTGCATTTCCATTTATGAGATCAACTCTGAAAAGAACCTCCCGAATATCAAGGAAACCGTTCTTCTCGATGTTTTGATCAAACTAGGAATAGTCAAAAATATTTACATTGGAGCATCTTGTTCTTCATCTAAATTCAAGACCTATCAAGCCCTTTTTCGTGATTTTAGAGATTTCTTTTCCAGGTTGTATGAAGAAATTCTAGGTATTGACCCAAATATAGTGGTGCACGAAATTAAAATATATCTTGATGCCAAACCCATCCGGCAACACCTCCATTCCATCCATCCTAAGAATCCTGCCAGGGTAAAAGCTAAAGTTGAAAAGCTTCTTCGGGTTGGTTTCATATACTCCATTCGTTTAACTGATTGAGTTTCAATCATAGTCTCAATCATGAAGAAACACAACACGGTTTGAGTATGCATCGATTATTGTGATGTTAATCGAGCTTGTCTGAAAGAAAACTACCCAACCCTATTTATTGACCAGATTGTTGATGATTGCATTGGTTACGATATCTATTCATTTATGGATGGATTCTTGGGTTACAATCAAATCAACATTCTCATGGTGGACCAACCTAAAACAAAATTTATTTTTCCTTGGGGTACTTTCACTTATAAAAAACTCCCATTTAGTATTAAGAATGCAGGGGCCACGTTTCAACATGTGATGTATTATGCTTTTCATGATATTAAGCATATCGTTCAACCCTATTTGGACAATCTCCCTACTCATTCCAAGATTTAGGGTGATCACCCTCTACACTTACAGGCAATGATTTTCTGCTATAGGCACTATAACATTCGACTTAACCCGCAAAAATGTGTGTTATTTGTTGGTTTTTTTCAACTCATTGTTTTCATTATTTCCAAACAAGGAATTCTTATTGATCCTCTCAAAGTCTAGGAAATTGTTGATTTTCGTGTGCCCTCCTCCTTAGTTGAGTTATAAAGACTCTAAGGGAAAGCTAACTTCTTGGGGAGATTCATCCCTAATTATGTTGAGATGAGAAAAGTATTTACTCACTTACTCATGAAAGGGATCCCATTCCATTGGTATGATGTTGCACATAAATCGTTTCATGCCTTGAAATATGTACTAGTTTGGGCATCTTTCTTATATCCCCCTGACTATCAGCACGACTATTTCGTGCATATCGTTGCCACCATCTCTATTATAGATATGGTGTGGGTCCAACAAGATGAAATTGGGACTGAACATCTCATTTACTATTTCAATCAGAACCTCAATGATACCGAGACCCGGTATATTCATGTCGAAAAGTTGGCTTTGTCGTCATTTAAGTCATCCAAAGATTTCACCATTATGTCTTTATTTGGAAAACTATGGTCATTTCATATTGCAACCCAATGACATATATATATTTTCACACCAATTTCTCGGGGGAAAGTACTCGAAATGGATATTCATTATCTAAGAGTTTGACATGGAATTCATCAAATCCAAGTAAATGAAATCCCTAGTTTTCGTCGAACTAATGTGTGATCTCCCCTCCCTTGACGCAGAATCTACATTTGAAGATTCCATCCCCGGCGATTCATTGTGTTAGTATGAATCTTAATTCCAAGCGTACGAAAAAATAACACTTTAGTTGTGCATAACCAACAGCCCTAACAACAGATATGACTGCCAATATCTTCAGATCTGCAATTAGGTGATCAAGATAAATGCTGCAAAAATCTAGATCTATGCATTAGAAGACATTAAACAATAGAAAAAACAAGATTTACTCCATGCATCCAATAGACAAGACAAGAATATGTTGAATGATTTTTGTATTAGGGGCACCTGGGAGGAAAACACAGGAGGGTGTTCTCAGTTCTCCTCAATGGGATGGGTTCTTGTAAGTCCTCAGCACTTCATATCTAAAATTACTCTCTCTTGATTGTGTAGAAAACCCAGACAAAAATGGTAGTAAAATATGACTATGATGGTGGATCAATAGTCAGACCAAAATTATAGATCCAGAGTGATATTTAGGCAACAAAAGGTGATAAATGAATGGGAAAACCCTTCTATTTATAACAAAATACCGAGTTAGTCTAGATATTGGTGCATAATTAAAATATTATTAACCAAATCAAGATCCAACTTTTATGGAATATTTTATTATATTTGTTGGAGGGAAAAGGAATTTGACTTGGGTCAAATCCCTTTATTTGTAAATAATAAATAAATAAATGATTTATTTATCATTTTGAGTATGTGATTGAGTAATAATCAAATAAATAATGATTTATCTAATTATTTATGGGTGATTTAGTCATATTTAACAAAGAATATTATTTAAATAAGGTTTAAATAACTATTCTTTAGGAAATAATAAGATAAGTAATGATTTATCTAATTAATTTCCTTGTTTTGGGTTAAATATATCCAGTAATATTAATCAAACTGTTGTTTAATTAATTATTTCTTGAGGAAAATCAAACAAATGTAGATTTATTTAATATTTCCTCATGGGGTTTCCTGTTTAGACCATAAACAACTTAATAAAGGTGGTTTACTAAGTTATTTTTATAGTGAAAGAAATTTTACTTAGGGTAAAATTGGTCTTACATGGTGTACTTGGATCCATCTAATGATAATAGGTTAGATGACCAAAAAATGGTGTAACAAATTTCTCCCCAGCGTGTGAGCATTAGGAGCTAATCGTATGACCGAAGTACGTTGTAAGAACTCAATCACTAGACACCAAAGGGAAAGTCAAAGAGAGAGAAGTATAAGGTAGACCAAAGCGCTGAAAGGACTAGACCCTAAGGAGGTGAGACTTACAGGTGTGACAAGTCTCTTTTATAAGGGAGTACTTGCTATAGGCAGTGGGGGAGGCATACCTATGCCTGCCGAGGCAATAGTACAAAAAATAAGGCATCCGAAAAACCATGGGATTGGGAAATATATTAAATGCTAGCATAAACATGAGCCAGATAAATACCATGATAATGAATCCCACATACGTATTGTGCCTGGGATAACAGCTAGGACTTGTACAATAATATTTTAGTACATGAGATAAAAATACAACCCAGATGCCCCTGTAAACAAGAAAGGGCTCTGAAAATCTGACTTATATATGCAATCAAGAAGGTGCTACAAGCGGCTGAGGCCGACATCATCAAATCTTTGGAGCTGCATCGAAGGCTTACGTGAAGAATTCATTTGGGTATGTGGGGGGCTACCTGTAGGGCCACCCCCTCATGAGGGTTAGGACATCTCACACACACCCGGGAATCACCGATATCAGTTGTTGCATCACTAAACCATCAATTATATAGATCTCGATCATGCTGAAAGGAGTTGGAGTTGAGAAACAATCAAGTCAAAGGAAAATAAGGAGTCACTTTGCTTGATCCGGGGCACCGAACAAAAGTGGAAGCTGGAACCAAGGTACACCACCCTCTAGACCTGTCTTCTGGAATGAATGAGTTGATGTCGACAGAAGGAGGTCCGCCATAGGTGAGGCAATAAGGGATCCTCAACTAAGAGATGAAATAAAATAGTAGAGCGACTGACAGACTGACACCAATGATGATGATGAAATGGGGGGTACTGAGTAGCGAACGAACTTCCCTAGTTAGAGCATAAATGGCATGGATGACCTAGCAGCGATTGACACAATATCATGAGGGATAGGGGACAATGGGACTGAAGGCCATAATGTGAGACACGAGAGAGGGACCAAGCAATGAAGGATGGAGGATTATAGCAGGATACAAAGGGACTTGGGATAGACTCCATGAATGTGATGATGACTCAACTCGGATGCTCTAAAGAAGGGCAACTCGATGGTGCTGACACACAGTAAAGGTCCAATGGGGGACCATAAAAACATGATTACAATATGGTAACTCACGACGAACATCAACACGAGTGTGGACAAGTATGGAGGCCAATTGGTGCCCCTAGTACGAGTGTTGCAAGTGAATAAATTCGATTTTGAGGAGGGGTGAAGTGATGCGTCCTGGATAAAATGTGTCCTGGTGAAGTATTAAGTCACTAAAAACTAACAGATACCCATTTGAGGACTCGGTGAGAGCTTTCCAACGGTACAAATGGTTCATTAAAATGAGCCATGGAAAATTTTAGGGGCTAATATTCGCAGGTGGGCTAATTTTCCATGGGTTTTCTAAAAAAAATATTCGCCAATTTCCATTTTTCATAAAACTAATTCGCCCAAATTTTACAATATAAAATTATTTTACCTTAAAAAGCTCCAAAATTATATAGAAAATATATATAATATCACTATAAATTTGAATAATTTTACAAATACATTAATAAACATTTTATAGTTTTCATATTAGGGACTAGTGAGATTCGCCAATTTTTTAAACTTCAAAATAATTTTCCATCCTTAAAATTTTCCCTGAAATGAGCTATGGTTTGGCCGCAGCAGGCGAAACAAAAATCAGGGGTTTTCTTTTAATAAGGCATCTTCCCTCCAAATTCACTCATTTGCAGGTGGAGCTATGGTGAATGTAGTGAGGAGAGAAGGCCCTAAATTGTGCGACGAGAGTAGCAGACAAACTGACCGTTGGAATTGAGATTCGTCAATTGCAGGTAAGAGGCCTAATACTACTCTTTCATTTCAGTGGATTGAAATTTCAGTTTAGGTTCCCAGAACTCATGAACAGGCTAGGTCGCACTTTTTGGGGTTTGTTCTGCGACCTAGGTAGCAGGTACTGGGCAGAAAAATGCGACCTATCCCAAGAAATGACCTGAAAAGTGCGACCTGTCAGAGAAAGGGGGTTTTAGTGTTGTTTTTGGCTGAGATATGGGATTTTTATGGTTGAGGGGCATAGGTGCCCCCAATCATGTTGTGGTCATGCCAAAATGTATTTAGAAAAAGTGGAATCTAAACACATTTTAATGATGTGGTGCACTGTTTGTTTTCGTTATGGTTATGCATTTTGAGAAAGGAAATGGAGGATTGCCAATCTCTTTTGGTACTGCATATATGAATCAAATGGACTTTAAGTTTTTGGGTTGGCATACATGGTGTCACTATCCCAAAGAGAGGATTTGGAGATAATGAACTGATGCTCTCCTAGAAAACCCATAGGTTGGTCAACAACAATGTCTAAGAGACTAGGTTGTTAATGTAAGATGAAGGAACGATAAGGGGTATCATCCCTAGAGTGATCTGAAGTGATATGGGACTCTAGAGGTTCTTCTAAATGTGGAAGAATAATGGTACTAAAGGCAACACGACTAGATACACTAGGAGAGTTGTGGAGAATTGCTTCTCCCAGTCTCTCAAATATGGGTGCCCCCTTACCCAAACATTGGGTTTCAATGTAATGACCACAAGGTGTATGTGGTTTGAACGCATGGGGTGACTGGTGAATGAATGTTGTCATCATGATAGAAGATGGGGTGACTGGTGGAAGAAAGACCACTTGATGCGGCGAAGCTACCTGATTCATCATCATGAGAAGAGAGGTTCACATGCACATCGTCACAAGGGGTGACAGAAGAGTAAGCAGATAAAGGATCTACTGATGTTGAGCCCAGGGTGATCGCTGAAGGGAGGTCAAGCAAAACATCAGGGGAAGTCTCCAAGGGAACTTCCACCGAGGGTCTTGTGGATGATCATAGGTATAAAATGGTGGACGAAGGCTCCTTCATCTCGACATCAGGAGGGGGAATTTCGATGGGAGCATTCATGTCCGCTGGTTTTGCCAAAGCAAAACACGCAAATAAGGGAGTGGTGGACTCGTTGAGCTTGGCCTAGAATTGGTGAACTGCTTCCAAAGATGAGCAGTACTCTTCAAGGTGGGGACAGAGGTGAGTATAGTGGCCATGGAAATCACACAAATAACAAGGGTGATTTGTGCACAAAGACTTGAGTTTCGGGACTAAATCGGGTATAGTGACATATACCTCTGGGATATCAGACTCCTAAAATGTCTCATTGACCATGGACTTAAGGTGAGGTAACTCTGGACAAGTATGGGTAGCGTGACCGACAACATCACACAAAGCACACTAGATGGTATTCTTTGGAGGCCGAGGAGGGGCATGGTTTGTCGGGGTAGCCTTGTCCTTCGATGCCCCCTTGCGAGCTTTTCCATTCTTACCCAAAGCGGTCGCAACAGGAGGTGGTTCCTGTTGAGGTGACTGAGGCACTGTTGCAGCGGGAGAAGTCATGGGGACCGGTTGAACCGGGGTCAAATAAAGATAAGGTTTGGGTTGACCAGGCGGGGTAGCGGTTGGAGGATCAAGGCACCAGACAAGAATACCAAGGGCCAGGTTAGGAAGAGAGAGGGTGGCCATGACAATTACAGTGTACACTCCTGGTGGGGGAGCTAGGAACGGTATTTGACCGGAAGGGTAACGGCCAGGGGGGACGGCTCCTAAATGGTTAAGGCTTGGAGGAACCATTCCAGGAGGGTAAGGAGGCTCATGAATACCAACTGAAGGGCCAAGAGGAGGAGGCCCATAAGGCTGAATCGAAGGGCTAGGAGTAGGCGGTAGAGGCTGCTGACTAGCCGAAGTGGGCTGCTTGAGGGCAGCTTGAGATGCTTGCATCATGCAAAAATTCGATGAGCTGGGATCAGAGACAGGAGGAGGAAGACCAGGGAATCTACCAAGCAATGAGGAATCTTTGTAGACTGCGGGTGAGACACTGGTCAAAGGATCGACGGTTTTCTTATTGGCCACCGAAGAGATGATGGACTCAGGGGAGGTCTGAGACTTTGGTTCGGAATATGTCAGCTAGTCAATGGTGACTATCTTTCCATTATGAGGGAAGGAAATCTTGTGGTGGACCGCAGATGGGACAATAGACATCGCATAAGTGTAGCTACGACCCAATAGAATGTTGTAATCTAAGGGGGTATCGATGACTTCTACGTCAACGAAAACAATATTGCCTGCAAGAGTAATAGGGAAATTGTAGAAAAGGCCAATGGGCTGGGAGGTGTGGCCATCCCATGCTCAGAGAGTGATCGTGGAAGGAGCCAACTCAGTTGATCCAAGTTGCTTCCAAACCGAAGTGGACATCACACAAGTGGATGCCCCCTCATCAATAATGCACCAGGAAACGTTGAAGTTCTGGATCTTGACTGGGATTTGGAAGGTGACGAAAGCAGGGAGAGGAGGATGTTTTGACCGGTCAACATCGAAGATAATCAATCGATCGTTGGAATGATCTACAGCACCCATGGCAGATAGTAGAGCTTTTCATTATGAAGGGAATGATTGGATGAGTTCCAACGTTGAAATGGCAGTAGGAGATTGCGCCAAATATTCTACTATGCTATATGAATGGGCAGCTTTGCCAGAAGCAACATTTTAGCGTAGTGGTCCTTTAGGGATCTTGGTGTGAACCTCTGCCTTAGGCTGAGAGATCTGTAAGGGACCACTAGGTGTCGAAAGAGGCTCTATAGAGACCGAAGGGGGTAGCTCGGGGACAGATGTATCGGAAGGCTTGTTGTACTGACGGGACTGAGTTTGAAGATTGATGTCTACGATTAGAGGTTGAGTAGATTTCATCATGATAATTTGGTAATCGGAGGTACCAGATGGAAGAGGTTGAGTGGCCACCTGTCCTTCAGGTGGTTGGGTAGCCACAAATCCTTGCTGAGGGAAAGGATTAGTAAGCACAGCCAATTGACTAGGCACAACATTGGGAGGGACGGAAGGGGAGGCTTGTTGTCCTCACAACGTTGCTTGAGACTCCCACATCTGCTTCATTTGTTGTAAAAGAGGACAATCATGCGTGTAATGACCACAAGAACCACAACAATAACAAGGCTAGTTTGTGGGAACAGGCCTGTCCTACTTGGGCTGAATGCCCTGTTGCTGGTTAGCAATGTTAGGTACATTATTTTTAGGATTAGGTCCAAAATTACCAAGGGAAGATTGATTTTGAGTGCCTTTCCTTGTCTCTTTAGAGGGAGGAGGATTATTCGTGCCCTGCTGTGCATACACCTTCCCCTGAGGGGGTAGTGGCTGCTGTTGCAGGGGTTGAGAAGGCAAGGGAGGTGGAGGTGCTAATGTTGGAGGAGCTAGAGCACCAGGCTGCAGATACGGATAATAAGGAGGTTGGGTAACAGTGTGGTAAACAGGAGGTTGGGAGAAAATACGAGGTATGCCGTATCCTGGATACGTGTTACCGGGAGGGGGAAAAGTGCAAGAGGTGTTGGCCCCCCCCTGAGGAAAGCCATATCCCATGAGATGTTGAGTGTATAGATTAGAGAGAGCTCGAATGATACCGTCGGCAGCATGAGGTGCCCCTAGTGCGTTGGCACCACTGGGTCTGAGAAGATTAGGTAGAATGGTATAAACATAACCCGACTGAGCGTAGATCAGGTCATATTTTAGCGCCATTTGGAGAGCGGCTTCTTCAGTTTGAGGAAAATGTGATGGGACATCTTTCCCGATAGGAGGAAAGAGTGATCTAAGGAACTAGTCCATGTAGACAAAGTATTCGAAGGTAGGGGATTGACATAGGCTCTTTCTTCTCTGCCATTCCTGGACATGATCAGATAATCGGGTCGTAGATGATTGACGGAAAGAATTCAAAAGTTCGATACCAGTGTCGTAACGAAAGGGAAGCTAGAAGTAAGAGGAAATCCTAGGCAATAGTCGCAAAGGTGGTATGAGAGGAAGGGGCCTGATCAACATACCACTTAGAAGCTTCACCTGTAAGCATACTTTGGAACAACCGAAGACAGACAGAGTCATAGGTAATGGAGTTAGACGAACACCACATGTGGAAAGATCTAACATGATTTGTAGGATCTTCTCCAGCAAGGCCTTCAAACTTTGGGATGTCGGAACGTAGCTTTGTCGGCATGGCAGGCCAAATAGTGTCATGGTGTATAGGGTCATTTATCAACTGGTCAAAATCGGGGAGGCTGAGGCTTGCCATGAAGGGGAGCAAGGGCGCAATCGGGGTAGTGTCTGTTGCGGTCCCACTAGTAGTATTCTCGGCATGACGGTCGGGGTTACCACCAGCATGAGGTCCTGCACCAGACATGGTGAAGGTGTCGAGGGGAGAACCGAAGGCGGAACGAGAAGGAGAACCCAAAGGACCAAAAGAAGAGTTGGAGTGCAGACTCGGTGGAGGACTAACTCGAATCCTATGCGGAGGAGTAATTCTTCCTGCTGGAAATTGAGGATGAAGGCCAAGAATTCTCCAGGATAAATGCCTTAGCGGCACAATGATGACGACAAAAACACAACACAAAGGAAAAAGAGACCGACAAGGGCAGGGAGGTGTAGGATCAACTAATTACAATGTCGAAACAAGGGCGGAGAGGTGCAGGATCAATTGATTTCAATGTTTTAGAGTTTTTGCTTGGAGGTGTTAACCAAGCCCTTTTTCACTTAGGGTGTGTGTGTGAAGTGTGTAAATTTTAATTTTTAAACCCAGAATTTGTAGAGAAAAAGAAAAAGTGTGTTGTATAGCTGCAAATAAACTTGCAAATGACAGTATATAAGCCTACAAAAAGAGAAAATAAACAACTGGTAATGCAATAATCTAAACCCAAGGAGGCAGGCCTCTCAACTAGTCTATAGGTGAGTAAAAAACTAATCAAAACACACTAAAATAGCCAATAGATCTAATTTCAAGAGGGACAGGGATCTAAAGGACAAAATCTGTTGGAAAGTGGTGCAGAAACAGAAACAGATCAGAGGAAAAATTGTTGTAAAAAGAGGTGATGAAAGGCTATTTCCAGGAGGGAAGCAGAGTTAACCCTAGAGGAAAACCCAAACATAGCTAAATGAGGTGATTTGGATGGATAACAAGCCGATCTGAAGCGGATATGAAGGTGAGGTATCAAATCTAAAAAATGGCTAAAGACTCTGAAATTTCAGACAACCTACAACAACAAAAACTCTTCCACAAGAAGTGGAGGGTACTGAAGCCCTAGGGGGCTAGGTTCCCACTTAGTTGAGAAAAATAGAACAAGTACAGGTCCAAAAGGGGCGAAGACAGAGGTCAGAAAACCCTGAAAAAAGGCTCAGACAAACCCAAAAAACCCTAAAAAAAGGCTCAGACAAACCCAAAAAACTTTCAGAAAAATTCCCGCAAAAAGTCTAGGTCGCATTTTTTGACCTATTTTCAGTAGAGGTCGCGGTTTTTGGGTTGAAAGGTGCATCCTGAGGGTCCAGGTCATATTTTTTGGGCCAAAAAGTGTGACCTACACTTCCAGCACTCTCAGTGGCAAATTTCAGAAAAAAATGTTGTCTCAGCTGCGGCTGATGTCTGTCACCTATGCAATAGGTCTGAAAACATGCAAAAGTTAGAATTTTTATTGTTTTAGGGTTTTATAGCTTAAAAACAACATCAAGAAAAGCAAAAACAAGGGGCTGAAGAGAAATCCTAGGGTTTGAAGCAGTTGGATATGCAAGGATCAGAAAAAAGACACCGGTCATAATCGTAAACCCGTGTGGAGTCGCCAGTTGTTAGTATGAATCTTAATTCCAAGCGTACAAAAAAAATACCACTTTAGTTGTGCATAACCAACAACCCTAACAACAGAGATGACTGCCAATATCTTCAGATCTGCAGTTAGGTGATCAAGATAAATGCTGCAAAAATCTAGATCTATGCATTAGAAGACATTAAACAGTAGAAAAAACAAGATTTACTCCATGCATCCAATAGACAAGACAAGAATATGTTGAATGAATTTTGTATTAAGGGCACCTGGGAGGAAAACACAGGAGGGTGTTCCCAGTTCTCCTTAATGGGATGGGTTCTTGTAAGTCCTCAGCACTTCAAATCTAAAATTCCTCTCTCTCGATGGTGTAGAAAACCCAGACAAAAATGATAGTAAAATATGACTATGATGATGGATCAATAGTCAGACCAAAAGTATAGATCCAGAGTGATCTTTAGGCAACAAAAGGTGATAAATGAATGGGAAAACCCTTCTATTTATAACAAAATATTTAGTTAGTCTAGATATTGGTGCATAATTAAAATATTATTAACCAAATCAAGATCCAACTTTTATGGAATATTTTATTATATTTGTTGGAGGGAAAAGGAATTTGACTTGGGTCAAACCCCTTTATTTGTAAATAATAAATAAATAAATGATTTATTTATCATTTTAAGGATGTGGTTGAGTAATAATCAAATAAATAATGATTTATTTAATTATTTATGGGTGATTTAGTCATATTTAACAAAGAATATTATTTAAATAAGATTTAAATAACTATTCTTTAGGAAATAATAAGATAAATAATGATTTATCTAATTAATTTCCTTGTTTTGGGTTAAATATAATGAGGAATATTAATCAAACTGCTGTTTAATTAATTATTCCTTGCGGAAAATCAAACAAATGTAGATTTATTTAATATTCCCTCATGGGGTTTCCTGTTTAGACCATAAACAACTTAATAAAGGTGGTTTACTAAGTTATTTTTATAGTGAAAGTAATTTTAATTAGGGTAAAATTGGTCTTACATGGTGTACTTGGATCTATCTAATGATAATAGGTTAGATGACCAGAAAATGGTGTAGCACATTGTTTCTAATATCATCATCTGAACCATGGTATAGATATTTAATGATTTATCTCCAAACTCAAAATTTCTGACCTAATACCTCTCGCTCTGAGCATTGACGTATTTGTTACCCATCCCGAAATTATCTGATTATCCGCGACACCCATTACCTACATGGTATTGATACGATTTTACGAAGGTGCCTCACCCTTGAAGAGGCTAAGAAAGTTTTGATTTCATACAATATGAACACATTTCTAGAAATTTAAACACTTTAGCAAATGCCCAAGATAATTTAGTTTTAGATAGACATTTGCAACGAATGTAAGTGACTTTTAATTCACATCACATTATATTGAAATCGGTATAGAAACTAGGAAACACTGAATATATATATATATATATATATATATATATATATATATATATATATATATATATATATGATAAGCTATGTTTTACAAAATGTGAGCCCCGAGACACATGTGGCTACATCACCCATATACAAAAAATACATGCAAACATCTAAGTAGACAATCAATGGTACTCATGATAGAAAGGCACTACACGATCTATCTTGCATAATAATCAACCAATATGACTAGGTACCCCAATGGTATGTCGTTGAAGTCGCAATGGAAGCTGATTGACTACAGTCTCATCAACCCTGTGGTTCAATCCCTCGATGTTGTGCTCCACCTCCTCTAGTACCTCCGCTACCTCAAGATCCCATAACGCATATCGTCCACCGAATCGACCTGTATTGGTCCCGTTGGCTCCTCCTTTGGTTGTCTCTCTTTATGACATAGATATGTAGAACCCGTTGTCGAATAAGTCCAATGTCTGCATGAAAAGAATCAAATATTTTAGTCTCAGGAACATGAAAAAACAAACAAAAAAATTTGTAAAAATTCTTAAAAACTTAAAGGTTAAAGTATCTTAATTGTAGCATCCCATTGCTTGCCCTCAGGTAGCACGAGCTCAGTATCATCGTGGAAATATATCCCTGTGTAAGGATACTCATCGATCACAATGAAATTTCTATGCATCCATCCAAATAAGGTTGGTGAAAATTTGATCGTTGATGGACCAACATGTCTGGCCATGTGGTCTCTCCACCTCCTCATTTGCAGGACCCTCAGATTGAAGGGCTCGAGTAAAATCTACTGAGGCTATAGTAATGGTACCCACTATAAGGAAAGAGATACCAAGATGGGACCATAGATGAATTTTTTCAACTTCCCCTCCTTTTCTTTAGTAATTTCTTCCTTCAAGTTGACCAAGACACCCTTGCTCTAGTTGAATATTGTCGATGTTAGACATTCTACCCCGTATTGCATGTATGATTTGCTTGCTACATGTAATGTCAAGCTTCCTGCCAATATTGCTATGATAAAAAATATCATTCTTAAAGGTAGTTGGGTCACATCCTTTATGTTAATATTTTCGTCTCTATTAGGAACGGTTCGAGGTCTGCAATAGGTAGAAATGTAATATTTCACCATCTCTTCACCACTTCTTCCACCTAGAAGAGAGATGGGGGCACCTTGCTTTAACAATCCTTCTAGAAAATAAATATCATCTACTTGTAACTAGAGTAGATTCTCCCCAAACCTAAATTATTGTGCTTGAACATCCCATGAATGCACAAGGTACTTTAACAACTCCATTTGTTGCCTCATACTGGGAAGCTAGAGGAATTTCAACAACCCACAATTTTTAAGTGTCTGGATGGTAGCTAGGTCATCTGATACATCCATATATTGTGATTCATGCTCTCTTTCCCTCCACATAAATTGTAGGGTTTAACCCTGAACAAAAATTATCTACACACGAATCTTATAACAGAAATAAACAATAGCGAGAGCATAAAACATAAAACAGATAAACACAGAGATTTTCCCCTGGATCCCAAATCGGGACGACCAGCTTGATTTTTCATTATATTCCTTTAAGTGTTACAACACATATATATACATGCCGGAGCATACATAAACCCCAATCCATTAACCCTGGATTAGAACATAACCGTAGTTCCCTTGACCGGATCTACAAAAATACCAGGGGCCGAAAACCATCGAACCCCAAAACCATGCACAAAACCATGGGCGGATTCGCCTATGAGTGGGTCCGCACAAAAAACAAATTTTGGTGGGGACTGCTTCACCCCTCGTGACCCCCCAGCTACACCCGACGCTGCTTCGCCCCTCGTGACCCCCTAGCTACACCCGACGCAACATACAGCGCGTGGGGCTAATCGTGGAAAGAATATAACACATACCCAACATTCTCCCACTTGTTGTTTTCTTTCCACAGGGGGCCACAGGAGAGCTTAGTCATTGGGCCAATTCTTCAACACCCATTGTTTCTCTACACCAAGAGAACTTTTGAGTGCTCATAGACTTCGTCAATGCATCTGCAACATTCTTCAAAGTGTCCACCTTTACCAGTAACACCCTTTTAGCCTCAACCATATCTCTAACAAAGTGATATTGAACATCAATGTGCTTTGTCTTTGAATGATAAGCAGGGTTCTTAGCCAAGAAAATTGCACTTTCGCTATCACAGTCTATCCTTATAGCTTGCTGTACCAACCCCATACTTGAACACAATCTCTGCAACCAAACTGCTTCCTTGCTTGCATGAGTGGCTGCTATGTATTCTGCCTCTGTAGTTGAAAGAGCCACTACAGACTGCCTTTTACTCATCCAACTGACTGCGCCTCCAAATAGGCTAAACACATACCCACTTGTAGATCTTCTTTGGTCCAGATCTCCAGCCCAGTCTGCATCAACAAAACCACGAATGTCCAACATTCTTTCCAATCCTGGTCTTCCCCGGTAGCACAAGCCATAATCACTAGTGCCACGTAAATATCTGAAAACCCGCTTCACTACTGTCCAATGCTCCTTCCCTGGGTTTGACATAAACCTGCTCAATACTCCCACTGCATGTGCAATGTCTGGTCTAGTACAGACCATTGCATACATCAAGCTACCCACCGCACTTGCATATGGAACATGGGACATATACTCCTCTTCTTCTTGTGTCTTGGGACACTGTTCATCAGACAGCTTTACACCTACAGGAATAGGAACATTCACCGGTTTACTATCCTGCATATTGAACCTCTGCAATATAGTCTCGACATACTTCCTCTGGTTTAACCAGAGCTTCCTCTTTGCCCGATCTCTCTTAATTTCCATGCCCAAAATATAGTTTGTAGCACCCAGATCCTTCATGTCGAATTTGGAGAACAGTTGGGTCTTCAAATCTTGGATAATTTCTTTGTCATTTCCAATCAACATCATCCACATACAAGACCAAATAAATAACACGGTCACCAATTAATTTGAAATAAACACAGTGATCCTCCTTGCTTCTAGTGAAGCCAAGTCCCCGTATATAGGTATCAAATTTCTGATACCACATCCTTGGTGACTGTTTTAACCCATACAGAGACTTCTTCAACCTGCATACCAGTTCTTTCTTACCCTTCACCATAAAGCCTTCAGTTTGCTTCATGTAGATCTCCTCTTCTAGATCCTCGTGAAGAAATGTTGTCTTCACATCCATCTGTTCTATCTCAAAATCAAATGCAGCAGCAACAGATAAAAGTAATCTAATAGAAGTAACTTTGGCAACAGGAGAAAAAATATCACCAAAGTCAATTCCCGGCACCTGGGAATAACCTTTCGCTACCAACCGAGCTTTTTATTTCTCCACCTTGCCTTCTACATTCATCTTCTTCTTAAACACCCATTTTCTCCCAATGGGCTTCCTTCCAGCCGGCAACTCCACTAGATCCCATGCATCGTTTTTGTGCAAGGATGCCATTTCATCAACCATGGCCTCCTTCCAGAGTTTTCCATCCTCTGAATCTAGTGCCTCCCTGACAGTTCTGGGTTCATCATCAGTTATAGTTAAGGCAAAACCTGAACAGAAAGCAGATGGACTATACCTTTCTGGTTGCCTTCTTTCCCGAACTGATCTTCTCAAAGCTGGAGTTTGTGGCTCTTCATCTTCTGAGTCTTCTTCTGTTGTAGAGTCTGATTCATCCTCCTTTAGCTCAAACTCTATCTTTTCAGGTTCCTTTGATAGGACTTCATGTTTAACAACATATTTAACTTCTCTAAACACCACATCTCGGCTGTACACAACCTTCCTTGTTTCTGGGTTCCAAATCTTGTAACCCTTTAAACCATCCTTATACCCAATAAAGATGCACTTTTTAGATTTATTATCCAACTTGGTCCTTTTCTCCTTTGGAACATGTACATATGCATCACATCCAAATACCCTTAGATGTGAAAGAGAGGGTTTATTACCAGTCCATACCTCATGTGGGGTCTTATCCTCCAACGCTGATGAAGGTGATCTGTTAACTAAGTAACATGCAGTCTCCACTGCCTCTGCCCAGAATTCTTGTCCTAACCCGGTACCACTGAGCATGCTTCTTGCCTTTTCCATCAGTGTTCTGCTCATTCTTTCTGCAACTCCATTTTGCTGAGGTGTGTATGGAGTAGTCTTCTGCCGTGCTATACCACACTTCTTACAGAACTCTTCAAATTCCTTCTTGCAGAACTCCCTACCATTATCTGTCCTCAGTGCCTTTATCTTCTTCTCTGTCTGATTTTCCACCAGAGCCTTAAATTCTTTAAATTTGTCAAAGACTTCAGATTTCTTCCTCAAGAAATATATCCATGTGTTCCTTGAGAAGTCATCTATGAATGAAACATAATACACAGATTTTCCTAGTGATGGAACTGACACAGGTCCAAACACATCACTGTGCACAAGTTCTAATATCTTGTTTGCCCTCTTAGCACCAGAAGGAAAACTCACCCGATTCTGCTTCCCATATACACAATGTTCATAGAAATCAAAATCCAGAGAGCAGTTATACATACCTTCTACCATACCATTTCTATGCAGTATCTGAAGGCCCTTCTCTCCAATATGTCCAAGCCTTTGATGCCATAGCATGGTCTTTTCTCCAGAGACAGCTAGGCTTTCCGCTCCACTTTCAGGAACCATAGAACTATTACACCCATCAATAACAGTGTTACCTTGTAGCTTGTACAGAGTTCCAGTCCGAACTCCCCGCATTAATACCAGTGCTCCCCGAACCATCTTGCAGGAATCTTTCTCGAACACTGTTTTTACACCTGCATCATCCATCTTGCTTACAGAAATCAGATTTCTGGCCAATGCAGGAATATGCAGAACACCAGGAAGTGTTCTAATCCTTCCACCTTACAGCTTCAGCTTGACCTTTCCACGTCCAATGATTTTGGCCTTCCTATCATCCCCTAGGAAGACATCACCATCATATTTCTCATACTCGCAGAACCACTCCCTATGGGGAGTGAAGTGAAAGGATGCACCTGAGTCAATTAACCATGACTCATGATCTACATGTGTATTTGAAGAAGAAGCCAAATACACATCCCCACCTTCATCCGAGGTGTTTTTTGCCTCTGCAGAAGGACCTTCATCAGATCCCTTTCCTTTCTCAGGAGCTTTAGATCTACATTCCTTTTTGTAGTGCCCTTCCTTTCCGCATTTCCAGCACACCTTTACAAACTTTCCAGGAGATTTAGATCTCCCTCTAGATTTAGATCTCCCACTCGAAACCTTATTCTTGTTTCTGCTCTGGGACCTTCCTCGTACAGATAAGGCATCTCCATTCTGACCCTCCATATTTCTCCGTCTCATTTCCTCCGACAGCAAGGCTGAGACAATGTCATCAAAATTCAAGGTAGTTGTATTGCTACCTATTGCAATAACCAGACTATCCCACGAGTCTGGTAGAGAACACAACAAACTGATGCACTTATCTTCATCCGAGATTTTAATATCAACAGATGACAGCTGACTTACCACAGTATTGAAGGCGTTCAGATGCTCTGTCACCGAGTCTCCATCCTTCATCCTCAGGTTATACAGCTTTTTCCGCAGGAACAACTTATTCACCAGAGACTTAGATTGGTAAAAAGTCCCAAGTTTTTCCCACAAGGTCTTCGCCGTAGCTTCCCCAGATACATTCAACAATACTGAATCTGAGACACACAACCGTATTGTGCTCTTAGCCTTTCGATCTAGTTTCTTCCAGTCTTCATCTGACATTGCCGTTGGTTTAGTACCTGGATCTACCACGATCCATTGATCTTTATCCACCAGCAGATCCTCCATCTTGAGCTTCCACAACTCAAAACTCTGACCATTAAATTTCTCGATCTCTATCTTTCCGCCGCTCGCCATCTTCTTTCACCGCAAGAATCGATCCCGCAAATCTCCCACTACACAGGGTCTACCACAGGCCCGAGCAAAAAACCCTCAACAACAAAGGCGTCCCCTTGAAGCCAAAACAGCTCCGATACCAAATGTAGGGTTTAACCCTGAACAGAAATTATCTACACACGAATCTTATAACAGAAATAAACAATAGCGAGAGCATAAAACATAAAACAGATAAACACAGAGATTTTCCCCTAGATCCCAAATCGGGACGACCATCTTGATTTTTCATTATATTCCTTTTAGTGTTACAACACATATATATACGTGCCGAAGCATACATAAACCCCAATCCATTAACCCTGGATTAGAACATAACCGTAGTTCCCTTGACCGGATCTACAAAAATACCAGGGACCGAAAACCATCGAACCCCGAAACCATGTGCAAAACCATGCACGAAGCACGGGCGGATCACTTTATGGGTGAGTCGCACAAAAAACAAATTTTGGCCAGGGCGCTGCCCCGGACCCCAACGGTGGGGACTGCTTCGCCCCTCGTGACCCCCCAGCTACGCCCGACGCAACATACAGCGCGTGGGGCTAATCGTGGAAAGAATATAACACATACCCAACATAAATGAAATTTTATGATAATGGGTACCTGAAACATCAACAAAGGACTCATTAGAATCTTTCCCATTCAAAAACCTAGCAAAATTTGAGGCATAATTGAGAACAAACTTGGATAAATTCACCTAAGGCACCCCATGATGCTTAGACAGAGTGTTGCACCTTTGTTGGAGTGTTCCACTACCTAGGTGCAATGCCCTTTTCGACACATAGGGGGTGCGTTGGTCCCAGGGTGTCTTTTATGAACCCAAGGGGCCTCAAAAAAATTTAAAATTTGCATGAAAACAAAAAAATAAGCCGTGGAAAGATAGAGAAAAGTCTTAGTCGTACCTGGATCCGGTGACACTTGAAAGCGGCAGAATATCGAAGGAAAAAGGGATCAAAATATTTACTGTTGAAGGTAAAGTATAAAATGGTAAAAATGAGAAGTCATTTTAGATATTTATGGTGATTTTCTCGTTATTTTATTCAATTTTAACATTTTGACCTAGATATGCTTTATTTTTACTATGAAACAGGTATGTTTAATCCTTGTTATGGTGTTTTGAGTAGGATTACATTTGTTAGCATGTTTTTACTATGTTTTGATAGGTTACTTGATTGAAGAATACACTTTTATCTCTTTTTCAGACTCTATAAACCAACGGAAAGGAACCCCTTGGAGTCCTCTTTCAGCTCTTTTCAAACTCCAAAAATATGAAAATATATCCAAGTACTTGTCCTTTCGATATTGTAAAATTAAATGAAAATATGTCTACTCATTATAAGTTTAACCCTTTTCCAGAATGATATAGACTAACTACGAAAAGGTATACCTTAGTCGAACATGACGAAGAAGTTCCCTTGGGTATTGTTTTCTCCCTTTTCAGACTTAAGAGACTATCTACAAAAAGGAAAATCTGGTGTTTTCTTTTCCACCTCTTTTTCAAACTCTCTAAACATGAAAAATATGTTGAGTTTTAGCTTCATTGGGCTCGTTAAAACATCAAATAGTGATGGACTTGTCGAACATGACAAGGTCAAACCACTCCTTCTCAGGGTTCGCTAAAAATACTTGGAGGGATTCATCCGAAGGATGAACTTACAGATCAAGCATATGTTATCCTCCTCAAGCTTGTTAAAAAAAATAAAGAGTTACTGACCAATATGGTTGGGGAAATTGGGAAAACAGGGGATTCCATTTTTCGAAATGGCAACGAGTCTCTCTTAAACATGACATTTTCCACTTAATATTTGTGGCTATTGGGTTGGGTAATCTGCTTATATCATTTTTAGAGCCTTCATTTCTGTTTTGGGTCAACGCTTCCAACTCCATTCAGTGTCATTATGTGTTCAAGAGAATTACTTTAGTTTATTTCTGGTAAAATACTCTTAAGACTTCATTTCATGTCTGCCTTTCCTGATACGGTTCCATATTAGCATAATTATGATCATTTTATCTCAATCATGATACTTGTTTCATGTCATTGATGAGGGATACATCAAGGCCCTCCTACAACGAGTCACTTCCTATCGACATCAACACATCATCCAGTAAGTTGACTTAGAAACACCCCTTTGGTACCTTCATGCTTGCATACATCAATGGAAGTTTCCTCGCTCTCAACAACATGTTTAAATCAATGGCCTTTGACCAAAATATTCTCTGTGGTGTTCGACGTTAGCTCATTTACTCAATCTATACCGATTGTACCATAGTACCTTGGGAGACATTAACATCATCAATAGTTTCTCTCACATATGTTAATTACTTACATCATCGACCGATAATCAGATGGTGTCTACCATGTTCGAATCCAGTTCATTGATTCACATGGTTAGATTCATACATTATTTGGTCTTATGAAAAATATTGAAGGCCTCAAATCTAGTTTCATCCATCCAAGCTACGATTTCAGGAGTTATACAAATATCACAATGTATGACGATCATGGTCATATAGATAGTCATCCAGTCATGAGTTCATTAGTTTCATCTATGGGCACATCTTTTGATCATTATATATGTCATGTTAGCTTATGAGTTGAATATGGGTATGCCTCCCTCGGCATCAATATGTCATGATGAATGTATTGTAATAGATGAAGCTCACTAGTTTTCCTTGATCCCTACTTGTAACAAGGTAAAGCACTATAGTCATCAGTCACCATATATGACTTTGCGCTTTAGGGAGAACTATGTTATAGGCCATTTTTTCACATCCAATAAAAGTGATCCTCCTAATGGGATCAATCAAAATACTATTCCCCCTATCATCATCTTGAACAAATCCCTAAGCATGTACCTTTCATCCCTCAGAATTTCAACCCTGAATTGCCCTATCTGAGCCAGTTTGAGGACCAACTCTCCCTGCAAGCCTACTGGGGTGTGTTCACCTATAGGTTTCTCCACCGTGTCTAGATTTGGTCACTCACAGTTTTCCCTCCTTTGCACCTCTGTTAATTCTAAAATTCAGGGAGAATGAGAGGGATTCCGGAAGCTTCACCTTCTAGGAGTTTCCAGAATTTCTTTCAAATACTTACCTTGGATTGAGATTCAAACCCTATCCTACCCTACTTTGGAGTTTTCACCACTTATCCTTTGATCCTATCCTTCCATCAAAGGTGGATCTAAAGCCCTATAATGGTAATTGGATAAGAACTCCCAACTTACCCCTCTCTCCTATATATCTACCCTCTCATATGCAAGAGGTAATGGTTGGATTTGGAGAGTAATTTTTCCCTTATGTTGTTTCAATAAGTAGTTATCATCTCATGCATAGGGTGACTAGAGGTGCATATTGTGACAAGGAAAGGACGAGTCAAAAACTTGGAGGAGCTCTTCTATAAGATCGAATACCACTTATGGTTGTGATATCCTTCGATTTATATTAATGAAAATAATTATATGTTTTCCCATATATGATGTCGTTATTTAACTTTTTTCAATACCATGTTAATATATTGACTATAGTATTTAGATGATACTGCATACATCTCGTAGTTTCTTGGATTTTGTTATCTAACTGTGCAAGATCTAATTTTTGCGATTAGACCTAGAATTAGAGGTTCCAAGCTAAAGAAGGAGCGAAGCATGTGACAGATTCCAAGTAAGCCTCACTCCATCATCTATTTACTTTAAGGAAAAGCATTGAGTTCCTTGTCTCTCTGTTGTTCTAGGTTGACCACCAAACCTAGGGGAGATACCTTTGTCCCAATCGTAAATCTCGTATAGCACCTCTTATCGACAATGTACTTATTTTGTATCTATTGATCCAACCTTCTCCTTATGCTCCCTTGATTTCATCTACTCGTCCTTTCCTTCATTTCTTGATCCTCCTCCAAAGCCAAATGAATGCTAGGTTACTCCAATAATTCTGTAAGTGTGAAAGAGTGTGTGAGTGGTAGAATGAATAAGAGATGAGCCAAAAACTATCAAAATCTAAACTAAAAAAAAAAACTTGTGCCAAAAGTTGTGAATTGTTTATATGATTCCTTTCTATCATTGATGTCTACTATTTTCATTTCCTTTTTCGTTTTCCTTCATTTTCTCTCTAATTTCCCTTGCATGCATATTTGTGCCTCTTCACCTTTACTTTCTTCTATTTTATTTATTTCTCATAATTAAATGTCATTTATTTCCTCTCTTCCTTTTCCAATGCCTTTTCTAATTTCCATAGTCATTATTAAACCACAACTGATTCCCACTGTAATGTTTTCCCACCATTCAACTTGGAATATGTGTTCCATAATCATGATCTTATTTTATTTACATATAAAATGAACTAGGGGTTGTTAAAAACCCCTCCCCATTGGGGAACACGATCATCGATGTTGTATGCCACTTATGACTAGCAACACATCTTGCCTATGGATCTTTATAACTATTACACAGCAATTTGTCACCGTCCCTGCAATTCCCCATCCCGCACAATTGGAGGGCTCATTCCGTGACCTGTGAGCAGTGACATAACTTGAAAACATTTTCATGGAATTCCCCTGAACATGTACTTTCATTGCCCTGAAGACAACTCCTTGTGGAAAACCCTAAAAACACCCTTTTTTGCATTGGCGCGGGTAGCCAGTTCAGTACCCGCGCCAATGGGGGAAATCCTTCAAAGAGGGTGCGCCAATTGGCGCTCTGTCCCAAAGTCGCACTCGCACCATCCATTTTAAGGAGTGTTTTTTAAAAATAAATGGCGGAAGTTTCGTCCTAACTGATCCAGAAACTGGTATCTAATTTGAGTTGGGAGGTTTGGCTCCGGATCTCCATGTAGAGGAAGTGGTTTGCCACCTCTCATGGAAGCTTCCTTGAGGATAGGGCAATCCCATGATTATAGGGATCCCAACTCCCCTTCCTCCATCTATAAAAGCTTGCTCATCCCATTTGCAAGCTAGTCTCCAAGTCCCCAAGAGCCATCAGAGCCTTATGCTGCAAGAGCCTCGATTCATTCCCTTAAGGCCAAATCCAAGCAAGGAGATTATTGTCGAGACATCCGAAGAGAGAGGCTTGTCCCATCCCCGATAGGCTTTTTTGAGACGTGTTCCGCTGGCAACCCTCCGAAGGAGAATTCAGCGTCAGAGCTATGGTTGTATTCTTCTTTGATTGATTAACGATAAGCGACTATTGGTTATGGTTCCACTCTTGTTGTCGATTATGATGTTGAGTTATGTCTTCTCTGACTGACATATAGTTGCATATACTGGATTTTACGCTTGCATTTGTTTTGTTTCTTGCGTGTGCAGGTGTCCGATCACGGAGATCGTGAGGATTGTGATCTACCGGAGCTAGGAATGGGAGTGCTACTTTCTCTACAAGCGACAGCATTGGATTCCAGGTAAGCCTTCATCGCTAGTTGGTTTGTTTGTAATTAGGAACCTGCACTATAGCGTGAATGATTTTTGCTAGACCCGGTCTGGGCTAGTAGGGATCGCCTCTGTCCGTAGAGGGGATTTACCTCCACAAAAATTTGGTGACTCTGATGGGGATTGTCTAGCTTGTTGTTGTTTGTTTTATAAGCTACAGATGGAGCCTGAAGTTAGCCAGATAGCCTTCGAAACGCTCTTGCTCTGCAATTGCGTAGTAGATCAAAGCTTCTTTAGTCAATCTCCAGTTTAGTTTATGAACTGAACACTTGGAGTATTGTCTTGTCTTTTCGGTTGTTTCTCGATTCTGCTTGCTTGATTGGCTCTTTTGGCTGGCTCTTTCGTGATTTTTGCTTTTGGTTAGCTTGATCATCATTGGTCTGCTTGTTGGATTGTCTATTTTTATTTTTCCTTAGCAAACTCGACTGGCGCGCTTTACAGCTTGACAGTCATGCCCATTGGCGCAGGTTGCTTATGTATTACCTGCACCAATTCATTTCTGGCGCTAGTTTCAGCCTCACAGTCGCGCCAATCCTGTGAGGTACTAGGGTTTGCCCTGTTTTGACCTTCATGAGCTTGATCAGTGTGTTTGGTTTTGTTTTTTCGATTGCTTGAGTGTTCTGGAGCCTTGTTTGACTGGCTATGACCTCCGTCCTTTGGTTGTTTGCTTGTTTCCATCGATTTCACATTCTAGCCCTAGGGCATCTAGGTGCTCTTGTGCGTCGTGCTTCCCTTGGGAGTTTTTGGTCTCTATTTGTTTAGTCAACCTTGTGATTACTTCTTTACATTCGTTCAATAGTTTTTTATCATTTTATTGCATCATTTGAGTGTTGGTTCTCTTCTTCATTTGAATTTCGCTTTGTCTCGCTTTGGGCCTAGATTACATGGTCCACTTGTGTCTTTGGGATTCTCTTGGTTTTGAGGGACTGTTTTGTCAATTTGGAGATCTGATTGTGCATTTTTGTTGAGTGAAATTTGTGTGTTTTGCTCTTTCCTCATCACTTCTCAAATTTCTCTTTTCGTTAGTTTTCATTTTTTTTAGTGCATTTTGCTATTAAACATTGAAAATATAAAAAATCTCTTTTGATTTTGATTAGTTAGTGCAAATTAAAAAAAAATTGGTGTTATTAGTGATTAGTGACTTTGAGAGAAAAGTTTTTGGTTTACATTAGCTGCATTAAGAGACTTTGTTGGTTGTTTTTTGATCATTTTATTTGTGCGAAAGCTCTCAACTCTCTCATAATTAGCTTTCATCGAATGAAATGATATACTGTGGCATATAGTGTGCATTTAGGAAATTTTGAGACATCACACTCGCTAGGGCCTGAAAACTGAAACGTAATTGAAGATAAACATTAAAATTTACTCAATTTACACTAAGGCAGCATTGAAACATTAACGCAACATTTAGAGGTCTAGGCTAGAGACGTGTTCCGGCGTCTTTAAACCTAGTAGTTTTCGTTCGCCTCTTGGCTTTAGACAACACTAGTACGGACCTGTGCTCCCTGTACCGTCGAGTATATAAAGGGAGACCCCACTAGGTTTATATCCTTTATCCATAGGAAGCCGAGTCTGCCACCCTATACCCGTGATACACCAGACACAACATTCGGGGAGATTGCCTGCACGTACGTTAAGTCCTTGGTTGATTTCTCTTTCATTTTGAAACCAAAGTGTATATTGCAGTTCACGATTATTTGGTACACCCTTTTGCCTAGTATTCCTGAGTAGTCATTTGATCTTTTCTGACTCTTTAAATTTGAAAGGATCACCAAGCGCTTGTCCTTTCACGCTTGCTTCAAAACTGAAAGAGATAGAGTCGCCTTTCATCCGTTTCTCAACTCTTAAAACATGAAAAGATGAAGTTTCTAAGTTTCAATGTCGTAAAATTAATCACCCGCGATCACACGCCCTGTTAGATTTTGCTTGTTGGCCGTTTCATTGTGTGTCTTGACTCTTTTTCAGCTCGTGTGTGTGTTTGATATTTTTCTCTTGTCGTTACTACCACAGTGGCGGAACCTTCTGTTTCATCTACTGGTAGTCCATATACGGACGATTCATCAGAGGTTTCTCGGTCCTCTGCTGAACCCCAGCAGCCCATCGTTTCCGAGCAGCCCTTTGGAGGACCAGTTGAGTTCAATTGGCCCTTTTTCGACCCTTGGTTTGGATTGGGAGTAGGGGAAAATTTACCTCCTCTTACATCGGGTTCACCTTTTATAGCTGTTGTTATTCCTCCTAGTCCTCTCCATCTATTACGAGATCTAACGGCAGGCTCAAACATCAGTGAATTCAGCGAGGAAATTCCCACGTCCGGTGAAGATTACTAGTTATTTCCTTAGAGATTATTTCCAGGAGACAACCCTGAACCATTTTTTATGTCATCACCAGGCCCCTCATTACCAGCTGGGTACAGATCTTTGGGTCAGATTATTGCCGCCGCCGCCTCTATGGGGGTATCAGCTCCTTCTACGAGGTCGGTTTTTCCTTCTTTGGGGATGTCTCCACGGACACCCATTACGTCATCCCCTCAGGTTACTTCTGTACCCTCCATGCCCACTGTTTGTGTGGCCGCATTTGCACCCGCCATTACTACCGAGTCCGTAAGGACCACATCGCTTCCCAAAGACATCTACATAGCATCTGCTATGCCAAAGCACATCTCTCTGGAGGAGTATCGATTGTCCCTGCAACAATCGAACCCTGAGGTCGGACAGTCCTCTCAAGATCCCAACCGCTCATATTTTTCGCATTATGCACAGGATGGTACACCCGTGTACGTCTTTCCATATCAGTACAATGAGCATGGGAACCCTTTATGTTTACCTGCTCCTGAGGCTCAACTTCATGCTCAGGGTTTATCGTATAACCAGGCTGGACAGCCGTATAACCCGCAAGGACAACCTTTTCAAGGCCAACCTTCGGGTCAGCCTGGTTATCTTTATGACCCACAGGGACAGCCCATACAAGGCTACCCTCTGGGCCAGCAAGGGCCATTATACGGTCCGCAAGGACCATATTACAACCGTTCCGGTCAACTCGTGCAACCTCTCCCTGGAGTCCCAACTGGGCAACCTCAAGGACTCACAGGTCAACCGGGGTACCAACCGGGACCGATATATGGTCCTGGGGGGCAAGTTCAACCCTCTCAACCTTTGCAACTGCAGTATCCTCTTGGTCCCAACATTGCACATCACCCAGGACCATCTTATGGTCCTGTTGCGGGTCAAACCGGTTATCAAAAACCACCTGGCTCCATTCCACTACCAGGCCAACCGGCCCATCCGGCACAACCTGGTATCTCGCCACCAGGCTAACCGGCCAATCCGGCACAACCTGGTATCCCTCCACCAGGCCAACCAGTCCATCCGGCACAACTTGGTGCTCCTCAACAGCCAGGACAACCTGCACAACCGACACAACCTGTTTATCCGGGTCAACCTGTTCAACCAGGGCAGCTAGGTCAGCCTGTTCAGCTAGGCCAGCCTGCACATCCTATCTACCCTGCCCAACAGCTGACTTATTCAATGCCGCAGCCAAATCAACCGCTGCACTCTAATTATCAGGCTCAGCAGGGTCCCACCTATCAGCAGCCCACTCGACCTCAGGGCGGTTACTATTCTCATGGTCAATATCGACCGAATTATAGCCAACCCCAAGGTTCTAACTATTACTCTCAACAACCCGGCTACACCTATGCTCAGCAACCAAATCCACATGCTGCTCACACAGGGCCGACTTACAATCAGGGTCCATACTCTAGTTATCAAGCCCCGTACGCTGGTTACCAGCAACCGAATCAGGCTGGATATACGACCTATACTTCCTACAGTCAGAATCCTACGGGACAGAACCCCTGGGGGCAAGGATATTCTCAACCAGCGTGGAGTACAGGTACTGGTCCTTATCCAGGGCCAGGAATGCCGTCCAATCCACCATTACCATTTCTGGCTACCTTGGAATTACCGGATGTTTCGAAATTAACTAATGATCCAATTCTGCACAATCCTTATTGGCCTCCGGTTCCTACCAAGGTGCCTAGTGATTCCCCAAGTTTGAGGGTAAAGCTGGGGAGGACCCCCAAGCTCACGTGATGACTTACCATCTTTGGTGTTCGTCCAACTCTTGGGTGGATGATTCAATTCGTCTACGCCTCTTCCAGCGCACTTTGACTGGTGCTGCCGCTAAGTGGTATATTGAATTATCCCGTGGCATCTTTCAAGATTTCAATATGTTAGCCATGGCTTTTCTGACTCACTTTCAGTTACCGGTTCGCTACGAAGCCGTGATGCCCCTCCTGACTTCTTTGAAGCAGGACAAAGCCACTCACATTTCTAATCACATTCATGATTGGCGACGTCGTCGTAGACTGATCAAGTTCCATATACCTGATCATATACTAACTCATTGGTTCACCACCTCCTTCGTTAACAAAATCGCCCAAGATATTGCTATGGGAGCGTGTGTGACTGAAGAACAAGCCATAGCACGTGCCTAATATCTGGATCTGGTATACTCTCAGTCCGGCACGCTTTATGATATCTTGCCTGATGTTGCACGGTCTGGAACCTCTAAAGCTCCACCTACCCCGGCGGTGGATGGTGTTATTCGTTCTGTGTCTCAGAATTCGAAGAAATATTCGAATGGGATGCAGAAGTCCAACTCATCCCATAATTCTGCTCCTCTCGCTCCTCCCAATTCTAGCAAAACTGCGAAGGTTAACTCCGTTTAGGTGAATCCTACGGAAAAAGCCTCCAAAGGAAAGAATAAGGGCAAAGGTAAATCCAAATCCGACGCTCCAAAGCCAGAGTCCAAACCTTGTACCGAGGATGGTTCCCAACGTAAACCAAAGTACCCCTTCCTCATTTGTGAAGGAGATCATTATACAAAAGATTGTCCACAATGATCTGAAGTTATTCAACTTCTAAAAGGCTCCAAAGGGACTCCGGCAGTTCTTAAAGAACCGTTCTCGTCTCAGCAGACCCAGATGGTTGAACATCCTTCACCATCTGCACCATTTGGGTCCCAGGTCTTTATGATGAATGGTGCTGCACCTATCTCTATTGCTACGCGTTCGAAGGATTACAATGAATTTCGTCAAGCACCTGGGAAGGTAGTTGTGGACAGTCCACCTCCCCCACCTGTCTCCGGTTCATTGGAAATTGAGAAGCCTACTGCTGAACCTGTTGTGAGGCCACCTTCTAAAGGTGTTATACGAAGATCTTCCTATAACCCTAATGCCCATGCCACTCAGCAATATAGTATTGTTGAGGATCTGGCACAGGCGCCTTCTGCCATGTCTGCATTGGAAGTTCTTCAAAGTTGCCTGTCACAACGGAAAGCTTTGTTTTCTGCAATCGGTGGGATCGATCCCACTGATTCTAATCTTCTCACCTTCGACTTAGAGAACTTTACCCCCCGACTTCCACATCAGATCGCTCTTTTTATTCAAGTCGAGATCAACGGTCTTAACATCCATAGGGCTGTTGTGGATGAAGGTGCTTCTACTTGTGTCATGTCATCCGCTTGCTGGAAGGCCATTGGCTCTCTGGCCCTTTCATCGTCTCCTAATGCCCTAGAGGCATTCGATGGTCGGGAATCAAAACCCTTGAGTGTTCACGAGAGTTTAGCGATTACCTTATAGGGGAAGACATTCAACGTACAAGTAGAAGTAGTTGACGCCAAGCTTAACTACAATATACTTCTCGGCCGCAGTTGGACTCATGCCATGTTATGCGTGCCATCCACCCTCTTTCGAATTCTTAAGTTCCCTCACGAGGGTAAAATCATTACGGTGGATCACTTGTATTTCTTCACCTCCACTTCCGAGAACAACTTTTTGTACGTGGATCAGATCCCAAATCCCCCTGACAGTGTAGGACCTGGTCTCTTCAAAGACCCTGTCCTCATGGGTATTTTTCCCACACCACCACCGCACACCGCTCAAGTTAATATGATCTCTAGGTCTGACAACCCATGGCTCATCCCTTCGCCTGAGCAGGTGACTAAGTTTGGAGAATCGATGCCCTTAACTCCGGTAGAGATTAACTACTATGAAATCATCGTCGCATCTGATCCTCCCTCTCCTCAGCATGCTCCTTCGAGCATGGCTTTAGACATCTATTCCCAATCCCCCTAGCTCGACGAGGTCGACTCGCCTGATCCTCTTAAAGAGATTTTCCCTTTTGATGAAGTCATTGTTGAAAAAATGTCTCTTGAGGAGCTGCCTTGGAGCGATGGACATCATCGTTCCTCATTCATGCCTAGCTTGGAGGCAATGTCAGATTGTCTAGAGTGTTTCGCATCTCAAGGTCCCACTCCACCTCTTCAGACGCCCATATTGACACCTGAGGTGCTTTCAGAGGGAAACCTGAGCAACATTACTCAAACCATTCCAATCGACATCTCCGTTAAGCCGGGGATAGTTGAGAACATACACATGGGAGTGACTTGTTCTCCTGCTGAGATACAAGTTTATACTGATCTTTTTCGAGAATTCAGAGACGTGTTCTCCTAGTCCTATGAGGAAATGCCCGGGATTGATCCCAGCATAGTAGTGCATGAGATTCCTACCTATCCTGGTGCGAAACCCGTGCGCCAACGCCTACGCCCAGTGCATCCTCGCAAAGTCGCTGCCATTAAAGCAGAAGTTGACAAAATTCTGAACGCGGGCTTCATTTACCCGATTCCCCTCACAGAATGGGTCTCCAACATTGTCCCTGTAGATAAGAAACAGGGCACTATCAGAGTTTGTGTTGATTATCGCGATATTAATCGGGCCTATCCAAAGGACAACTACCCCACTCCTTTCATAGATCAAATCATTGACGAATGTGCTGGGAGTGAGATTTATTCCCTGATGGACGGCTTTTCTGGGTATAATCAGATAAATATTCTGCCCGCTGATCAACACAAGACTGCATTCATCTGTCCATGGAGTACTTTTGCTTATAAAAAGCTCCCGTTCGGCTTGAAGAACGCTGGAGCTACTTTCCAGCGTGCTATGTCTTACGCATTCCATGACATACGCCATATCGTTTAGCCTTATCTGGATGATTTTCCAGCTCACTCAGCTCGGTGAGACCACCCAGAACACCTCCGCCAGATTTTCCTTCGCTTTCGACGCTACAACGTCTGGCTCAATCCTCATAAATGCATCTTTTGCGTGGATTCTGGTCGTCTTTTGGGGTTCATAGTCTCCCTTATCAGCACCCGTGACCCATGGTATGGCGATATTATTGTGTATATTCAGACGTAATCCTTCCGCTCTGAGTTGACCAAAGATGCCCGACGTCGGATTCGGCATCAGTCTCAACCCTACCGCATTGTAGGAGATACATTATACCGGGTTGGAGTAGATTCGGTGCTCCGTCGGTGTTTGACATTGAAAGAGGCCGAAAGAGTCTTAAATGACTGTCACAGTGGCACCTGTGGCGGTCACATGTCTGGATATGCCACCGCCCAAAAGATTCTGTGTGCGGGTTACTTCTGGCCGTCAATATTTAAAGACTATATTGTTGCAGTCTGCAAATGTCACGCGTGCCAGGTTTTCTAGCACAAGATGTGTGTGCCACCCCTCCCTCTACATCCTGTCATTACCGTCGACTCTTTCACAAAATGGGGTGTATATTTCATGACGAGTAACACTCATTTGGCCGGGGGGCATGCATATATAATCGTCGTTTTCGACTACTTTACTAAGTGGGCCGAAGCGATTCCTACACTAGCCACCGATGGTAAGACAGCTGCCCAATTTATCTTCAACCATATTATTGCATGTTTCGGGGTCCCTCAGGCCATTGTTACCGATCATGGTACTCACTTTCGAGATTACATGATGGCCGAGCTGACATCAAGATTGGGCTTACGACACCATAGCTCAACGCCATATTACCCGTAGGCAAATGGCCAGGTTGAGGCTGTGAACAAGGTTTTGGTCACCATGCTTCAACGAACAGTTGGAATTTATAAGTCCAATTGGCACCTCCAATTTTTCTCAGCTTTATGGGCATACCGGACGTCAGCAAAGAGTGCAACCGGATTCACACCATTCCAATTGGTGTATGGTCTGGAAGCAACTCTTCCGGTTGAGTGCGAAATTCCTTCCTTAAAATTAGCTGTGGAACTTTTACCTAATAATTCTCCTGAAGAAGAGCATCTCTTGTATTTGGAACGGTTGGATGAAACCCACCGCTTGGCTGCTTTAGTCATTGAGGCACAGAAAAAGCGGGTCAAAGGACACTTTGATCAGTCTGTCTCTCCACGTTCCTTTGTCGAAGGGGACCTTGTCCTCCTATACGACCAAGCGCATGAAAAACTCAGGGCGGGAAAGCTCCAACCCATGTGGCATGGGCCCTACATAATAAAACGAGTATTGAAGAATGGGGCTTATGAGCTCATTGATTATGAAGGAGTTCCGTTGGTGCAGCCTAGGAATGGGCTGTACCTTAAGAAATACTACGCTTGAAGTTATTTTTAGTGTGGTGTGTGTACATAGGTGTGTATATTCATTTGTGTGCATGTGTGGTGTGGTGTGCGATGTAAGCGCCTTTCTACTGATTGGGTCTTCCTGATTGTGCAGATGTCCATTACTCCGTTTGTGGGTTTTGTGGATGGTGCATCCCGCAGTACCAGGAATCTGTCTTCGGCAGCCTGGGTAATCTATGATCCTGCTGGTGAATTGGTTAACCTGCAAGGTGTTTGTCTAGGTCCTGCTACAAATAATATCGCAGAATATAGTGCTGTATTGGAATTATTAACCGAGGTTGTGGACCTCGGAATTCCTGAATTACTTGTGTATCTAGACTCACAACTTTTAGTATTACAGCTTAACGGGCATTATTCAATAAGAAATCCATCCATTTTACGTCTGTATTTTTTTATTCATCTGCTGGAGAGAAATTTTGACTATATTACATATCAGCACATACCCAGACATATGAATACATGAACAGATGTAGTAGCTAATTTGGTTCTAGATAGACATTTGCGCAATTTATAAAACATCATCACATGTAAGAAGATCCATCCAAAAATAGGTATGTATATATATATATATGTGTGTGTCGAAATGTTTACATAGTGTGCATCACATAAAATCAAAAAATATACATGTTCGTCTTAATACATCTGGAGACGACATGTCTCTCAAAATATATGCACGAAAGAAGCCCTAGGTGTCTAATCTTCATGGTGCTCGTGGTAACATGCTACCGCATGCACTAAGCATCTCAAGAGTTGATGGAGGCGACTAGGCACTCCCACCGTATGTCTCTAATACGCCATCGGGACATCTGCCAGCCAGGCGTAGTCTAGAATCCCCCGGGTGATCCCCTCAAGGTTCTGGATCAACTCTCCTCCCTCGGCACCCTCCGCCTGAGGGTCAGCTGCGGGTTGAGTTCTCCATGCAATGGGAGACATACCAGCAGGTCTCTCTGGGCCGACGTCTGCATACATATAAAACTGGTGTTAAAACGGACATGTATTACTAAAAAAATCATAAAACATAAAAAACAAAAAGAGAGGTCATACCCAACTCCTCGTCCCAGTCATCCCCCTCTGGAAGTGGGAGATCTGGGTCTCCAGTGAAATCGGTCCCGGCATAGGGCCAATCCTCGACCACGATCAACTGACGTCGTAGCCATCCAAAAAACTCCGGCCTCCAGGACATCTGCTGGCCTCCTCCTGATCTGGGCATGCTGCCTAGCGAGCCATCCTTGGCTCTCTTGGTATCGGCTCAGCAACTATGGCCCCTTGGCCCTGAAAGATAGGTAGTCGTTCTAGGACGAACGATACCAAAATGGAACCGTAGCCAAACTGTTTCAGTTTGACTTGCTTGCACTTTGTAAGCTGCCTCTTGATATTTATTGTCACTGCAGTAGCCCAATCAAACAGTGTTGGAATCATACACTTAGCGGCTAGCAGGAGTTGGGCCTTGGTTGCCTTGTGTGGAGCTTGCGATCCCGCATCTCGTGTGATGGTGTGTAGCACTACTCTCAGTGCTAGATCCTGGACAGTGTGGATGTCCACTTTCCTTCTTTTTGATCCGGTTCGTGCCCCTGGGCACACCCTCGCCATTACTTGCTCCATATTTTCCCCAGATGGTCTGTTTCCTGTCAGGATGGGCACTGGACCTCTGCGCAACAATTCGGTTATGAAATATACGTCGGAAACCTCCAGTTCCAGCACTTGGTCCCAAAGTTTGAAAAATTCCTCATTTTTGTCCCATATACTGACCAAGTATTGTAGTAGCTCTGGCTAAGCTCGTAAGCAGGGTGTGAGGAATAATTTCTTAAGTCAACAGTTCTTAAGTGCAGTCATGCAAGCCTCATTCTCCATAGCCATTTCATCCTCCTCTCCATGTTCCCTTTCCTTCCATTCAATAACCATTTTTGCCTTTATATCTACATCAACACAATAAAAAATACATTGTTAGATCTTTGGAACATTTGAAAATCCACATAGATAGCTCACATTTTCAAAATTTTGAGCGGAAAATTGCGTTGCTCCATTGGCGCGACCTCTTTGTGAAGAAATGCTATTGACACGGGTCTGTGCCCTATACCCGCGCCAATAGAGCGAGCCCTAAAAATTCAAAATGGTTCGCCCATAAGTCTAATACATAATAAAAACATATAAAAAATGGATTGAAATGGAGCTCAGGGAAACGCCTATTACCTAGAACAAATAGGGAACTGAATGATAGCCTGGATCAGTCGTATTCGCCGTCAGAAGTTTGCACGCAAAATGGACCACTGTTGCTCTCCAATAAGGTAAATAGTAAAGTAATTTTGTTTTTACCATTTGAGACTTATTTATAACCTTTTGAAATCTAATTAGGTTTTAAAAGTAATTTTTTATTAATAATTTGATATATTTTGTCGAAAATGGATTTTACACTTGCCCTTATGTGCAGCAACAGGTTTTCATGCAACTTAAACGGTGACACGAGTTGTATTTTATACTTTTTCGGACTCGGTAAATACACGAAAAAGTCATTTTGGAGTCATCTTTCAGCTCTTTTCTGACTCTCTAAACATGAAAATATTGTCGAGGCCCTTGTCATTTCGATCTCGTTAAAGTGGCCCCGAAACGACATCTACCCAGTATACGTTTACCCCTTTTTCGGGCTAGGATAGATTATTTACGAAAAAGGAATACCCTAGCCTATCGCGATTAGGAGGTTTCTTCAGACATAGTTTTCTACCTTTTCGGATCTGAGGAACTATTTACGAAAAGGGACTGTTGGAGTCTACTTTTCCGATGTCTTCTCAGACTCTCTAAATATGAAAAGACGCTGAGTTCTTCCTCTGTCAGACTCGTTAAACCCTGATGACATTGGATTCAGTCGTAATGACATTATTCGAGTCATTCCTTCCTAGGGCTCGTTAAATGTACTAGGATGGATTCGTCCGAAGGACGAACTTATATTACAAGCATATGTTATCCCCTTCAAGCTTGTTATCAAAATAATTGGGGTTCTTGCCAGAAATGGTGGGGGAAAATGGAACCAGAATCATTGTCGTGTCGGCAGTATGTCGCTCTTGAATATGGCACTTGTCTTCATTCGCGTTGGGTTGGGGACATCTCATCTCGTTTTCCACTTGCCTTCATGGGTTTGGGTAATCCCTTTTGACCTCTCATCTTCTCTTTGCCTCGTCACCATGACCTCTGATCCGTTGATGTCAAATACTGCCAAGCTCATTGTCGTGCCGTTTATATGTTCAAGAGAAGTTGACCTCTGCAAGTATCAACCTTCCTTTGATTCTCATCTGATCCTGATTCACAAAGACATTATGTTCCTCTGTCTCGCGTCGATGATGTGGGAAACACTATGGCCCACCTTCGATCAAGGTCACTTCCTGTTGACTTCAGCTCATTATCCAGGAAGATGATCTAGAGACTCCCTCCTGGTACCTTAGAGCCTGCATGCCTCAATGGCAGGTTCTTCGCGTTCGACGTGAGGTTTTCATCATTGGCCTCCGATCGAGTGATTTTGCGCGTGTTCGACGTTAGCTCATTGTTCACATGCTGTAGATTTTACCTGTAGTACCTTGAGGACCATTGGAATTAATGGTGGTACCTCTTGCGTCTGTTAACAGCTTTCATCATTGGCTGGTAATCAGGTGATGTTCTTGCATGTTCGACTTCAGCTCACATATTCGCATGCTTGAACTTGTACTTTCTTCGGGTCAAGATGGAGCGCAAGACACTGGATTCTGCTGGTTATAATCCAGGCTGCGATTTTGTGGATTATTATGCTTAGTTACATGACTCGCTGATTGGATGGCTGCGACCATACCTGAGTCTATTTACCGATCCTCATTGGATGGCTGTGTCCATACCTCGGATCTGGATTATTACATACTCTGTTATGGATAGTTGCGCCCATACCATGTATTTATCATGTATTTGAGATATCAATTGTACTTCTCTACGCAGGTTTTCCAACGGCGGTGTTTTCAGTTGGACACGTTTTCATAAAGCATTTCACCCCTCTCTCTCTCTCAGGCCTCATGCTTTAGGGGGCATCTGTTACACAGAAATTTGTCACCGTCCCTGCAATTCCCCATCCCGCACAATTGGAGGGCTCATTCCATGACCTGTGAGCAGTGACATAACTTGAAAACATTTTCATGGAATTCTCCTGAACATGTACTTTCATTTCCCTGAAGACAACTCCTTGTGGAAAACCCTAAAAACACCCCTTTTTGCATTGGTGTGGGTAGCCAGTTCAGTACCCGCGCCAATGGGGGAAATCATTCAAAGAGGGCACGCCAATTGGCGCTCTGTCCCAAAGTCGCACTCGCGCCAGCCATTTTAAGGAGTGTTTTTTAAAAATAAATGGCGGAATTTTCGTCCTAACTAATCCAGAAACTGGTATCTAATTTGAGTTGGGAGGTTTGGCTCCGGATCTCCATGTAGAGGAAGTGGTTTGCCACCTCTCATGGAAGCTTCCTTGAGGATAGGGCCAATCCCATGATTATAGGGATCCCAACTCCCCTTCCTCCCATCATAAAAAGCTTGTGGCATCCCATTTAAAGGCTATTAGTCTCGAATCCCAAAGAGAGCCATCAGAGCCTTATGCTGCAAGAGCCTTGATTCATTCCCTTAAGGCCAAATCCAAGCAAGGAGATTATTGTCGAGACATCCGAAGAGAGAGGCTTGTCCCATCCCCGACAGGATTTTTTGAGACGTGTTCCGCTGGCGACCCTTCGAAGGATAATTCAACGTCATAGCTATGGTTGTATTCTTCTTTGATTGATTAATGATAAGCAACTATTGGTTATGGTTCCACTCTTGTTGTCGATTATGATGTTGAGTTATGTCTTCTCTGACTGACATATAGTTGCATATACTGGATTTTACGCTTGCGTTTGTTTTGTTTCTTGCGTGTGCAGGTGTCTGATCACGGAGATCGTGAGAATTGTGATCTGCCGAAGCTAAGGAACAGGAGCGCTACTTTCTCTACAAGCGACAGCGTTGGATTCTAGGTAAGCCTTCATCGCTAGTTTGTTTTTTGGTAATTAGGAACCTGCACTATAGCGTGAACGATTGTTGCTAGACCTGGTCTAGACTAGTAGGGATCGCCTCTGTCCGCAGAGGGGATTTACCTCCACAACAATAACACACCTCAACGTGACATTTACAATGATAATTGTTGAAACCATGACCACCATAATACTTATTGGAGCTTTAAAACACAACTTGATGCAGTATTTACAACATATTTCTTATTGGAGCTTTATAACACAACTCATTGAAGTATTTACAATACACATATGCATAAATATAAACCAAAACACATATACCAAACACATTCGCTCAACTAGCAAATAAGGAAGGATACAATGCTTTCATTTGATCAGACATATCCCATGTAGCTTCATTGGGACCAAAGTTCTTTCACTACACTTAAACCTGCTCTATTGCTTGATTTCGGAGCATGAGTTGTTTCTATTGTAATATGCATTGTGGCTCTAGCTGGAACTCTCCCTCTGTTCAACTTGCAATACAAACCAATCAATCACATGATCAACATCCTAAACATATCCCTTAAGCAATGAAATAATGAAAAGATCATATACTTTCACTGTTGGAGGCAGTGCAAGTATGTAGGTGACTGGTACAATCCTCTCGGGAATCTCAAAAGACCCACAATATCGAGGTGCTAACTTGGCACATGACCCAATCCTCAAGGAGCTCTTCCTGGGCTTGATGCAAAACTACAGATGATCCCTAACCTGAAACTTCATGAATTCTCTATGTTGATCTGCATAACTTTTCTACTTGCCTTGTGCTTCCTTTAAGTTTCTTTTAATAACTTGCATCTCTTACTCCATCTTAGCCAACATATATGGTCCAATCACCACCCTATTCACCGGATCACTATAGTTGATAGGAGTATTACAAATCCTCTTGTAGAGAGCCCCAAATGGACTCATCCTTAAGGATTCTTGGTACCCATTTTTATATGCAAACTCCACTAGTGGAAGATACTCCTCCCACTTCCTTTGTTGATGCATGACATACATGCTCAAAATATCCTCAAGAATCCTATTAACCCTTTATGTTTGTCCATTTTTCTATGTATGATAAGTTTTATTGAAGGCTAAGTATGTCCCCAAGATTGAAAACAACTCCTTCCAAATCTTAGAAATGAACTTGGCATCTCTATCTGATATGATCTTCTTGGGAACTCCATGCAATCTCACTATCTCCCTGATGAATATTTGAGCTACCTCACTAGCTTAATTCATATACTTCACTGCAATGAAGTGAGCTACCTTTCTCAACTTGTAAAACACAGCCATGATGGAATCATGATGCTTTGATTTCCTCAGAAAACCTATAATGAATTCCATGTAAATAAACTCCCATTATATTATGGAATCAGAATAGTTTGCAATAGACCAACTAGGTTCTTACACTCATCTTTCACTTATTGATAGTCCAATCATCTTGTAACAAACTGAACCACCTCTTTCTTAAAGTTCAACCAATGATAGAAATTCTTAACAACTGTCAAAGTCTTCTAGTATCCTGGGTGGCATGAATATGGCTTGGCATGAAAAGCATCAAGATGAGCTTCTTCAACCCACTGTTATCTGGCATGTGGATATTGTTCCTCATTATCACCAAGCCATTTTCTGTGAGGTGATACACCTCATCCCTATCACTTTCACCTTACTACTGCAATATTTGCTTCAGTTGCTGGTACCTCTTATCATGCTCCCCTATATGCAATATTTGTTCCTATAAATCTGTCCCATATGAACTTAAAATTGAAATGTTATTCACCTACACTCTCTTAATGAGAACATCTGCAGCCATGTTTTCCTTTCCTTTGATGTATCTAATCTCAAAATGAAACTCACTGATTTTAGTCAACCATATAGCTATCTTGGAATTCAGATCAAGTTTTTCAAACACATACTTCATCCCACTATGATCGCTCATCAAAACAAACCTGCTACCAAGGAAATAATGTCTCCACATCTTCAATGCATGGATGATAGTCACCAACTCAAGATAATGAGTCTGCACATAGTTCTTCTCATGTTCATTCAACTTCTTTGATTCATAGAAAACTATCCTCCCTTCTTGCATCAAGATTCCACCAAGTCCTTCCTTGCACGCATTTGTACAAACCAAAAACTCCTTACCAGGATCTGAAATCTTCAAGAATGGAGAATTTGTAAGCAAATGCTTCAACTTCTCAAATCTAGATGCATACTCCTCAGTGCATTCAAACATTTTTCCCTTTCTCTACCAAGATGTAATAGGATAGCCAATCTTTGATAAGTCTTGAAAAACCATCTATAATAACCTGCTAGTCCCATGAATGATTTGACTTTATCCACATTTCTAGGAGTTGGCCACTCCATTATAACTTTAATATTTTCTAGGTCCATTTCTATCCCTTCCTTGGAAACAACATGTCCCAAGTAGTGAATCTAAGAATGAAAGAAATTGCACTTTCTGAGTTTGGCATACAACTACTGCTCTCTCAAAAATATCAACATTACTGTCAGGTGCTTTTCATGCTCTTCCTCATTCATTGAATATACTAGTATATCATCAACAAATATTATCACAAACGTTTCCAAATAAGGACACAACACATTGTTCATCAAACACATGAAAGTGGTTGGAGCATTAGTAAGACCATAAGGAACAACCACAAACTCATAATTCCCATCCCTCGTGCAAAATGCAGTATTGTAGATGTATTCTTCTTTGATGTGCACCTCATGATATCCTCATCTCTGATCAATCTTTGAAAACATCGTTTCTCCCTTCAGTTGATCAAATAATTCATCAATATACGACAATGGATGCATGTTCTCGATTATCACCTTGTTCACCTTCCTGTAGTCAATTCACAATCCGAAAATACCATCCTTATTCATTAAAAACAACAATTGTGTGCCCCAAAGAGAGACACTTGGACTTATGGATCCCTTGTCAAGCATTTCCTTAAGCTAAAAATTCAATTCCACCAACTTTGAAGTGCTCATCTTGTAAGGCGATTTATATGTTGGGGTTTCTCTTGGAATCAATTCAATAGACAAATCCACTTCCCAATGAGGCGGTAACTCTAAAATCTCGATAGGAAACACATCATGAAATTGCTGCAAAATAGGATAGATTTTCATAACTTCCTCATCCTCAACGTCCTTCCCTTTATCACTAGAAACATGCACTGCAAATAATAACCATCATTTTCTCTGACTGTTCTTTGCTTACATAATTGTAACCATTCTCACTAAGGTGGGCTTATTATTTCCCTGCAAGATTCTCCTTTCCCCATCATCATCTAGGCACTCAATAGCCTTGTCATCGCAATCCACCTTGGTCTTGTGAATGGACAACCGGTGCATACCCAAAAGCACATTTTATGAACCTAAAGGAAGCACATTTAGATGTGCTGACGTAGGCATACCATTGAGCGCAAATGCACAAGTCTCACCTAATGATGAACTCTTCTCTTGGTACTTGTAGCCAATTTCACCAACCAAAATTCTGCATGCACTTATTTATTCAAGCAACACTTATCCACTAGATCAAGATTGATATAACTATAATTTGATCGAGGATCAACCAAAATACAAAAAAATGATCACAAATATTACCTTCATATCAATAAATATGAAGAATAATTTGACCAACATCTCCAATTGTCTATTCCTCATGAGTGTTCTAAATCTGAGGTTTTCCACCATTATGCGACGGGAAATCACTCCTGCGATGCTCTCCACCACAATTCAACACCTCAAAGGATTTTTGTTGTTGCCCTTATTCTGCTCCTTAGACTAAGACCCATATCCTCTCTCAGCTACATTGAACTTATTATAGAGCTCTACATTTTCCTTATCACCTACATCTTGATATCTTCCTCACTTCTGAGGCCAGTGCCTCGCCGAATCCAATTGGAGTGATGGAAAGACAGATGGTGGAAATTTATGAACCTGCCAGACATAGATGGGAGTATCCAACCTCCGTTGTTGGGCTTGACACCTGAGTTTGTTTAAGCCTTCAAAATCACCTAGTATCGCATTTTGTTTAGGCTAATCCAATTCCTCTTCTGTTGTTAGAAGAATGGGATAATTTTTTTATTTTATTTTTTAATACATTCTCGTTGTTGAGGATTGAATTTATTTTATTGGGGTTTATGGTTTTTTTTTTACACTTGAGCACAATAATTGAAAACTTAATAGCCTCATTTGATAAATGTCTTTCGAATTAATCACATCATTAGGATTTAGTCAACGTTTCAAACCAACTAATGTGGTTCATCCTTAGGACAAGGTGAAAAAACCAATCGATCTTCAGGAATAAATAGTATGGATGCATCATTGCCCAGATATCTCTTGGAAATGATGCACCCATACTAATTATTCCTAAAGATCGATTGGGTTTTTCACTTTGTCCGGATGAACCACATTAATTTGTTCAAAACATCGACCAAATCCTAATGATGTGATTAATCCAAAAGACACTTATCAACATTATGGATCACAAAACTCTAAGATCTAGCCTCATTTGATTTATTTATGAATAGTTTTTCCCACTTCCATATATACATATAGAGTGTTTTAGACCCCTTCCATGGTCTTGATGGTCTTTCTTTGTCTCATTTATATATATATATATATATATATATATATATATATATATATATATATATATATATATATAACATGGTGGCCCCCACCGTCACATAAAAGACATGCATTTTTGGGTGAATCCCCACATGTTTTAACATTGGAGTCGTCATAAACAACTCCGACCGAGTGAAGTGAATGGTGTTTGCGAGGAGGTCACCGCTTGGAATGGGCGGAAAGATGAAACCACCAATCGCCATATCGATAGTTCATATTCATTTTTACACCCTCCAAAACCTTTTCTGAAAGCACTACAAGGGGTGTTTGAGAAGGTGGTTTCCTTCTTTCCCAAACCACTTGTGGGTTCAGCTAACGTGCATGTGATGACAATATTGGGCCCATATCTCTGCCTCCCTCCCAGCATCATCCCTCCACGTCATCCCAAAAATTCCCATGTGTATTCCATTTTGTACCTCTAAGGTAGGACCTTCAAGACACATCATCCCGATCTCACCACCCCAGTGCTCTCCTTGACTACACACCTCCTTGCTCCTCTAGCGTGGGACCTTCGGGACACATCATCCTGATCTGGCCACCTCGGTGCTCTCCTTGACTACACGCCTCCTTACTCCTCTATGATGGGACCTCCGGGACATGTCATCTCAATCCCATCGTCCTGATGCTCCTCTATCATGCACCTCTTTGGCTTCCGGGGGCAACCCTCCAAGACACTTCATCCTGACCCCACCACTGGTCTCCAGCCATGACCTTGTGGGTGAATTTAAAGGCAATTTTTTCGAAGGACAAATAAAAATTATGGTACCTCCATCACAGATTGTGGGGATTAATTAGCCAAGGCTAACAACACACAGTGTTCCCACAACACTGTAAGGAAGGTAAAAATATGTATTTGTCTACTCTAATTACTTGAGCGATACAATCAGAAGGACTTGTTTGGAATCCTTATGATCCAAATCTTGGGGGCCTAAGATCTGAGAGACTTGAACACTGAGTGGGGAGAAGAAACCCCTAAAAAAAACACAGAAATACTTTTTTTTTATTAAAATAACAAAAAAAAATTCTAGCTACATTGTGGAGGACAACTTGTCTTTTTACGAAGTGATGCCCAAAATTTATAGCATTTTGAGATACAATATCATGGGTAATTACCATGGGCAAATACCATGGGTAAATACCATGAGAAAATTCCATGGGTAACTACCATAGGTGGATGCGACATTCCATTCATATCATTCCTCCCTCCGTAGGAAGCAATGGTCCATATTGTGTAGAGTTCCCTCCTAAGAAGATTTTGTTGAACATGAGCCAATGAAGTGAAAGGTTGTGTGGTTGAACCATGACCATGGGTTTGTGGATGACCCACAAACGTGAGCTATTGAAGACAAGGGTTTTTTGAGGTTTACCTTAACCATGATGAACAAAGATCCGATGATAGAGATACCCTGTAATGCTTGTGATCCAATTGTGATAGTTGCAGTGTGTGGCAAAGCAAACAAACTTTGATGGAAATGGTTTTGTGTGGTTGACCCATAATCGCGATGAACGATGATATGAGGATAGAGATGCCCTATAATTCCTTGGTGCCTATATTAATTCGTCATATCGTAGTGCTATAACGTGGTGGCCCCCACCATCGCATAAAAGACATGCATTTTTTGGTGAATCCCCACATGTTTGAACATTGGAGTCGCCATAAACAACTCCAACCGAGTGAAGTGAACGGTTTTTACGAGGAGGTCACTACTTGGAATGGGCAGAAAGATGAAACCATCAATCGCCATATCGATAGTTCATATTCATTTTCACACCCTCCAAAACCTTTTCTGAAAGCACTGCAAGGGGTGTTTGAGAAGGTGGTTTCCTTCTTTCCCAAACCACTTATGGGTTTAGCTGATGTGTATGTGATGACAAGATTGGGCCCATATCTCTGCCCCCCTCCTAGCATCATCCCTCCATGTCATCCCAACACTTCCCATGTGTATTCCCTTTTGTACCTCTAAGGTAGAACCTTCAGGACACATCATCCTAATCTCACCACCCGAGTGCTCTCCTTGACTACACACCTCCTTGCTCCTCTAGGGTGGGACCTTCGGGACACATCATCCTGATCTATCCACCTCGGTGCTCTCCTTGACTACACGCTTCCTTAATCCTCTGTGATGGGACCTCCGAGACATGTCATCTCAGTCCCATCGTCCTGATTCTCCTCTATCATGCACCTCTTCGGCTTCCGGGGGCAACCCTCCAAGACACTTCATCCTGACCCCACCACTGGTCTCCAGCCATGACCCTGTGGGTGACTTCCATGCCAGTTTTTTTGAAGGAAAAATAAAAATTATGGTACTTCCATCACAGATTATGGGGATTAATTAGCCAAGGCTAACAACACACAGTGTTCTCGCAACACTGTAAGGAAGGTAAAAATATGTATTTGTCTACTCTAATTACCTAAGCGATACAATCAGAAGGACTGGTTTGGCATCCTTATGATCCAAATCTTGGGGGCCTAAGATCTGAGAGACTTGAACACTGAGTGGGGAGAAGAAACCCCTAAAAAAAAACATAGAAATACTTTTTTATTTAAATTAAAATAACAAAAAAATTTCTAGCTACATTGTGGAGGACAACCTGTGTTTTTACGAAGTGAGGCCCAAAATTTATAGCATTTTGAGATACAATATCATGGGTAATTACCATGGGCGGATACCATGGGTAAATACCATGGGAAAATTCCATGGGTAACTACCATAGGTAGATGCGACATTCCATTCAAGTCATTCCTCCCTCCGTAGGAAGCAATGGTCCCTATTGTTTAAAGTTCCCTCCTAAGAAGATTTTTTTGAACATGAGCCAATGAAGTGAAAGGTTGTGTGGTTGAACCATGACCATGGGTTTCTGGATGGCCCATAATCGTGAGCTATTGAATATAAGGGTTTTGTGAGGTTTACCTTAACCATGATGAACAAAGATTTGATGATAGAGATACCCTGTAATGCTTGTGATCCAATTGTGATAGGTGCAGTGTGTGGAAAAGCAAACAAACTTTGATGGAAAGGGTTTTGTGTGGTTGACCCATAATCACAATGAACAATGATCTGAGGATAGCGATACCCTATAATTCTTGTGGGCAATTGTGATGTTTATAGTCTGCAGCCTAGCAAATGGACTTCGGTGGAAAGGGTTTTGTGGGGTTGACCCATAACCTTGGGTTTGTGGGTGACCCATAACCATGATGAATGAGGGTCTGAAGATAGTGGTATCTTGTAATCCTTGTGCGCCAACTATGAGGGGACAATGCATGGCCTAGAAAATCGACCTCAAGATAGCTCACTTACTAGTTTTCCTGGCAAAAATTTGATGGCTTATCTGGTGGCTTGTCTTTGAAATTCTCATTATCCAATGAGATGTTTTAAAGGCTTCCTCCAGATACTCAAGTTTCAAATTTATGATTTCCATCGTTTTGATTTTATAGTCCCACCATAACATTAACTTGGAATCAAGAGGGGTGTTTTATCATAGCCAGACAAATGCTTCAAGATAGTCATCAAAGATATCCCAATCACCATGGGCACCCCTAGTTTCCAAATGCATAGCTAGAAACACAAGATACCAAGCTCCAACATGCCCAATGTGGCTTGCAAATAGATAATGTATTGAGAAGTATGATTCCTAAAGAATAATTACTAGACTGTCCACAAAGACCAATGACACAAAAATTCCAAACCATAGAAGGACAAAGAAAACATAGTCCCAAAAAGAATTGTACTAAATGATTTCTTAGTGCATTGAGAGTAAAGGAAATGCAAAAGAACAATGACTTAAACATAAACATAGCGATGCATATTTATAAAAAAAAAAACCATAAACAACCATAATAGCAATATAATTGTCATTAAACCTCCATAATTCAAACCAGAATGCAAATAAACCTCCATAATTCAAAGGAGAATGGAAACCAAGGGCCACGAATATCATTTTCACTAGTGTCATGGAAAAAAATTGAACTCCAGTTCCCACATAGACACAAAGGAAGCTTGCATTGGTTGGGGCCCAACACATCTCAAAGGATCAATTTCCATCTTGTTTCCTCTCGAGCCATATCATGCGTTTCTAATTGTGTGTATTTTGAAGTATCCTCGCACAATGTTCGCACCATGATTTTTCTAGTTGTTCTAGAAAAAAATAAAACAATTATAAATGAGTTGATGATGGAGAACCAATGGATTTGATCATCTTTCATAAGAAGGTAAGTATCCCAACATGATGCCCATTTCTGAGGGCTCTCCTCAAAAGCAACATCATAACTGAATACAAATTCTTTGTCTTTCACAACTTTTTGGGGCATCGGGGCATCTCATAACTTGACACGGTATGCTTGGTATTTGGATCACAAATTGTTAAACAGGGTTTGTTATTATGATATGCTTGTTCACACTCTCGCTTCACACTGTATGATGTAACTCTAAATCCAACTATGCATGCAGAATCAGTTTCAACATCCTTAGGACACATCACGATAAAATCCAAATGATTGTGGATAAAGTTCTTCTATTTTGAGGTCCCAGTGTAGCTTGTTTTGAACGCCACCTGAAAGCCATGCTCATATGTAATAAGACTACTTCCATCAGACCTCTATTTAGGGAAAAGGGTTTCTTATGTTGAAGCAGCAGGAGTTGGGGTAGGATGCAGCTCGGAACTAGAAACAATTCCCCTCTTCAATTTCAGCGAACGATAAGGCATAATAGGTGCTGCCATGTTCAAATCCTTATGTAGTCATGAATTAATACTTATAGGAGGTTTTGGGAACAGAGGAGGCAATCTCATCCCATCGGTTGTACACAAATACTATTTATTGTCTAGACCTTCAGTATAGTGAAAAGAGAATTTGCATGATTTACCTCTTTGCGCCGAGAGGCGCATCTACAGCCCCATATGACCCCGATGTCGGGTATGTCACGTCCTTAATGTCGGCTTACCTTATTGTCGGCTTAAATTTCAAATTAAAATAAAAAATAAAAAATAAAAACAATCGGGTCGGCTTAACAAATAAATTTTAAGAATCATATAAATAAACAAATTTTGTTTTAAAACAACTCAGCTCTAATAATGAATACCGATGTCAAGAAAACGTTGGCTACCGATCTCTACCATCGCCTTTGCAATCATGACTTGCGTGTGTTTTTAGACCAGCGGGAATTGCGCGAGGGAGAGAATATAAGCCCTCAAATTGAAAGCGCGATTAGAACATCCACTGTCCACATAGCTATTTTTTATGTGGATTCAAAATGGTGCCTCCATGAACTCATGCTGATGGTGGAGTCTATGTCAAATTTTAAGTCCACCATTATCCCGGTTTTCTACGGTGTCAAGCCTGCAGAGCTTCGCTGGACGCAGGGTGGAAACGGAGTCTACGCTCAAGCCCTAAGCGAACTTCAAGAGAAAAAAAATGTTGATGGTCGAACAAGATACGACTCCAACACACTTGAAAAATGGAGGAAGGCTCTCTCTGATGTTGCAGAAATAAAAGGTTTTAACGGAGAGATGTATAACAGGTGAGAACACCGCCCCTCCATGTAAATCTTAGCATTTAATTTGTTGAAATGATAGATAGATAGATGGCACTGTACATAGGCATTTCTGCACAGTGAAGGAGGCTGAGTGAAAGCAATTAACAAATAAACAAATTATCTTGAGCAGGACAAGTGAAAGCAGAGCAAAAGCAAATGAAATTCCTAAAATTGTCACAGTTATAATGAATACTGTTAGAATCACAGTGAAGGAGGCTGACTTATCGCCACTTATTATTGGTTTGCATTGTATTTTGAAAGGGAATGAAAGCAGTGAAGATAATTTTTGTACGCATGGTAGCAATAAGCCCTCAAATAAGCAATAAGCAATTAACAAATAAACAAATAATCTTGAGCAGGACCAGAGAAAACAGAGCAAAAGCAAATGAAATTCCTAAAATTGTCACAGTTATAATGAATACTGTTAGAATCACAGTGGAGGCTGACTTATAGCCACTTATTATTGGTTTGCATTTTATTTTGAAAGGGAATGAAAGCAGTGAAGATTATTTTTGTACTCGTGGTAGCAATAAGCCCTCGACCATGTAAATAGGGCTAATCAAAAATGTCAGTCGAAAATACTTGGGAGATGAAGGCCGAAGTTGAGTATTGAGCATGGATATTACTTGCAAGTTTCCAGCCAACGGATGGCAATATTTACTATTTAATATTTAATAAATATTTAAATATGCGGTTTGGATATTTACTATTTCTATTGAAAAAAATGAAAATTAACTTTACATGTTGATTTCTAATTATATTTTACCACTTCCACTAAATAAATAAAGACTCTTTTTATATTTACTCTATAGCCCTTTTTATATTTACAATAAGTTAAAAAACAAGTTTTATTTAGGTGAAGCCTATATGCCAAATACCATGGGCCAAATTATTATTAATACCATGGGCTAAATATCATATTTATAAAAGAGCGATGGTAAATAAATAAATCAATATAAAAGAGGTATAAAGTTGCATGATAAATATATAAAAACATATCAAATATCATTATAAATCAACATCTAATTATATACCAATTCTATGGGCCAAATACCATTGTAAATAAAAGAGGTATGGTAAATAAATAAAACCTATTTTTTTTATATTTACTCTATAAATCTCTTTATATTTACCAACACTCAAAAAATATGTTTTATTTAGGTGAATCTTATAGGTCAAATATTATGGGCCAAATTATTATTAATATCATGCCAAAAAAACCATTATTATCCCTAATATTAATATCAAAATATTAATAATAATAATATTATTATTAAATCTAATATTCATATTAATATTATTATATTTAATAACTTTGGATTAATACAATATTAAATTTTCTATATTATTATATACATTAATGTATCATGATATATATTAACTCTAGATATATATGGAAGGGAAGAACAAAGACACAGTGATAGAGGTGGAGAGATGGGGATAAAATCAAGGAGAGGGGAGAGGAGGAATGAAGAGAGAGAGGGAGAGGAGTGAGAGAGGTAGAAAAGGGTACACGAGGAAGAGGGAGACATAAATATGGAGGGGCGGGATGGGGGAGAGGAGGAGAGAGGGATGGAGATAGTGAGAGGATTGGAGGGCAGAGAGAGAGAGAGAGTTATGGGGGAAGAGAGAGATGGGGGAAGGAGAGGAAGGAAGAGAGAGAGGAGAAGAGAGGGAGAAATGGGAAGGAAGAAAGAGAGGATGTGAGAGAGTGGAGAGAGGGAGGGAAAGAGAGATGGAGTTGGAGGGGGGAGAGAGGGAAGACGATTTATTTCACTAGATGCATTGATTTCATTGTGGATGGTGATTTCTAATCCTATTTGATTTCTTGCACTATATGCATTGAATTTAGTGTAGATGTTGAGAGAGAGAGAGAGAGAGAGGATTGGAGAGAGAGGAATGACAAGAGAGACGACTTGAGAGAGAGGAAGAGAGTGATGGGGGAAGAGAGAAAATTGGAGGGAAATATATATATATATATATATATATATATATATATATATAGTGGATAGAGGGAAGGAAACAAAGATGTAATTCGAGGGGGGAGAGAGGGAAGAAGATTTCATGCACTAGATGAATTGATTTCAGTGTAGATGGATATTTCTAATCCATATTGATTGCTTGCACTAGATGCATCGATTTTAGTGTATATGTTTATTTATAATTATATTTAATTTCTTGCACTAGATACATTGGTTTCAGTGATGTTGGTTTCTAATATTATTTGATTACTTGCACTAGATACATTAATTTCAGTGTAGATGTTGATTTCTAATCCTATTTGATTACCTACATTAGATGTATCCATTTCACTGTAGATGTTGTTTTCTAATCCTATTTCATTGTTTGCATTATATGCATTGATTTCAGTGTAAACGTTGATTTCTGAATTGATGTAATTGGATGTACATTAATTTTAAAGTGATTGGATTAACATTGTGCATTAATTTCACTGTAAGCAGGCAAAATTATTGACAATGTATATTTATTTTTATGTTTTAGTAATTCAACCTATTAATATCGAAGAGCAAGAGAGAAAAGTATGATTTTTAGTACAATAGTTCCAGAAAAATATTTAAATAATTGAATAGTGTAGATGTTGATTTCTACGATTATTACGTGGTTCAGTATTCAAAATAGTGTTCTAACATTTGTTAGAATTTGTATTTTTAATCTACAAAATTTCAAAGTATGATGTACATCTCAAAAATATACAAAAATTTTAATAATCTGAAAAATGTGACGTTGATGCCTCCAACTGGAACCAGCCTAGATCCATCTTACTTTGGATCTATCATGCGCTGAGAGGGATCAAATCTCTCGAGGTGCAAAACTATTTTTTGAGTGCAAAACTTCAGGAAAGGTTTGCACCTCGAGAGATTTGATCCCTCTCGGCGCATGATAGATCCAGAGTTAGATGGATCTAGGCTGGTAGATATGGCAATCTGAAACGACCTCAAACCCATCTGGTATTTGGGGGAAATCTTCATACCCATTAGATTCCCAACCATAATCATTCCAGACAATTGATTTCAGATCAGAATCTACAAAGTTGTTATTTGATTCAAAGAGGATATTGACATAAAAAAATGTTTTCATTTATATTGTTCTCTTGGACATCTGGTTTCCACTGCCCCAAAAATCCAAAAGATATGACCAAGCTCACCAGAAGAATACTAATGGAATCCCATGACCTTGCAACCAGACGCGAATATCTGGTGAATGTCGTGAAGTGTGATGGCAAGAGACACAATAATCCAAGGGCATGACAAGTAGCACCGCCTTGTAGAGCATGGAAGTCAGTATGTTCATAAACTTTTGGGTCTCGCTACGCTGGTGAAGATGGTGGAAGTGTAACATCTTCATGTCTTCGTTCGGCTCGGTGATGCTTGTGTTCATTCATGGCGAAGATGTACACACCAATAAGAAGCATATGTAGAATGAGCTCCAGTTCAGTGGTAGGCTTCGAGTGCTCCATTACCCAGCGCAGGATGGCCATAACCACGTGGCGCTCCCACTCCTTGAACAAGACTAGCTGGATTTGGCCGTGGGTATGCACCATCTACCACGTCAGCACCGCCCAGGCCAAGGCAGCAAGAAGGTGCTCCAATGGTCGGGTTGCTTGAACTTTGCAGAAATGCTTGCACATGGCGTCATTGAATACCGCACCGGCCCATATGTCCAACTAGTGGAGGTGGATGAGCAACACTGTGGTGCCACCTGGTGACTCCACGAACCGGAATGCCACCTGGTGATTCCACGAACCGGAATGTCGGCAGCAAAAAATGCCAAGATTGGTTGGTGTCGAAGGGAGTAGTTTTTAGTGTGATTTTTTGGAGTTTCTGGTGTCGGAATCCGGTAAAAAAAATTGAGGTAAAATTTGATTTCTGTTATTTAAACTAGTTTTTTACTGTAAATATAGATTCAGCACCCTCAAAAATCTCTAGGACAATTTGATTGTGCAAGTTACCCATCAAATTTATGTTTTCAATAAATTCTTGCCGGATTTCAAATAAATTAGACCGGGAAAAAACCACCAAAAAATCCTTCAAAAAGTCGCATTAAAAACAACTCCGTGTCGAAGCAATGGATGCATTCGTTGTCAATGGGTTAGATGTTAAGGATGTGTGTGCGATACCGTTGAAGAATTCGTGGCCCGGGTGGTCAAGGGCATAAATGCATAACCCTTGCTTAGTGATGTTGATGGTCGTCAATTGAACAAGCCACCCGCTCCCCTATGAAGCCATGCATGACAGCCACCAAGCTCCTTTGTTCCTGCGAAAATTCCTTATGCATGTCACAAGCACCGTTGTGTTCATCGAGGTAGTGTTGATACCTCCCATGCACATAAATATGCACATTTACTAATATGGCAAGGGTTGAATCCTATGGCTAAGCACAAGCCATTGTGAAGCATAACCCAAAAACCCTTCAAGAGAACTGATGAGCAAAGTGATCCATGTGGGTAAATAATCAAAATCTTACCTTGTTACAAGATCAAAGACATTATTGACACCCTTGGTGATGTTTAGCTTATTCAAGTGATCCTGATTCATCAAGAATTAGTTTGCAAGGAAATAGTTAAAGAAGGTGTAATTGTTCCTAGCAATAGGCTTTACTTACTTACATGGCCATCACAAACCCAACTCACTTTGATATCATTGATTTAGATCTTGGGGAGCCAAGATCTGAGAGACTTGAATAACGAGAGGGAAGAATAAAACAAACAAAAAAACACACACACACAAATGTGCATTTTTTTATTAAAATAACAAAAAAAAGTTCTAGCTACATCATGGAGGACAACTTGTCTTTTTACAAAGTGAGACCCAAAATTTATAGCCTTTTCAGATAAAATATTGTGGGGAATTACCATGGGCAGATATCATGGGTAACTACCATTGGTGGATGTGACTTTCCATTTAGATCACATTAATATGGGTTTTCCTCCACAAAGCCACTATGCTCAAGTCTTCATTATTTCAACTCATAAATGAAGTTAAAGTTTTAATCAAACAATAAACGTTTAAATTCCTTTATCAGTGCCTAATCACATTGTTTGCATAGTGATATGCACTTAGTGCCTACGACATTAAGATAAACATAAGTCTTCATGCATACAAGACATTAGAGGAAAAACATAGTCACAAGGACTAGTAATAGAATCTCACTCTTTTCAGTTCGTAACAACAGACCATGCACTCATGAAATAGTCAATGCCAATTTAATTTACAGTGAGAACATATACCAATGTCATTAACCATGTTTCTCCTTTCCAAGCCATATTACTGTAAAATGTTTAAAAAAATGATTACATGCATTCCTCATCTATTGATGCCATAATACAACCAAAAAAGAGACATTCATTCATTAAAATTGCAAGTATAACAAAAACACTTATCTTAAATATTATGGGAAACTGAGTCTGAGTCAAGGACTCTCAACCCAATCATATACAGTTGTATCCAGTCCTCACTTGTATTTGTGACCCACGAGCTAGATTATAGAGACTAAGGGGTTCTTATTGGGAATTAAATGCAACGAACAGATGAACCAAGAGCCAAATATTCTTCCATCTCTCTCCACAACTGAGCTATAATATAACCATTGCACATAGACATGGAGGTTCCACCCAATTACTGGGACTCTAGAACCCATAACCAATCAAATAAACAATAGCAGTCCTTCAAAAAACTTCCATTTTCTAGGAGTAATTCCTCCACCCCAATCCTCGGGAATTTTATGAGAAAATAATCTCTGCCCTCTAGATCGTGGGGAGTTGAGAGTAAAATCCTCCTCACCCAAAACCAATCAAATAAATAGCAGGGGTCCTTTAAAAAACATTCCAGGAATTTTCCAAGAGTATTTTTTCCACTACAGTGCTCAAGATTTTTCTGAGAAAACCATTTCCATCCAATGGATCATGGGGACTCGAGAGGCAAATCCTCCACACTTGACGTGTCTTTCTTCCAAAAATTCCGAACCAAAACCAACAAAATAAACAAAAGTGGTCCTTTAGAAAATTTTCAAAAGTATTTCCTCCACCCTAGTCCTCGGGAATTTTCTGAGAAAACCATCTTCACCTTTTGGATCTCGGGGAGTTGAGGAAAATCCTCCTCACTTGAAGTGTTTTTCTTCCAAACTCTTGCCAACCAGAAAATCTACTCCTCTATTGCTTAATGAGAGAGAGTGAAAAATTCAATGAAAAACTTCTTCCTTGTTGTATCTATGTATCCCTGTATCAATGAGTTGTGTCCTTGTTCAAATGAAAATATGTATGCCTCCCTTCCTCGACCTTCTCTTTTCTCTCCTGCACAGTTATTGACTTTCACTATCATCGCTGCTAGCACAGTCAAATTTTCATAAATTTTGTCCTTTTTTCCTTGTATTTTTTTTCAAAAGAAACATGGTCTTGTGTACTTCTCTTGCATCCCCATTTAATTCATAACCAATTCATTTACGGCTCAACAACTAGCCTTTAATGACTATAAAAAATAGTTCAGATTCCTGCAAAATGGAACTTTGAACATTCCATGCAAGTAATCCCCTAAGCTCTCGAATCCATGTACCTTGAATTAACCCATTTAACTTTTAAAATTCAATTACATTATGTGATTACATGGAAAAATCAAGCAAATCTTGCCATTGGGATGTTACAGACTCGTCCCCCTTGAGGGAACACCATCCTCAGTATTCTTTGTGCATATACACAGAGAAACATGTTAAATACAAAAATAACAAACTATTATCCTTGGAGCTTTATATTTATAGCTCTTTACATGATTTATATAAACCTATTCACATTTTTCTCAAACATTAATTAAAAGTATGATCATAATTCTACCATTTTTAAATGGTTCCCTTGCAATCTTTAGATGCTTTAGGCGTGTCCAAACCAACTCGGATTGTTCTTTCCCTTAGAGTACTACATGCCCCAACATCTAGTGTTGCCATTATTGAGGTCTTTGCTCCTTCAACGAACAATTCTTGTCACCTTGCTTCTAGGCACACTCCCCCCAATGTGTTATGAATCCAATCAGCTATGCTCATGACCAAGAAACCCAATTGTGTATTTTGACCTTCCCTTCGCTGCTTCTGAGTCCCTAGAGAAATATGGTCACTCCCCTTTGTGCATTCACTCATCTTCCAAGTTCATCCATCCCCTTCTCTGCTTCTCAATCCCTTGGGTGATCGATCCCTTGGAAAGGCTTCCTCGCATCAGAAGGATAACAAACCATGGCATTTGTCACACCTCAAAACTATCATATCAGTCATAACATGCTTCATGGTAATAAATGGCATCGAATTCATTTTAGAAAAATAAGAAATTTTATGAATTTTATATAAAAAATGATGATATTTGAAAAAGAAAAAAAAAACAAAACAAAATTTTAAGTAAAAATAACAAAAAATAAATAAAACATACAATTTAAAAAAACAATAAAAATTTGAAACATAAAAAATTTAAAAATAAAAAATACAGTTAAATTATTAAAGAAAAAACATTAAAAATAATATATTCAAAAATAAAAAACATTAAAATTAGAAGAAAAAAAAACATTTAAAAAAACATTAAAAAAATAAAAAACAATTATAAATTTTTTTTTCCCCTTAAAATTTAGAAAGAGAAAAAATAAAAATTTAAAGAAAAGAATGAACATCGCTAGTATCAAAACTAATTCTCATGAGTTTTAGAGTGAGACAGAGCAGTGGTCTATTCCTAAGACTCCTTGGAACGATAGAATATGCCAGATTTGTGATACTAAGCAGGTGGAAGATGAAAAACACTTCATTTTAGATTGCCCTGCTCTTTCTCACATCCATTCTCAATTCCCTAACATCTATTACACTCCCAATATTCTTGACCTATTAAGCCATCCCACCGATAACGACCTTGGAGCACTTATTTCCCTTCTCTTTGATCATAGAAACAAGATTTTAAATAATCAAACTTAAATTCATTTTCCTTTCTTGAAGTCCGATAGGCCACATTAGTTTTAGCATACATTAATCATCATCATTGTTGTATCTCTAAGATAATTCTTAGTTAATTAATTATACCAGAGCATCTAATTTTATTTTTTTTTAAGTTTTTGTATGACCAGTTTTCTAAACCTATAAAAGTAGGTGTTCAAACCTTAATAAAACTTAAATATCCATAAAAGGGTTGATATTTACCTCTTGACAGTAATTTAGATTTTAAAATGGGTGTTAGGTGGAATTGTAAGATATTATGATTCTCTAAATATCCAAATAGAATATCTATTAAATCATACAGAAAGACGAAATTAAGCAATGTTTACAACCCAACAAAATGTATTTAATTTAATGAATAAGTAACAAATTGAGGATTTATTAAGGCAGAGAGTCTCATAAACTAATCTCTGTAATAATTTATAGCTTCACAAGGAATTTAAGATAAGTTGACATTCAGCCTATATTACCCAATTTCTTCACAAAAACTTAAACATGTGAAGAAACAACAAAATGAAAATGAATAACTTAAGGAGAACTCACAAGATGACAAATTGTTTTGAAGAAAATTCAGAATCCTTTCATAAATATTAATCCAATTCATATTTATTACAATTATGCTTTTAGAATCTCATCCAAGGGTTCAACCCTTTGCAATTCAACTTTGGAAGTATTTAAACAACTTCTTTGCAAAAATATAGATTCAAATATCTAGATCTCTTGTGAAAAATATCTAGAATTTTTTTACAAAAATAACGCAAAATAATTGTAAAATAAACTATTGAAATGGCGGGCACTATTTTCGAGGATTCTGGTGCTTATCTGACCAAATTGTTTTGTTGCTTTGTTGTTGATGCTGCAGACTCACGGCTTTAGTAATTTGCATAGTTCTTCCCACTTGTCTTCATCTAAAATAGTATACTTGAGTAGTTTTATGAATTTCTCATCTACCTCAGTATATCTTTGGTAGGTAGATTTAACCACAAATAGATGACTTATATCATGCTTGATAAGTAAATAATAACTAAGGCCCTCCATGAGAGCTTTTATTGTAATCAAACCCTTTATCTTTTCAAATTTGGATTTATCTTTGGCAATTGAATAAAGTTTATGCATTAATCAATTAATCTCCTATTCATGTTAACCGAGGCAAGCCTTTTTTATGTAAAATAGAAAACTTTATATGAAATTTCTAGATTCTAGATTCTAAATTATGACATTTGTTTTCCAACTGCAACATCAAATTTCTCTTAGTAAGAATCCTTCTTACTTCCAAAATGACTTATGTTCTATCTTTTATATCAAATTCTTCTAATGCTTCTTTGGTTTTAGAATTTAGAATCCTAATAAGAGTTGTGGCTCTACCTGGTTTCATTCCCAATTCCTTCTTTACATTTTCAATTACTCCTTTAGACTTTTTAACTAGTTCATCTTGTTCAAATATTATTTACATGATGGCTAGATTTCAGTGATGTATTCATTGATTTCTATCCAAATGTTTTCTTTGGCTTGTGATATGGTATCAGTAAAAAGGGACTGGTTTTCTAAGGCATCAATTTTTTGAGTTAGCTTGTGTGTTTTCTGTAATTCTTCCATATAGGTACTATCTATTTTCAACTTTTGCTCTTGGATTTTAGTGAGCTCAGCCTTCAGATTTTTAATTTCTTGTCCTTTAATGGACAATTCATAAATTTCCTTTATCAATTATGTTTTTGGATCTGTATCTATTGATGTAGAGGCTTCTCATATTGTTTTACTTGTCGGTGGAATTTTTTCTAGTGCAATGACTATTACTTGAATTACAGTTAGAGCACCAGTTTGTTTAGGACCTTCCTGCTCTTTTTCCTTCAAAATTCTTTCAAGTTCTTTCTCCATCCTTGAAATTTGTGCATTTTACTCAGTTATGATCTTAAGCATGTCTTCCTTTTCCTTCTCCAACTCTCCCATTTATTTTGTTTGTGGATCATCTGTTGTTGGGAGTTTGATCTACTTTCTCAAAGAAACTATATATGCATTTTTACTTTTGAGGATCTCCTCAGCTTCTTTTAAATCAGTGGGGTCATATCCCATTTTTATCACTAATTTTTCCAAGGATTTTATTTTTATATCCTTGGCTAGAGACGGAATTTTCTGTTTTTTCAACTGAGGTTGTAAATTATTCGCTGAAGTTTGTAATCTTGATGTTGTCATAACTGAGTTTGTGAGAGAAGAAAATATCATCTCACCAGACTGTTTGTGCAAATATATCTGGTCAATAGGATGAATCAAATCTGCATCAAAATAGAAAATTGATTTGGTGTAATCATATATGTTTCTTGGATGGATGACTTTTGGCTCTAAGAAAGCAATTTTCATTCGTCCTTTTCTTTATCAAAGGCCGAAAGTAGCCTATGCTATGAAGAGGATGTCTACTTCCAGAACTGAGAATAAGTAGAAGCTTTCAAAGCTTCATTCTTATTTTTTATTTCCTTTTAAACTACAAATATGTTTGGCTCCTTTGGATTCTATTGCATTTCCCCTGTCTATGATGAGGATAAATCTTGTGAGATTGAAGGAGATCCAATCACTTTTTCTTCTCTTGTAGGGGATGGAGGTACAAATGGCCTTGTCATGACAATTGGATATTGTTGTGTATCATCTTCTTGTTTTGAATCACTTGTTTCATTTGTCTTCTGCCTCTTAGTGTATATCTTGAAATCCTTACCTGAAATCACTTTGACACTATGGGAATCACTTTCCCTTTGTATTTTATCCTGCTTCTCTTTAGACAATGGAGTGTGGGATATGGTAATTGATATATTATGTTCTTTTCCTTCCTGAAGGGTATTTTATTTCCATTCATCCCTATTCATGTATTGTTCTATTTTAGGTCTAGGAGTGTGCGCATATGGGGTAGTTTTTTTCTCTACCCTCAACATGGAAATTACTCCTGGTGGGTCATAAGACCAGGTGAAGCTAAGCTTGAAATTCATAAGCTTCAACAATACATTTGCTTCCCTCCCTACTAATCTAATATTACAAGTAAAAGGTCTTATATGAGTCTTGATTTTGAATTGGGCCTTTTTTCTTGTTCATACAAAATGAAGCTGATCCATATTAATCATTTTCCTAATGTACTCTAGCGCAAAAATTCGAAGAGGGGCATATCTAGGCAATCTGTATGGTGGTATCTCACAAACATATACCCTGATTTCTGTATAATTTTCTTACAAGTACCAATCTCCTGTTTTAGTTTGTTCACTCAAATGTAGGATTCTTTTAATTCCTATCCCAATCCTTGGCTTTGCATCATTGTTTACTAGACTTATGACCACATGTAAAAAATTATCAACAAAGTCATTGAATGTATAATCAATTTTTTTATTTCTTACTAATGATGTTCATTGAGGTACTAATTGTGGATTGCCTTAACTCTCCATCTTTTGCAAGGAAAAAGAAAATTTTTCTGACTGATCAAATATGAAAAAATATACTAAAATAAAAGCATATTTGAACACTCCTTCTGTGTTAAACCTTATGAGTTGCTCATGAGTGGAATCTGCCAGGTATTGAATATAATTGAAAATCATAGGCTTTTCCTTTTATGTAAAAACTAACATGAATACTATTATGACCTCATCGATCCATTGGTCAGGATGATAACCTAATAAGCATGCAAAAATGGATATGATCTATTTAGTCAAGTCTGGGAACATGGATGAATAATAGGGTGGATTATTTATAGGCATTTGAGCGTCCTATGGCAAGAATATTTCAAAGATTTTGGTTCCTTGAGGAAAATCCAATTTCCTATAGATATCCATGAGGGATTCTGGAGAAATGGATGCAATGGTTCAGGGTTTTGGACTTACAGCATTATATTTATTGATTCAACAGTGATAGTGAACAAGACCTCTTAGTTTTGGGAAATTATGGCTCTCTGACTTAAGAAATACCTAATATGACACCATAATACAAAACCTGGAAAATAAAAGGTTTAGGGAAATATGAATTGTCAGAGATATGATTTCCAGAGGTATAATTCATCAGTTTTATCTAAGGATTTTTTCTTTAACTAATTGTAGTGTTCAAATAAATCAAACTCCCAATTATTTTCTGCAATTTTGAAATGCTAGTATACCAAAGGTTCATGATCTAAGTCCACAGGAGGAGGGAGCATGGGGTTTTTAGAATTCTGAGATTTCTTTTTGGAAGACATAGTTGAAGAGAAAAAAGAGGAATTGCATTACCAGTAGTTTCCTTTGCTGTGTGAAAAATTGGTAAAAAATCTTCAATAGGCTGGCTACTAACAAAATCCCACTTAGACTTTGTAAATTGTGCAATGGTACAATACTTCCAATGGTGAAAAATAGAAATAGTAGCAGGATGGATTAACATTTTTATATTTAGTTCTTTTTGTTTAAACCAATAAACTAAAAACCTTCGAAAATTGTGGATTTATTGGTGCATTTGTTCATTATAGAGGAGCAAGGGAGTGTAATTAATGTGTAACGAATGATTTGGCATCGAAAGATGTGATTGGTGGAGAAAGATGCCACTTCACATGACGGGAGTGGTAATGTATGTTTTTGGTAGGAGCTGATTCAATAGTACTTTTGAACGAGCGGAGGCGATTTTCGGCACGAGGGGGATGGTTTACGGTACTGGAGCGAGGGGGTGCGAAATGAACAAAGGGAGTGCATGTGGCGAAAGTGGTATGAAAGGAAACGACTTTTCACACCCCCCCCTCCCACCCCCCACCCCCTGGTTGACTAAACATCAGGTGGGCTTGGGAGGTGCGAAAGGGATATGCGTTGTTTTATTTATTTGGCACAGATCGCGATTTTCTAACCATAGCGGAGGTTTAGTCCAAAAATGAAAAAAGCCTTGTCTGATGTGCTTTATCATTTAAACCTTGTTTTAACTAGTTAATCACTCTTATTACCCAATTAAATGCAATTAAACAATAATGAGGAGGCATTTAAATTTTCTCACCAATACAATGGGGAGAACATATTTTTCTATTTTTTCATACATATATTTTTTACCTAGCATTTTATTCTATCCCCTTTTATCTTTTATTTTCATTTTTTCATTCTTTGCCTCTTTCTTTGATTCTTTTTCTATTTTTCATTTTTTCCTAACATTTTTTGTTAGGGCCCTATAATACTAGTGTATCTCCTTATTGTTGTTAGTGTAGCCCCCTTATTGTTATTTTTGTACCCCTATAGCCCCATATTGTTATTATTGTGCTCCATAAAAGCCACTATTGTTATTATCGTTCCCTTACATTATTATTGTTAGGTAGGCTAGGATTATATTGTGACCCCATGGACTCCTATATATAGAAAGGAGGTTTTGTCATTTGTATCATCCAAGAATTGTTCATTTATGTAATGTAAAGGATTTCCCCCCCTCAAAGAGGCTCATTTCTAAGGCGTTGATATCTCTTCTCTTATATTTTTTGAGTTGGTTTCATAACATTTGGTATCAGAGCTTTGGATTCTAGGGTTTCGCTACTTTAAACAAGTCATTGTGGCATTTTTGCTATAAATTTTTTTCTACAAAATTTAAAAAGCTAAAAAAAACCCATTTGCGCAGAAAGCCTGATGAACATCGTGTAAAAATTTTAGATCTTGGTTCGCAACATTTTCGGAGATATGATCGGGAGAAGTTAAGGTTTTTGTAGGCTCCTGAATTTCATCTTAAAGAGGTGACCTTAGGAAAATCGCCATAAATCTCTCTCTGAGCATAAGATGGGAATTATGTAAAAAGTGGCTGAAAGTAAACAGACTGTAGTTTCTTGTGTATCAATTTCAGATCTAAAGGAGGAAACAATGACACATGGAACGCCGTAAAAAATCTCTTTATTGAACCAGTCCATAATTAGGTCATTGCGGGAGATTGACCATAACTTTGTCTTGAAGAATCCAAATCAAGCCTGACCTGTGGAATTGGAAAGAGGACTCAAAGGGCTAATAAAGGATATAAATTCATATCTTGAAGATCTGAAATAACAGAGATAAATTAGGTTCAATATAGACCTCATAAAAAGAAAGAAAAAGGTGTATATGTTTTACATAACATTTGTTTGAAAAATCAATCTAAAGTGATTCCAAGGGCATATTGAAGCATAGATATCAGTATTATGCCTCTGAAAAATAATTCCATGCCCACTAAGCACTCAGAAAGCTCTACTATGACGCATGAAGAGGAAGAATTGCAGTATGATATATCAAAATTACGGTACCAAGTGCAACAAATTTCAATCTTACAAAAAGAAATCAAAGATGACATAGATGGTTTAAAAGAAAAAATGGAGGCTAAGTTGGATGGTTTGAAGGATCAACTGAAAGCTAATATGGATGAAAAATTAGTGGAATATCACATCGAGCATCAACAAAAATCTCTCCAACTCTCATAGGATAACCTAACTTTGGTGCAAAATTGAATGAAACAATTGGAAGATCAACATCGCAACAAAATAAGTTCTGAAGCAGTCACAAAAATAGGAACTCGACAATTACAAAATCAATCAATTTCAAAGTATCTTAGTAAGTGGAAGAACTTACTCGTTGAATATTCCACATGGGAGGATGTTATTTTATACAGGAGCATCTTGAAATAATCAAGCATCGAGGGCAACACTTGTTTAAAGGAGACATACATGTTAGGTCCCTATAATACTAGTGTATCCCCTTATTATTGTTAGTGTAGCCCCCTTATTGTTATTGTTGTACCCCTGTAGCTCCATATTGTTATTATTGTGCCCCATAAAAGCCACTATTGTTATTATTGTTCCCTTATATTATTATTATTAGGACGACTAGGATTAAATTGTGACCCCATGGAATCCTATATATAGAAAGGAGGTTTTGTCATTTGTATCATCCAATAATTGTTCATTTTTGTAATGTAAGATACGTTTCCCCCTCGAAGTGGCTCATTTCTAAGATGTTGATCTCTCTTTTCTTCTATTTTTTGAGCTAGATTGTTAACATTTTTTTATTTTTATTTTTATTTTACAAACAACTAGCTTATAAAAACCAAATATGTTACAACAAAGATCATCATCATCATCTCATATATATATATATATATATATATATATATATATATATATATATATATATACATATATGTATATATATATATGTATATCTATATATATATATATATGTATATATATATATGTATATATATATATATATGTATATATATATATATATATATGTATATATATATATATATGTATATATATATATATATATATGTATATATATATATGTATATATATATATGTATATATATATGTATATATATATATATATACATATATATATATGTATATATATATATATATATATATATATGTATATATATGTATATATATATATATGTATATATATATATATACATATATATATATATACATATATATATACAAATATATATATACATATATATATATATATATATAGATATATATATATATATATATATATATATATATCTATATATATACATATATGTATATATATACATATATCTATATATATACATATATGTATATATATATATATATATATATATATAAACAATTATTGAAAACATTTAAAACAATTCAAAAAAAATAAAGAAAAAAATGAACATCTCTAGGATCAGAACTAATTTTCATGAGCTTCGGAGTGAGATCAGGTGGTGGTATATTCCTAATATTCCCTAGAATGATAGAATATATCATATTTGCAATACTAGGTAGGTGGAATGTGAAAATAATTTCCTTTTAGGTTGCTCAGTTCTTACTCACATCCGCTCGCAATTCCCTAACATCTGTCACACCTCCAATCTTCTTCACCTATTAAGCCAAACCACCTATAGCGACCTTGGAGCGCTTATTTGTCTTCTCTTTTATTATAGAAAAAAGATTTTGAATAATCAAACTTAGATTCCTTTTCCTTTCTTGAGGTCTGAGAGAGCACATTGATCTTAGTGGATGTTAATCATCATCATCATCACATATATATATATATATATATATATATATATATATATATATATATATATATATATATATATATACATATATATATATATATATATATTCATATTCATTTTATTTTATTTTCTAACATAATTTTTTTTTTACTTGTTATTATTTTTGTAAATTTTTTTTTTCTTTTTTTTTATTGTTTTAATTTTTGTTTTCTTTTGTAAATTTTTGTTTTCACTTTTCTTTTGAAATTTTAAGGTTTTTTTCAGTCACTACATTTTTATCTTTTACGCCATTAATTAAAAATGTTGAAAATTTATCGTTAAAAAAATATATGTTATTCTAGCATCAACACTTTTCATTTTCAGGGTGTTTTTTGCATAAAAAAATTGGTTTCCGCCGCCATTTTTAAAAAATGTTGAAAATTTACCTCGGAAAAGAAAAACATTATTTTAACATCAACACTTTTCGTTTTCGAGTTGTTTTTTCATGTTTTTTGTGGTTTTTTTGCTAGAGTTCTTGTTTTGACTTTACATTCTCATTTGATAGTTTACATTGTTGCATGAATGATAGTTCCCAACTCAAGATCATGAGTCACATAATTCTGCTCATGGTATTCGGCTTCTGTGATTCATAGCAAACCAACTACCCTTCCTCCATCAGCAGTCCACCATGTCCTTCCTTTCAGGAATTTGTACAAACCACAAAATTCTTATTGAGATCTAGAATCCTCAAAACTGAAACATTGGTAAGAAATTGATTCAACTGATCAAAGATAGTTCCACACTCAAAAATCCATATGAACTTGATTCCTTTCCTTTGCAAATATCTGATAGCATAGCCAATCTTAGGGAAGTTCCTTATGAACCTTCTATAATAACCTGCTAGTCCCATGAATGATCTAAACTCATTCACAATTTTAAGTGTTGGCCACTCCATGATAGCCTTAATCTTTTCTATTTCCACTACTATCACCTCCTTAGAAAAAATATGTCCCAAGAAATGAATCTAAGACTTAAAGAAGCTCCAGTTTTTGAGTTTGGAATACAACTTATGCTCTCTAAACAATATCAATATTGCTTCTAAGTGCTCTGTATGCTCTTCCTCATCCTTTGAATATACCAATATATAACCAACAAATCCTATCTCAAACTTATCTAGCCAATGGTTCAACACATTTTTCATCATACACATGATGGTGGTTGGAGAATTTGTAAGACTGAATGGAAGTACCAAAAAGGCTATAGTGTTCATACCTTGTACGAAATGAAATATTATATATTTCTTCTTCTTTGATGGGCACCTAATGATAACCCGATCTTTAATCAATCTTTGAAAATAATGTAACTCTCTTCAAATGATCAAACAAATCATCAATATGAGGCAATGGATACTTGTTCTTGATGGTCACCTTGTTTAGCTACCTATAATCAACACACAATCTTAGAGTACCATCCTTTTTTTTACAAACAACATTGGTGCTCCCCAAGGAGATACACTTGGCCTTATGTATCCCTTATCAAGCATATCTTTAAGCCACAACTTCAATTCAACCATTTTGGGAATGGTCATCCTGTATGGTGCCTCATATGTTGGTGTTGCTCCAAGTATCAACTCAATAGAGAAATACACCTATCTATGAGGAGGAAATTTTGGAATCTTTGTAGGAAACACATCCTAAAACTATTGTAAGATAGAATACCTCCTCAGGACTTCACCATCCTCATCATCCAACCTTTTTTCACTAGAAATATGTACTGCAAATAATAAACATCCTTTTCTGCAACTCCACTTAGCTAACATGGTTGTAATTCTCCTCACTGATGTAGGCTTCTACTTCCCATGCAAGACTATCTTTTCTCCAACCTCATCTAGGCACTCAACGGCCTTCTCATATAAATCTACCTTAATCCAATGAATAAACAACCAATCCATGCCCAAAATAATGTTGTATGCACCCACAGAAATCAAATTCATATTTCTTGTTGTAGGCATGACATTAAGATCAATTGAACAAGATTTCACCCAATAATGAACTCTTCTCTTGGTCCCTATAACCAACTGCAACAATCAAGATTATACATGCACTGCCTTTTATAAACAACATTGATCCACCAATTCAGGACTAATATAGTTGTAATTTGACCTTGGATCAATCAAAATAGAAACAAATTGATCACAAAACTTACCTTCCATCTTGATGATGGATTCCTAGTGCTATACATGCCTATTATAAATATTGCATATATCTGAGGAATGCTCCGAGCTACATCACCAAAATTTTTCACATCCTAAGCATTGTAGTTCTAAGGCTTGGTACCCTAATACAATGCAAATTCCTTCTTGTGATGGCCTCCATCCCTAGTCCAACACTTCAATGGTTCTTTACCATTGCCTTTCTCTACCACTCCATAGGTTAAGACCCACATCCTTTCACAACTACATTGAACTTCTTATGAGGAGCCATATTTTCCTTCTCACTTACAACATGAGATCGTCCTCACTTCATGAGGCATTCTCATTTAGTCTTCTTTATACCCTTCTAGTCTCGTTTGAACTCAGGGTTGCACTTTGACTGTTCATGGCAATGCTTCAACATTTTGATGACTTCCTCCAATGAACGAGACTCATCAAACTCAATCTATTGTTTGAATGATAATGGTAATCCATTGATTAAAATTTGTATATTTTCTTTCTCATCCTTAATATATGGAACATATCTCAATATCTCTATAAATTTGGTTGTATAGACATGGAACCCATCTTGATCTCATATAATTCCTTGGCATTTCCATCATAATACCTCTCATATAAGTACTTATTTTTTAAGAGTCTTTCAAACACTTCCTAGGTTGGCTTCTCTTCCTTGATGCCCCTGACATGCTTGACATATTCCCACTAGATATATGTTTTTCCTTTGAGACTAAAAATGACTATCTTGGCTTTCATACTATTTGAGTAATCATGAAATATGAAAATTTTTCTCATTCCAAGTAGCAATGCTTCTGCATCCTTTGATTCGGTCATCTCAAAATCAAAAGTAGGAGGATTGTATTTCACGAATTCCTCTAGTAAATACTCCTTCTCACTCCAACTATGATGATGTTGGAGGTGATTTCAATGATGTCTCCTAGAAGTATAGCTAGAATAAAATCCATGCATACTAGTGTTAGCCACCTATAAAAAATTTCATATCAAATGGTGGCTAAATCATTTTTGAAGCCTTCAAGAAACAAGTTTTATTGCAAAATTGTTAGTTCTTGAAGTCTTATGAAGACATCTTATCTTTTGATTAAACTTCACTGTTGTTTCCCTTTTAATTCTAAAAATCTGTTATTTTCATGAAGAAAAGACTGTTGCAAAAAACCCCATTTTCCCCTCATTTTACCCCTCCTTTCACTTCAAAATTAACCTCCATTTTATTCCCTTTTTCCTCATAAAATTCCTCTATTTTTCATTATTTCCCATTTTCCCTTCATAAATCCCCTTTTATAAGGTTTGAAAATCCTTTTTGAATCTTACCAAAACCCCCAAATCCATTGAAAATCCTTGAAAAATTCATAAAAAATATTCTTTTTAACTATGGGCCTAAGCCCCTTTGGGCTAAGCCCTAAACCACTTCCCCTCCATGCAACTTAGCGCTGGAACCAAGCGCTAAGTCCAAAAGTTCTTATCGCATCGGAACAATCGACAAGCGCATGTCTTTTCGTTTTATAAACTTCTGATGTCGATTGGCCTTTTTTGTTATCGCCCCCAATCCCTTGTTTCATTCGCATAACCATGAGCCCGAAATCGGGTGCTAAATCATAAATAAAACCTATCCCTGATGCGATATTCCTTTGTATTTCTTAAAAAACTCAATTTTTCTATATTATAAAGGAACCCGCCGTTCATTGGTTAAACCCATTCCCGACCGTTGATCATAGACCAATCAAACGGTCTGCGCCATCTCGCATCGGAAGATTTCATTCGACGCATTTTATATTTTATTCACCTCTCCCGATTGGCGGTCTCCCGATGAATTCTCGACCGTTGATCTCCCCCGCTAGATCCAAATCCAACGGCCCTTATCGCTCCATCCCAAAACCCTTTTCCCCACCTACGCAATCCTCCGATACATTCCCCACTGTCGATTCGATCCTCAGATTGACGGCCATTGCTCAATCGCTTCAGCGCTCTGTTTCTATTTTCCCCCGCCAATCGCAATCCTCCGATTGCATCTGGGTCGTCCCTACAATAAGATCCGACGGTCCAGATCTCTTCCCGCCACCTTGGTTAAATTTATGAAACTCCGCTTTATAATGTTTATTAGGGAAATCTCAGCCGTTGATCTCTGCAGATCAACGACCCATACTGACCCATTCTCTGCCTCCTATATTATTTCATTAAACCCAAAGATCAATCTGGGTTGTCCATTCCATTCATCTAACGGTCCTGATAGGCCCACTCCTCTGGGTCCTACCCCTCCCAGATCTAATCTCTGTCGTCCATCCCCTGATCGGATGGTCAAGATTAAAACTACCCGACCTCTTTTTGTCTACGCATCTTATCAATATCGTGCTCTTTCCACGACCGTCAAATCTAAGACCCCTGATCTGATGGCTGACGCACATTTTCGCACAGATTTAAGCATGAAGGTTAATTCTCCAAGAGCTACGCGATATAAGTGGTTTTGAAATGCCACGTGTCAGGATAAAACGCATATCGCGTTCAAGAAGGTGAAACCACCTTTCTCCCCTTTTGCTACGCGAAACCAGCTGTTTTGTTCTTCGAAACCACTTTCCCCTTTTCTATTGTATATCATCGTGTTCATTCCCCGCCTTCGATCTCTGCAGATCAACGGCCAGCATTCAATATTTCATTTCTTATATTGCCCTCCGCCATCCTTGAAGGGATTTCATATTCATTCTCAGCCCTTGATCTCTGAGGCCTGTCTTATCCGACGGCTCAGATTCCTTTCGGAAACCCCAAATTTCCTCCATGCCTTTTCACTGCCGATTAAGGTTTCTTGCCCATTTTGCTTATATTTTCCGTCGTTTATTTATAAAGTGACCCCTCCACTTTATATGTTTACGATTGCTCCCAACCATTGATCTCTGCAGATCAACGACCCTAACTTAATCTATTCCACCGTTTGCTCCAACCGCTCTCCTTTTGAACCCCTTTGAACAATCTCCACCGTTGGATGCTTTCATCCAACGGTCATGATCCAAACTCGAGCCTCTAAAGGTTAAACCTTAATATGCAGGATTTTTCTAATTTTTCTTGTATTGTGCAGGTTTCAATGATTTTTTCCATTATATTAAAAGAAAACCAAAGGTTAGGGATGACGATCCCCCATGCCTTTGTGCATCACAGAGACCATTATGCAGGGTTTGATGCCATGTTTCATCAGTCCCTCATGAGCACTGATGCCATTAGAAACCCTCTGCGCACCTGCACATCAATAAGACACTGTACAATTTAGTCAAATAAAGAGTATCAGTGTGAAAAGACCCAACCACAGCAGAACTGAAGAATTGAAGGTTGAATTACAATTTTGGTGGATTACGGCTAAGATCGAAAATCAAAAGCCTAATCCACTAAATTAAACACAGTTAAAGAACATAAGACAGAATTCAGGCCAAATTAAGCCTAACACACAGATCAGAAACAAATTAATCTTGTTTTAGGTCAAAACAAAATATCTATCAGACCGATAATGCCTCCAATGCCACATCAGAGGCTAATTAAATCCTCTCAGCTACCTAAAGCCACCTGTAGCCTCAAAGCATTCAATAGAGGGCGAGTTATGATTAGAACAGAAGATATTTGCCTCCATGCAGCCAAAAAGTTGTTTCAAGCCAAAGGAACTTATTGCAAATATCAGCAGAGTTATTACAAAGATGACACAGAGCCTTAAAGTCAACAAAAGCTTCCCAGCAAGCTTAATACTTAATGTAAAACAATTAATACAGGGGAAATATATGTAATCTTCTCCATTGAGCCCCTCAAAGGCCGAGAAGCATTAACTGTATTAATTGAACTTAGAAGATATTTTATCTCTTTCGACCTCCTCATCTTTTTCTATAAAATCTTCTTGAGAAGCTCATTTGTAAAGGGTTGGTTGATCACTAGTTGTAATATTGAAACTCTCTGAAATAATACACAGTCTGTTGAAATTGAAGAAGAAATTGAAGTCTTGGAAGCCCTGATGATGTTGTTGCATGCTTTTTCTTGAGAAGGCTCTATCATTGGATCCATGAGCTTGGATGTTGGTGAAGTATTCTGACTGTTTAATGTTTTCTCCTGTTTTCATTTTGTTGCATAATTTCTTACTACAGTAGGATGAAATTTTTAGGCTAAGAAATGACTCTTGGAAGCACCTTAGACCTGTTTATCCTTCACTATTCTATGTTTTCTTCTGCTAAAGTATTTTAGAGTCTTTAATCTCTCTCTTTAGTCCTCGTGCTTGTTTATTTCTCTAATATTTCGAATAGTTGGTTTCAGCATGATTTATGGTTTTCCCTGCATGTCCGCTGCCACTTAAAGGTTGTTATTGAAGTCTCCCTTTGAAGTATATTTGTTTATAGTCAGCCAAGGAGGTCTGTTCTGATCATGCCCTTTGTCCTTGCTTGAACAGTTGTCTTAAAGGTCTTTATAGTTGTGATCATAGATGTATTTAGGTGTTCCCTCTTCTATGACTGTAATTATCAGTGAATATTTTATGTTTTCTAAGTCATTTGAAATAAAGTCTTTCAGGAAATAGGGTGTTCCCCGAATCTTAGATTTCATTTTAAAAGTTTTTTTGAAGTCATTATTTGCTTAAAGTGTGGTTTGTAGAATTCATGGTTAGCCCTATCTATCAAATAACTCTTTATTGTTCAAGTTATGCTTTCGAATTCCCTTTGTTGAGAATTAAAATTCTCTTTTCTAAACCATTAATGTCCATCTCATTCATAAACTAAAGGATCCTGTGGCCAAGTTAGATTTTCCCTTTGATATCCCATATCCATTGATAAGTTTGTCATAACCTCTTTTTGAATCCATTGCCCAAAAAAACTAACATTTCCCCTTTCTATCTATCTTTCCCAGACCTTTTATGTTTTGATGTATCAATTCAACCAAACAAACAAAAAAACACTTGCACTTAATTACTAGTCTAAAACCAATACTCAAAGCACACAAGACAAACCTTTGCAAAAACAAATAGATTGAGAGATCCCTCTCTGAGAGTAGGAGGACTAGATCCTGTAACTCTAAATATTGGTTCTGATGTTGCCTTGTCTTTGATTTGCCAAACTATCAAAACACGGGAGACCAACATAATGGAGATCACGGTGGGAAACTGAGTAAAATCTTTAAAAAAAAACACTCTTTGTCTAGTATAGCATAAGTAGCCTTCTTCAAGCACTACCTGACAAAATGGTAATCATGATAGGACTTATTTGAATCATTGACAAACTAAGTAACCCTTAGGATTCTCATATAACCTTATCAAACCTTGAAAGAATCAGTTACCAAGCCATAAGAGTGAACTCTATAGGTTCTTGACACCTTAGCTAAGTGTTAAAATCAGATTTAGGACACTCTCTTAACCCGTAGGATTAAAAAACTCACAAAAACCCAAAAACATTTCAGTTTGGCTTCATAATAAACATGGTGGTGGAACCATCCAATATTTTACCTTCATAGAAGCTAAATAGTTTCCACCTGGCAACTCTACTAGCCCCAGTAGGCCTATTACTCATCTAGGTCTTCAAATCTCTTTAGGATTGTGTTAATCAGCCTTGAAGAATTTTTGAAGCCTAGTCCCATACTAGATAAGAAATCGTGAGAGGTAAAATTTCCAACAACGATCCCTAAAACCTTAACCTCTCTCATTTTTGAAAAACAGTCTGGCTTCACATAGGATCAACACTAGATCCCATCCAGAGCCAAATCCTCCTTTAATCGTTGACAATCCAGAGAGAATTATGTGGCAGACTTCTAAGTCTGGAAAATCAGCTGCTAATAGGAGCCTCTTAAGAACAAAATCTGTCCCTGAAAGCCTTGTTGTCTTAGAGGATTCACACTTTGATTTACATCGTACAAAGAACATCTTTAGAACTAGATCTCAAGGTGATTTAAACCAAACTTGTCTTGACATTGCAGATTTGCAACAAAGCTTCAGTAGAGAAGCATCACCTTCCACTCCTCCGGATTCCCAGCTTCTTCATCACTTTAGCATTTTCCATAACAAATCTTCTCAAAATCAATTTGTTGGCCCAAGTGTTTCTCCACTCCAATCCATACTACCACTGTGAAAAACACTCATGTTCGGCCAACTTTCCCTCTTGTAAATCCACCCTTATTTCCAGCCATGGCAACATGGTATGCCCCATTAGTGTTACCACAACCTCTGCTTCCCTTACCAAATGAGTACCAATCCAAAATTCCTCATTTCACTGGAAAAGAGTCTACAACAGCTCAACATCATGTAGATAGGATGGAAGATTCATTTGATTACATGGAGATAGAAGAAGAAACAGTGAAGATGAGGATCTTCACCCAAAGTTTAGGAGGAGATGTGAAGAAGTGGTTTAAAAACTTACCTCCTAACAACATCAATGATCTCCCTGATTTGCATCAAAAATTAATCAACAAATGGGAACTCAAAAATAACCCTCTCCAAATACTAGCATAGTATAGCAGCCTCAAAAGAAATCAAGGGGAGAGTTTTCATGACTACTCCACTAGGTTCAATAGCGTTTACAATGCTCTTCCACCTCACATGAAACCTCCCCAAGGCATGGCCTTAGTAAGGTATCCCGAATGCTTTGATGCTGAAATGGCTTATCAGTTGAGGGAGAGAGATTACTTAACCTTATAAGACATGCAGAAAGGAGTTGTGATCGTAGAATCAAACATAATTGAGAAAAGAAATAGGTTGATATCAAAGAAGAGAGTAACTTATAAAGATGTCATCACACCCTCAACCTCAACTTCTAACACTAAAATTGATAACCTAGTGAAGGTAATGGAGAGGATGCTTGAAAAAATCAACTTGAATGATAGAGTGCCACCAAGAGAACCTCAAAACAACCAAAATAGAAATAGAAATTAGAATTATAGAAGAGAAAAAAATCCAGATAAGCAAAAATAAAGTGACCAATAGTTTAGACCTCCCTTCCAACAAAACTATGTGGATCAATATGAGGAATATAGGGAGATGGAAAGGTTGGGAGAAGCTCATGTAAACTTGATTGGATCAGACAGTGGGGATGACGTTTTCCTCACTGAGGAAGAACAAGGTTTCTTCTCTGATCAAAATACAAACACCTATGAAGATTCTGATGATTATAGATTGGGGTTTGAAAATGAAATCATGGAGGTACACAAACAATATGATCTTAGGAGCAAAGGGAATGTAGACAATTCAAAATATAAGAACACTAGCACTACTGTCAAGAAAAACGCAGAAAGTCAGCCTAAGAAGACAGCAGACAAACACATCATTTTGGCTAAAAAACCAGATTTAAACAAAGAGAAAAATAGCCATCCAAATGTTGAACATAGTACCCCTAGCACTTTAGCTAGTGGTCCTAACAAAACTGTCCCAATTACCAGTCCAAACAAATTTCAGCAAATCAAAACTGCTAAAAGGAATTCAATTGAAAAAACATATGTAAATATGAACAAGTCAATTGTTCCTTTCAGCCTTGAGGGAGAGATTGCAAAGATAAAAATTACCATTCCCCTAGCTGAACTAGTAACCCAAGAAGTGTACAAAAACCAAGTTTTAAAAGCTTTAAACCTAGGAAGTGATACTGACACCTTAAAATTGACAGATGACAAGCCTGAGTTGTTTTTTGGTCCAGAAGTTGAAGGAAAATACCAAGAAGGGATTGTCCCTCCCTTCTATGTTAGTTTGAACATACATGAGAAAATTTTACACAATGCCATGTTAGATTTTGGAGCTTCACATAATCTAATGCCCAAGGTAGTAATGGAAAGCTTAGGCTTAGAAATTACTAAACCATACAAAGATTTGTATTCCTTTGACTCAAGCAGAGTCAAATGTTTGGGTTTAATCAAAGATTTATGTGTTAACTTATCTCAAATCCCTACTAAGAGTCTAGTAATGGACATAGTTGTAGCTGACATTCCCCTTAAGTATGGCATGATGTTATCAAGATCATGGGGAGCCAAAGTTCAGGGAAGCCTTCAAATGGACATGTCTTATGCCACCATCCCTTTTTTTAACCAAAATAGAAGACTATACAGGGAATCTCACATGAAGTACATGGTGAGAAACATAGATAAACCAAACAACTCTCCAATCTATTCTATTCAATCAATTTTAGATTCCTTTATCTTGTACAACGAAGATGAAATTACCCAACAAGAAAAGGAAAACATAGACCCAACCAGTTTACCAGAATAATCAGAACTTCCCTCAAATCAGATACAAAACATCGGCAATCAACAACAAGAAGAAAATGAAAACGAGACAAATATACTTTGGACAATAAACTTTGATGGATCCTGTAATAGAACAAGTGTAGGGGCAGGTGTTTGGATCCAAAATACGAATCAGATTTTTTCATATAAATTAGATTTCCCATGCACTAACAATATTGCTGAGTATGAAGCACTTCTTCTAGGCTTACAATTGCTTAAACAATTAGAAGCCCAAAAGATATCTATCTTAGGAGATTCTGAACTTATCATAAGACAAATCAAAGGAGAATACTCAGCTAGAAATCCAAGGCTTAGAGAATATCAGAATGCTACCCTTGATTTATTGAAAACCTTTGAAAAGTATGAACTTATTTTCATTCCTATAGCACTAAATCATCTAGAAAATGAACTCGCTTTCAATGCCAGCAACTGCAAAATACCTGAGATAAATGAACATCTTAGCATAAAGGTAAAATATAGGCCTGCAGTGCCTGATAATGAAGATCACTGGCAAGTGTTTGATTCTGACAAACGCATAGATGATTTCTTAAAATTAGAAAACGATTTCGACATACCAATATCAGAAACTAGCCATAAAGAAAACTGTTTGTATATTGAACAAATCCCAGAATTTGAAATGACATATTCTACTGATATAAATCATTGTGAGAATCCTTTTGAAGCAGAGTTAATTGACAACGTAGACCAAGAATACTTGGAAGTTTTACAATGCAAGAACGATACAATTCCAAGAGATCTCACACCTTTAGAACACCTTTTCGACTTTAACGATGTAGCCAAAGAACCAAGAATGGAGCCTGTGGAAACAGATGTAGAAGAACATAACATAGGTAGCCTAGCAGAACCAAAGATGACTAAACTGTCCAGCACTCTCCCAGCTCACATAAAATTGCAATACATAGATTTGTTCAAAGAGTTTAAAGATGTTTTTGCTTGGGGGTACAAAGACCTGAAATCTTATGATACCAGCATCATTCAACACAAAATCCCTCTCAAAGAAAATCAAAAGCCTTTCAAAAAAAATCTAAGGAGAATAAACCTTGTTTTACTACCTTTAGTTAAGGCAGAAATTGAAAATATGCATGATGATGTGATCATAGTACCAATTAAATATTCAAAATGGGTATCAAACTTAGTTTCTGTTAGAAAGAAGACTGGGGAAATCAGGCTCTGTATTGACTTTAGAAATTTAAATAGAGCTTCTCTAAAAGACAACTACCCCTTACTCAAGATGGACCATATACTTCAAAGGGTAGTTGGGTCAAAAAGGATATCACTCTTAGATGGGTTCTTGGGTTACAACCAGGTGTTAGTGCTCCCAAGTGATCAAATCAAAACTACTTTTACCACACCTTGGGGCACCTTTATGTATGTCAAAATGCATTTCGGATTGATGAATGTAGGGGCCACCTTCCAAAGGGCCGTGGATATAGCCTTCTCTAAAGATATTGGCTATTTCATAATCATTTACCTTGATGACATAACCGTTTTCTCAAAAACTGATGAAGAACATTTGATTCACTTGAGAAAACTTTTTGAGAAGTGCAGGAAATTTGGCTTATCTTTGAATCCCAAGAAGACACTCTTTGGTCTCCAAGAAGGTCAACTTCTTGGCCATATAATTTCAGAAGAGGGAATCAAAATATACCCTACAAGGATATATGGCATATTACAGATCAGCCATCCAAGAAGCCTCAAATAATTACAATCTTCCATTGGAAAGATTAATTTTTTGAAGAGGTTTATCCCCAACCTTGCTGAGCTATTAAAAAACATTACAAACATGCTTAAGAAAGATGTAGGTGTAAAATGGACTTTACCAGCCAAACAATCATTCAAACTGGTCAAACAAGCTCTTACTCAAACACTAGTCTTGATTAGTCTAGATTTCACCAAAGACTTTTATATCTTTTCTTTTGCATCTGAGCACACAATAGCTGCAGTGTTACTTCAAAAGAATGACTTGGGGCAAGAACAACCAATATCCTTCTTTAGTAGGGCCTTAAGATATGCTCCTCTCAAATACAACATCATGGAGAAGCAAGCCTTAGCATTAGTGAAAGAATTAAAGGACTTTAGAGTCTATATTTTACACTATCACATAATTGCCTTTGTTCCACATATTGTTGTAAAGGACATTCTAATTCAAGACCCTGATGGTAAAAGGGGAAAATGAATTGCAAGTATTCTTGAATATGAATTAGAAATCAGGCCCACCAAATTAGTTAAAGGGCAAGGATTATCAAAAATTATGGCTGAGTCTAACTTCCAAGCACTAGACATGAATATGGTAGATGTGTTGGAAGAAATAGAAGAATCTACTGCTCCTTTCATTGAAGAAACATTTCTGAATTCTCCTTGGTATGCTGACATTATTTATGTGCTTTTATATTTGAATGCCCCTCCTTCTTTGTCTAAAACTAAAGCTAGATTTTTGAAACAAAAAGCTTTGAGTTATTGCATCTTAGATGGGGTATTATACTGTAAAATGCTGTTGGAATTTTTCTTAAATGTTTACTTGAAGATGATGTAGGAAAAATCATGCATGATTTGCATGACGGAGAATGTGGAGGACACCTCTACTGGAAGGCCATAGCAAACAAAATTCTTAGATCTGGTCACTATTGGCCTACCCTTTTTCCAGAGACTCAGAAGTTGGTCATGTCTTTCCATAAGTGTCAAATTTTTGATGGCAAAAGAAAACTCCTTCCCTTACCATTACATCCTATCAGAGTTGAGGCACCTTTTCAATAATGGGGTTTAGACTTCATTGGGGAAATTCACCCATCTTCCTCAGCCCAACATAAGTGGATCCTCACGACCACTGACTTCTTTACCAAGTGGATAGAATCTATACCCTCTAGAAATGCTAATGACTCTGTCATTATCAAGTTCCTTGAAACAAATGTCCTATCCAGATTTGGTTATCCTAGAAAAATCATAATAGATAATGCTGCTGCTTTTAAATCTAAGAAAATGGTTGATTTCTGTTACAAATACCGCATAACCTTGGGCAATTCTACTGCCTACTATCCCCAAGGAAATGGATTAGTTGAATCTTCCAACAAGAGCCTCATCAATATCATCAAAAAGCTGTTGGAGCAGAATTAGAAATCATGGCATAGTAAGCTGTTTCATGCCTTATGGGCTGATAGGTTAACTACAAAGAAGTCAATAAATATGTCCCCCTATCAGCTGGTCTATGGCATGGATGTAGTTTTTTCCACCTCATTAGGAGTTTCAGTCATGAAACTCCTTCAAGAAGTACAGGTTGAAGAGAATGATATGCAGAGGAGAATCAACCAAACCATCCATTTACAACAGACCAGAGAAGAAGTCTATGAAAGGACGCAGTTAGTCCAAGAAAATGTAAAGAAACTATTTGATAAGAGGACTAAGGAGAACAATTTCCAGGATGGAAATTTTGTTCTTAAATGGGATTCAAGAAGAGAAGAGAAGGGAAAACATGACAAGTTTGAGAACTTGTGGGAAGGCCCCTATATTATTCATGCTGAGAGGCATCACAATGCATTTTTCTTAAAAGAATTGAATGAAGAAGATCTGTATGGAGGTCCTGTCAATGGCGGGATACTAAAGCATTACTTCTGCCAAGAGTCATGAGTTTCAAAGAATTTTATTTTTCATTGTAAATATCATAGTATGAACATTGCATTCAAAGTTAGAAAAATAAAAAATACAAAAACAATGAAAAGAGAAAAGAGGGCAGATTTTAAAAACAAGAAAGGTACAAGCCGCATACCAAAAAAGAGAAACAAAATCTGAAAGTGTGCAAGCTCAAATGCCACTCCTAAAAAACACACTCTTAGTTAGTCATACAACCTAATCATGACTAATTAGTTTTGAATTTTCTACTGATACGTTAGTGAATAGATCAACCAAACAGCGTAATCTTGGCTTATCAGTTAGGTAGATTAGGATAAAAAAATAAAGGTTCAAACAAGCTCAAAATCCGAACCTAAGATTACAAAGAAGAATGACTCCAATCTGTTTAAAAACGTGAGTCAAATACAGAAGTAAAATGGTTCTGATATGATAAAAACTTAAACCAGAGAACAAACAGAAAACAACTCGAACAAACTCAAAAACAGAGCTGAAGAAAATAGAAGGTCGTGCTTAAAACTTTCAAATCTTAAGCCTTCACCATTTTGATTTAATTTTCTGCAAAATAATATCTATGTGCAGCATGTTTTTTATGCCATAGATCAGCAACAAGTTAGACTGTTCAATCCTGAATTGTATGCTTTTTAATTTTCTGTTGTACAAATTAGTGAATAAAAATCTGTTAGACTGTTTAATCCTAACAAATAGTATATTGGGTAGAGAAGCTTATGAACTCAACTGTTTAATATGATTTCATGGAGAAATAATAAGTAGACTTAGATTAGTTTTTTGCTTTCAAAATAATAAAATGTTTTGTAAAAGAGTTTTTCAATCCAAGTGCACTCTGAAAGAAAAAAATGTTAGATCAGTAGGATTGGGTAGGTAGAAAGCTTGTGTTGATAAAGTTCGATTGTTTTTTCATGGCTGCTAACATTTTCAAAACAAAAGAAGATCATCCAAGTAAGGAAGATTGCAGCCTAATGGATGAGGCACTGATCAACCCCCCGAAGAATGCAAGTCTGAAGTTCTTGATACCTTCAAGAAGGCACCATCCCCATGTGGAGCCACTGTTAGCCACCTATAAAATTTGTCATATCAAATGGTGGCTTAATCATTTTTGAAGCCTTCAAGAAACAGGTTTTATTGCAAAATTGTTATTTCTTGAAGTCTTATGAAGACATCTTATCTTTTGATTAAAATTCACTACTATTTCCCTTTTAATTCTGAAAATCTTCTATTTTCATGAAGAAAAGACTATTGCAAAAAACCCCATTTTCCTCTCATTTTACCCCTCCTTTCACTTCAAAATTAACCTCTATTTTATTCCCTTTTTCCTCATAAAATTCCTCTATTTTTCATTATTTCCCATTTTCCCTTCATAAATCCCTTTTTATAATGTTTTAAAATCCTTTTTGAACCTTACCAAAACCCCCAAATCCATTGAAAATCCTTGAAAATTTCATAAAAAATAGTCTTTTTAACTATGGGCCTAAGCCCCTTTGGGCTAAGCCCTAAACCACTTCCCCTCCATGCGACTTAGCGCTAGAACCAAGCTCTAATTCCAAAAGCACTTATCACATCGGAACAATCGACAAGCGCATGTCTTTTTGTTTTATAAACTTCCAATGCTGATTAGCCTTTTTTTTTATAGCCCCCGATCCCTTGTTTCATTCGCATAACCATGAGCCCGCAATCAGGCGCTAAATCATAAATAAAACCTATCCCCGATGCTATATTCCTTTGTATTTCTTAAAAAACTCCATTTTTCTATATTATAAAGGAACTCGCCGTTCATTGGTTAAACCCATTCCCGACCGTTGATCATAGACCAATCAAATGGTCTACGCCATCTTGCATCAGAAGATTTCATTGGGTGTGTTTTATATTTTATTCACCTCTCCCGATTGGCGGTCTCCCAATGAATTCTTGGCCGTTGATCTCCTCCGCCAGATCCAGATCCGATGGCCCTTATCGCTCCATCCCAAAGCCCTTTTCCCCACCTACGCAATCCTCTGATACATTCCCCACCGTCGATCCAATCCTTAGATCGACGGCCGTCGCTCAATTGCATCGACGCTCTGTTTCTCTTTGCCCCCGCCTATCGTAATCCTCCAATTGCATCTAGGCCATCCCTGCAATAAGATCCGACGGTCCAGATCCCTTCCCGCCACCTTGGTTAAATTTATGAAACCCCGCTTTATAATGTTTTTCGGGGAAATCTAAGTTGTTGATCTATGCAGATCAATGGCCCATACTGACCCATTCTCTGCCTCCTATATTATTTCATTAAACCCAAAGATCAATCTGGGCTGTCCATTCCATTCATCTAATGGTCTCGATAGGCCCACTCCTTTGGGTCCTACCCCTCCCAGATCTAATCTCCATCGTCCATCCCCTGATCAGATGGTCAAGATTAAAACTACCCCACCTCTTTCTGTCCGCGCATCTTATCAATATCGCGCTCTTTCCACGACCGTCAGATCTAAGACCCCTGATCTAACGACTGACGCGCATTTTCGCGCAGATTTAAGCATGAAGGTTAATTCTCCAAGAGCTACGCGATATAAGTGGTTTTGAAATGCCACGTTTTGGGCTAAAACACATATCGCATTCAAAAAGGTGAAACCGCCTTTCTCCCCTTTTGCTGCGCGAAACCAGCTGTTTTTTTCTCCGAAACTGCTTTCCTCTTTTCTATTGTATATCATCACGTTCATTCCCCGCCGTCGATCTTTGCAGATCAACGGGAAACATTCGATCTTGCATTTCTTATATCACCCTCTGCCATCCTCCAAGGGATTTTATATTCATTCTCAACCCTTGAGCTCTGAGGCCTGTCTTATCCGACGGCTCAGATTCCTTTCGGAAACCCCAAATTTCCTCCATGCCTTTTTGCTACCCATTAAGGTTTCTTGCCCATTTTGCTTATATTTTTCGTTGTTTATTTATAAATTGACGCCTCCACTTTATATGTTTACGATTGCTCCCAACCGTTTATCTCTGCAGATCAACGGCCCTAACTTAATCTATTCCACCATTTTCTCCAACCGCTCTCCATTTGACCCCCCGCGAACAATCTCCACCATTGGATGCTTTCATCCAACAGTCACGATCCAAACCCGAGCCTCTGAAGCAGTTAAACCTTAATATGCAGGATTTTTCTAATTTTTCTTGTATTGTGCAGGTTTCAATGGTTTTTTCCATTATATTAAAAGAAAACCAAAGGCCGAGGATGATGATCCCCCACGCCTTTGTGCATCACAGAGACCATTCTGCAGGGTTCGATGCCATGTTTCATCAGTCCCTCATGAGCACTGATGCCATTAGAAACCCTCTACGCACCTACACATCAACTGTTGGAAAAATACTGAGAGGGGGGGGTGAATCAGTATTTAGAGCTGACTGACAACTTTTTAGTTTTCCTTTCTCTTAAAACTGTATGCTACATTACTGCATCCAACTTGTATGTCCAGAGATCTTATTATGTCTTTACTTAGATCATTACATCATTCATTCATCAGATAAGCAGTAAGCATGAACAAAAATAACAGAACAAACCATCAAACATAAGCAACACATATGAACACCAGTATTTAAGGTGGAAACCCAATTCGAGAGAAAACCACCGCTGTTGTTATCTCAGTCTTCAATATTTATTATAAAGAAAACTTCTTACAATTTATGTTGGCACAGACTTATACCAACACGCAGGCACCCACCTACAGAAAAGCTACAACCTTTTCTCATTCTCCAGCCACTACTGGAAGGGAGCTCCAACCCCCTGATTTTAACACCAGCTTTTACTGGCAGGATACTTCCACTTTCATACAGAAGGCTTCAACCCTTAGATCCACCAGATTTCTTCAATTTCTTCATCAGACTTCCGTCAGGTCTTCATCATTTCTTTTGCCGATCATCGTAGAGATTTTTCGTTTCTAGATCATATCAATCGGTGCGTCATATCTGCAGATATCTCTTAAAGAGATTTATTTATTAACAACCCTTGCACCCGCACACCTCATACTATCATCCTCTTTGCCTTATATAGTTTAGCCTTCATCATTACCATGAGTCAAAACCACTCAACCGCTAATGGTATTCATATTAAAAGTCAAACCAATCCAAATTGGAATCCCAATCTTCGTTCTTCCATGCACGAAACGTCCCAAAGATAATCTTTATCTCCGCCAAATAATACTATAACCAAGGTTAATAAACATTATTGTGTTGCTGACTCAGCAGTAATATATATATCCATATAGCCTTTCGGGCCCTTCAAAAATATTTAATCTTCGACTTGGGAGTTAAGATCTCGGCATAACGTATATTGAACCAATAATGCGAAGGGAAATCGGGTCCCACACCCTTAAAACACGAAATAATACTTTGGGTAAAAACCCGCAAACCTCAACATATGCGTATGGGCCCCAACGTTAACGGTCATTTCCAATCGACGGTTGTAATCGTGTCACACCGCCTCACTTTATCGGACGGATATCACTCGTCAAAGATGCGCGAAAAATAACGCGCGATGGCCCACCATACTTTGGTTAACCTTCGCACATATTTATCAAACAACCACCGTTCGATGGCTTCTTCCCAGATCAACGGCTTGTATCGATATCGCTGGGCATCCTGGGTCGAACAATAACGCACGATGGCGCGTAGTGACAAGTGGTTTTGTGGAGTCGTACAGGGACGTGTGTCGAGCACTCTATGGAATTGCTCCCCAACCAGGAAATACCACTTACCCGTCGAAAGCGATGCGATGAAAACCGGAATCCGCTTTCACTGTTTATTCCGCACGTGATTCCTCTCCTTCGCTTAAGGTTCTGTCCATCTTTCGGAGTTTCAGTTAAAAGCTGTGTGGTTAACTGGGATCAATGGTACTGCGGGGGGGTACAAACAGTCCGATGATCTTTCTGTACTGAGGAGTGCTTCCACCTCGCATATTCATTACTCTGCCTCTTCTTCATAGTCTACCTTGCTTTTTCTCTACTTCTTTGCTCTTTCTGCTGGTCTCTTTGCTACTTCTGCTATCTCTCTGTTGCTATCTCTGCTTCTTGTCTAATGTTGCTCCTTGCTTCTCTCTTTTCCTTGTTGTTGTTCAGATGCTCCTTCTTTGCCACTTCCTTTGCCATCAATGACAATATTTCCAACAATCTCCCCCTTTGGCATTGATGGAAATACTCTTCCTCTGATTGTCTTATAGAAGCCCTTTGTTGCTTTTCCTACCCCTTTGACATCAATGGCAAAGAGTTGATCAAGATCATTTGAACCGACCGTTACCATGCTCCCCCTGAGATCATGCTGCATCTTCAAACATAATATAACAAAATGACTTATAAATGCCAACAATGCATCCTTTTCATATGACCAATGCTCCCCCTTAGCCTGTGCATTCAGAGATGCCCAACAGCACCTCACAACCAATTTAATCTTATGTATTTAAGTAGATCTGATCCTCTGCATAGCAGAGACTACTCCCAGTTTCTGTCTGAGATATTTGAATGCTTCCCTGGGTAGAGGTTTGGTAAATATATCAGCAACTTGTTCTTTGGAGGGAACATACTCCAATTTCACCTTTTGTTCAAGCACTTGGTCACGTAAGAAGTGATATTTGATGGGAATGTGCTTGGTCTTGGAATGCATAACGGGATTCTTTGAGATACTGATGGCACTTGTATTGTCACACATAATGGAGATAGGAGGTGAACATTTGATTTGAAAGTCTTGTAAGGTTTGCATCATCCATAGAAGTTGAGTGCAACATGATGCGGCAGCCACATATTCTGCTTCTGCTGTAGATAAAGCAATAGAGCTTTGCTTCTTGTTGAACCAAGATACTAACCGGGGCCCCATATAGAATGCACCACCACTAGTGCTTTTCCGATCATCAACACTTCCAACCCAATCTGCATCAGTGTATGCATGAAGAGTAAGATCAGCATTCTTTGGATACCATAGTCCAAAGTCTTGAGTTCCTTGTAGATATTTTAATATTCTTTTCACAGCCTGAAGGTGAGACTCTTTTGGATTAGCTTGGAATTTTCCAACAATCCCAACTGCATGCATGATGTCTGGTCTTGTCCCAGTGAGATAAAGTAGACTTCCTATCATAGATCTGTATTATGGTTGATTCACCGTGGGGGAATCATCATTAGAACTGAGATTACATCCGGTTATCATTGGTGTACTTACAAGTTTGCAATCTTCCATGCCATACTTCTTCAGGATTTTCTTGAGGTATTTTTCTTGTGATAAGAATATGCCATTTGTTGCTTGTTGCACTTGCAAGCCAAGAAAGAATGTTAGTTCCCCAAGTAAAGACATTTCAAATTCTTGCTGCATATCAGAAGCAAATTTCTGACTCATAGACTCTTCATTACTTCCAAAAATGATATCATCAACATATACAACCACAATCAATAGTTTTTCATTTTCAGTTTTTGTGTATAAGTTGCTATGAGCAGACCCTTTTGAAAATCCTTGTTGATGAATATATTTGTCAAGACAATAGTACCATGCGCTTGGAGCTTGTTTGAGACCATATAGAGGCTTTTTAAGTCTACAAACAAGTTTTTCATCATTTCCCAAAATGAATCCTTCTGGTTGTTCTATATAAACTTCTTCTTCTAGATCACCATTGAGAAAAGCAGATTTAACATCCATTTGATAAAATTTGATTTGTTGGAAGCTTGAAAAAGCAAGAAACATTCTTATGGCTTCAAGTCTGGCTACAGGAGCAAAATTTTCTTCAAATTCTATACCTTCTTGTTGAGCATACCCCTTGCAAACAAGTCTAGCTTTATTTCTTATAACATCCCCATTCTCATTTAACTTGTTTTTGAATATCCATTTGGTTCCAATGACATTTTTGTCATGAGGTCTTGGTACTAATTCCCAAGTGTGATTCTTTTCAATTTGATCAAGCTCTTCATTCATGGCTTGAATCCAACATTCATCTTTGCTAGCTTGACTGACATTGCGAGGTTCAATAGTGGACAGAAATGCCAGATTGCTAGAAGATCCCACAAGAGTCCTTCTTGTTTGTACACCTGATCCCTTTTCTCCCAAAATTTGAGATTTTGGATGATTCTTTTGAACATATCTAGATGGAGCCTTTTCAGATAAATCATCTTCGGGTTCTTCATTGGGTTCACTGCTTGTATCATTACTATTTGATGCAGAAGGATATATGTCATCATCATCGTCTTCATTTGTTGTTTGTTTTTCTTCTTTTGGAGTTGTGGGAGACTCATCAATAACAACATCTATACATTCAAAAATCTTCTGAAGTCTTTTATTGTAACATTTATATGCCCTACTCCTAGAGGTGTAACCAAGAAATATTCCTTCATCTGCTCTGGGTTCAAACTTGCCAAGTTTTTCATCATTATTTTTGATAAAACATTTGCTCCCAAAAATTCTAAAATGCTTTACAATGGGAGAATTACCATACCAGAGTTCATATGGAGTTTTATCACTATTTACACGAACATGTGCCTTGTTAAGAATATTTACTGCTGTATTTGCTGCTTCTCCCCAAAATGTGTCAGGTGTTCCAGAATCATCAAGCATAGCTCTAGCCATTTGTTGAATTGTTCTGTTCATTCTTTCTGCTACGCCATTCTGTTGTGGAGTGCCGGCTACAGAAAACTGTCTTTTTATGCCATGTTGTTCACAAAATTCAAGGAATTCATTGGATGTATATTCTCCTCCCTGATCAGATCTAAGACACTTGATTTTTAGATCTAACTCATTTTCAACTAGTGCTATGAAGATCTGAAATTTCTCAAATGCTTCATCTTTGTGTTTAATCAACCCAATCCAACACATTCTAGAGAAATCATCAATGAATAAGATATAGTATTCTTCACCACGTGGTGACTTTTTCCTCATAGGTCCACATATGTCAGTATGAATGAGTTCAAGAGGCTTACTTGATGATCCTTCCTTGGCATTAAATTGTACTTTGGTTTGCTTACCGAATTGGCAAGATTTGCATATGATATTTTCAGGTAGAGTAATATTGGGAAGATCACGAACAGCTTTAAGTCTGCTTGATTTGTTGATTTGAGAGAAGCTCAGATGCCCCAACCTTCTATGCCATAGCCAGTTTTCTGAATATTTACTCAAGTAACATTGTTCTTTGCAGTTCTTTAATACATACAGGTTGCTTGGAGTTCTTTTTCCTTTTATAATTGTTTTACCTGTATCAAGATCACGTACCACACATTCTTTTGAACTAAAAACAACTTCGGTTCCTTGATCACACATTTGACTTACACTTAACAAGTTATGCTTTAATCCGTCCACATACATGACTTCATTAGCTTTCACCTTTTCTTTTAGAAAAACAGACCCTTTTCCCTTAATGACCGCAGGAGTATCATTTCCAAATGTAACATTCTTTTCATTTTCTAGAGCACTATATGCAATAAGTTTGGTTTTGTCACTTGTCATGTGTCTTGAGCATCCACTATCAATGAACCATTGGTTTTCTTCATCTTCTGTAAATAACGCTATGCCACAATTTTCAACTTGTAATTCCTTCTTTTTCCATACTTTGGAGCTTGAAGGAACATGTTCTTTTGTCTGAACTTTGCTCCTGCATTCAGATTCTTCATGGCCAAATTTATTGCAATAAGCACATTCAACTTCATTTTGAAGAGGAGAAAAGTTGTTATAGGTATTCTTCTTTGTTTCAATATCAATCCTTTTCTTTCTTGCTTCTCTTGTCATGATGGTTTTATATGCAACACATTGAACAGCTTTATGACCAAAATTGTGACATGAGAAACATTGTCCATTGAAGAAGAAATTTATGCGATCATGAAATCTTCTACTTGAATTTACCTGTTGATTGGTGTTTCTTTGAAAGATATTCCTGTTAGTGTTATTTGAATTGAGATGATCATGCTTTACCTGTAAAGATTCTTTATTCCCTTGCTGAGTGGCAGCATGTTGTATACCAGCTGTAACTGCTTTTAGATAATTTGGTGCTGAAGCCTGAGAAGATTCTCCGATATATCCAAGACCTGTATTTATAAGGGGAGAATGTTGTACCTTGATAATCTCATCTAAGGTTTCAGATCCTTTAGCAAATCTAAGATTCAGAGTCTTTACTTTCTCAAGTTCTTTTCTTAGACTTACTACTTCACACTCTAATTTCTCATTGTGTTTCTCTTTTTCTTCAAGCTGATTTTTCATAGTTTCTATGATTATTTTACTCTCTTCTAAGAAAATTTTGAGTTGATTGTTTTCATCAAGAAAATCATTGTCTTCTAGAGCATCCACAAAAGTATCCTTTTCTTCTCTAGATTCTTTTTCAAATTCCATGAGAAGTCTAAGATCTTGTTCACATTCTTCCTCACTATCAGATAACCCATCACTGTCTTCATGAGTATAGTACTTTTTCTAGTGCTAAAACGATTATTATTCCTTCTTGCTACTTCCTTCTCCTTTTTATGTGTTTCTTTATGAAGAAACTTAGCAGCATAATGACCAACTCTTCCACAATCAAAGCATTTAAAAGGAAGCTTACCTATGAACCGTCCTGTTCCAAGTTGAAGTTTCTTTACAAAGTTTATCTCATCTTCTTCTGAGATATATCTTGATCCTTCTGTTTTTGTACTTCCTTCCCTTTTGTAGAAGTTATAAATACTGCTTCTTTGACTTCAGATGGTCCTCCTCTTCTCATTTCATATGTAGTTAGTATGCCATGAAGTTGCACCACAGTAAGATTTTGAAGAATCTGCTTTTCTTGAAAACTGCTGACTCAAATTTTGTCAATTAGTGATCTTAAATTTTCTCATGGTGAGTCGATTCTTGTTTCCCAGTTTCTTTAATTTACAATATCATCAAGACATAAAAATAAATTTGCAATGCTCTCCTCATTATCCATTTTTAGATTCTCATATTGAATTTTGAGAGTTTGGAGTTTAGCACTTTTACCTTTGCATCACCTTCATAACTTAGAATTATTTTGTCCCATATTTCCTTTGTTGTATTTGGTTGCATGACTTTGAAATATTCTGATTCAGTTAGACTTCCCAAAAGAGCATTGACCGCCTTTGCATTGGTTTCATAATTCTTTCTTTCCGTCGAATCTGTTGGTACTACAGCTGGATATTGATACCCTCCTTCAACAATTTCACATACATCTTCTCCCAGAGACTGAAGATAGGATCTCATCCTTGTTTTCCAGAATATTAAATTGTTTCCGTTAAAAAGCGGAGGCCTGATAGATGTTGTTCCATCTTGATTGCTCATCTTGCTTGATATTCCTTCTAGCGGCTAAGCTTTTTTGAAAGTTCTTGCCTCACAAATCTCAATTGATTAGAAAATCTGAGGGGGTGATGGTGTTTAAGTAAAGTGACTCAGGAAATTTCTATTTTTCGTTTCTCCTTAAACCCTATGCTACATTCGCATCCAACATGTCTCATAGATCTTATTATATCTTCCATTTGCAGATCTTTCATCATTCATTATGAATGTAAGCGATAAGTAAAACCATCAAACATATAGCCCATACAGTTACAGTCTTAAAGATTGGAAAGACCAGATTAAGGAGAAAACAACACTTGTCTTATCTGGAATCTTCAATATTTATTATAAAGAAAACTTTTTACAATTTATGCTGGCGCAAACTTATACCAGCACGCAGGCACCCACCTGCAGAAAGGATACAACCTTTTCTCGTTCTCCAGCCACTACTGGAAGGGAGCTCCAACCCCCTAATTTTAACACCAAATTTTACTGGCAGGATACTTCCACTTTCATAAAGAAGGCTTCAAACCTCAGATCCAACAGATTTCTTCAATTTCTTCATCAGACTTCCGTCAGGTCTTCATCATTTCTTTTGCCGATCATCGTAGAGATTTTTCATTTCTAGATCATATCAATCGGTGCATCATATCTATAGATATCTCTTAAAGAGATTTATTTATTAATAACCCTTGCACCCGCACACCTCATACTATCATCCTCTTCGCCTTATATATTTTAGCCTTCATCATTACCATGAGTCAAAACCACTCAACCGCTAATGGTATTCATATTAAAAGTCAAACCAATCCAAATTGGAATCCCAATCTTCGTTCTTCCATGCATGAAACGTCCCAAAGATAAACTTTATCTCCGCCAAATAATACTATAACCAAGGTTAATAAACATTATCGTGCCGCTGACTCAGCAGTAATATATATATCCATATAGCCTTTCGGGCCCTTCAAAAATATTTAATATTCGACTTGGGAGTTAAGATCTCGGCATAACGTATATTGAACCAATAATGCGAAGGGAAATTGGGTCCCACACCCTTAAAACATGACATAATACTTTGGGTAAAAACCCGCAAACCTCAACATATGCGTATGTGCCCCAACGTTAACGGTCATTTCCAATCGACGGTTGTAATCGTGTCGCGCCGCCTCACTTGATCGGACGGATATCACTCATCGAAGATGCGCGAACAATAACGCGCGATGGCCCACCGTACTTTGGTTAACCTTCGCGCATCTGTATCAAACGACCATCGTTCGATGGCTTCTTCCCAGATCAACGACTTGTATCGATATCGCTGGGCATCCTGGGTCGAACAATAACGCGCGATGGCGCGTAGTGACAAGTGGTTTTGTGGAGTCGTACAGGGACGCGTGTCGAGCACTCTATGGAATCTCTCCCCAACCAGGAAATACCGCTTTCCCATCGAAAGTGGTGCGATGAAAACCGGAATCCGCTTTCACTGTTTATTCCGCATGTGATTCCTCTCCTTCGCTTAAGGTTCTGTCCATCTTTCGGAGTTTCCATTAAAAGCTGTGTGGTTAACTGGAATCAATGGTACTGCAAGGGGGGCACAAACAGTCTGATGATCATTCTATACTGAGGAGTGCCTCCACATCGCATATTCATTACTCTGCCTCTGCTTCATAGTCTACCTTGCTTCATCTCTGCTTCTTTGCTCTTTCTGCTGGTCTCTTTGCTGCTTCTGCTATCTCTCTGTTGCTATCTCTGCTTCTTGTCTAATGTTGCTCCTTTCTTCTCTCTTTTCCTTGTTTTTGTTCAGATGCTCCTTCTTTGCCACTTCCTTTGCCATCAATGACAATATTTCCAACAAGAAGCCCACAAGACCGCCTCGTCCACCCCCTCCCAGTTTCCAAGATGATGTGGAAGGAGAAATCGCTCGTCGGGCCTCCAAGAAGAAGTCCCAGAGAGATGTTGAGCAACATCATAAGGAAGCACTAGAATGGGACCCTTCTGTTTTCAATTATGATTGGGTATATGATGAAATGAAGAGCAAGACAGCTCGCCCTTTGTAGGAAGACCGGACAAAGAGGGAGCCCAAATATATTGGAAAACTGATAGAGAAGGCCAAGATTCGTCAATAAGAACAAGAAATTGTTTATGAACAACAAAGTGCCCTGCGTGGCGTGAGGTTGTGCCTCATACCACTGTGTTCGTGTTGTGCGACTTCTGCGATAGCTGCCGCTGCCAGGTCTGCTTCAACCCCCTGCCTAAAACCTATCGAATGGTTTCCACATGTCACGTTGTTTTAAAAAAAAAATCAAACGGTGTTTTATATATATGGTATCATGCAAAGATATATTCAGATATTCAGATCGGATCAATAAATTTCGTGGATCGATGTATCAGTTTTTACGAAACGGTGTAACGGTGACCGGTTTCGACTTAATTTAAGTCATAATTAAAAAATTTATAATATATAAAAATTATAATTATAATTATATATATATATATTATTTAATTTACAAATAATATTAATAATAATAATAATTCAAAATAATATTATTATTATTTAAAAAAAAAAAATCATATCACCGGAAAATTATACAAGTTAAGATGAGATGTCAAGTACATATGTCGAGTTACACATGCCAAGATAACAAATACAAGATGAAGAAATTATTATCCATAAAAATTTGAGGACAAAGTTCTAAAGTAAGGACCAATTCATAACAAATAAATAAATAAAAGTTGATATATTAAATTGTGACGAAAGCAAATGAAGAAAACGGTGCATGATTGAATTGAAGAAAAGTGTCAACTATAAGCTTTGAGGACAAATATTTTGAAGGAAGGGGAAATGTTATGAATATAATTCATAACAAATATAACAAATATAATTATTAAATAGTTAATTAAGGATTATGTAAGTAGTCATTAAGTTAGTGAAAGGGCATGCCTGAGACACATGCCCAGTCATGAAAGGTCACCTGCGTAGGTATATAAGCAAGGCCTCATTGTAACATTTTATCATCATCTCTTATACATTTTATATATAATATATTATTATTACAAATACCTCTTGTGTATTTTACAATTAAAGTCAACAAGCCTACAACTTTGTTGCTCCACCTAGTCCTTTCTCCTCCCTTAATTAACTAATCATTCCCAACGTATTTCCTTTTCATAATGGCCTCCTCGTCTGCTAGGAACTCTACCGACATATAGATGAAGGGAAGGAATGAAGAACTAGGCTATTGTGATGATACTAACATCTGAGACCCATTCATATCAGTGTTAGACATGACAAAGGCCATTTTTATTATGGTTGGGCAAGTGGAATCATTAGTGATACCAAAAATTTTCAAAGAGCCATAGGTTTCGCTTCTAAATCAAATGCAAGAGCTAGAAATTACCAAGAGATATCTCCTTGAGGTGAAGGAACACATCAATAGAAACAAAGATGAGCTATATTTCCTAAGGAGAGAGTGCTCTAGAAAACCTTCCCTTAAGGAAATCATGAAAATAGTATGGGGACAGTAGATAAACAGTGGAATCATCTCGAATTTATCTAAGAGATGGTTGAAACTATTAGAAGAACCCATACAGAAATGGAGGTTATTAATAACACTATTGGAAACTTCCCCTCTAAGGAAGAAGTGATTACAAACTTTCTTAATCGAATTCCTAAGGAAGAGGTGGTAGAGTAAAACATCAACAGGTCTAAATGGGTAGCTATGTCTAACCAAATGAAAATAAAGCATGAATTGGTGGCGTTGGTTGAGAAAAAGATAGAGGCACTAGCGGAGGAAAGAGAAGACTTTAAAGAGAGATGCAAAATGATATATCGGAAGATATTTCCAACTTTCTTCAACATTAATGGGGATTTGTATCCCAAGGAATCCTTCATGAAAATCGTGATTATGATTAAATAATATCATAGAGACTTCAAAGAAAAGGATTGTACCTTTCACAAAAGTGAAATTTTGAAATTTTATGATCATCATTTTGAAATTTTGTTCATGTTGAAGATTATTTTCAAGGAATGAGGTAGAGTTTATTATGAGTCAATTAGTGACTTTGAAGGAACTATCATAGATGCATGGTCATGTGATATTCATTATGGTAAGAAATGGAGGGCTCTCATGGATTTATACATGTTATCACTCATAAAGTTTCTTGGTTGTAATAAAAAACTTCCTAAGGTAACCTTTTCAAACCAATCTTGCAGATTGAAGAATAGCCTCCTAAATCCATAGAGGGCTCTCTTCAAGAACCTAGTCACTAAGCTTATAAATTGGTTGTGTCTTCAAACAAAGGCTAGATATTCAGTAGGGTTGTTATGAAAATAAGGTTTAGTTGGGATGAAGCAATTAATCCATTGGGAAATGGGGTCAACAAATTAGGTTTAATATGCAGTTACCAAGATATTGAATGTATGAATCAAGATGGACAGGGGCATGGTAGATGGAAAATTGTAGACATATCAAATATAATTTTAATGGTAGTAGAACTATAGAAGGGCATGAAACATGAATCATGCAAGTTTTAGGAGAAAGAGTGTGGATTTCTAAACCATATGAACCATGCCATTAAACTAATGAATTCAGTCACATAATCTCATTTAAACATGCATGAATTGGTGACGTTGGTTGAGAAAAAGATAGAGGCACTAGCAAAGGAAATAGAAGATTTTAAAGAGAGATGCAAAATGATATACCGGAAGATATTTCCAAATTTCTTCAACATTAATGGGGATTTGTATCCCAAGGAATCCTTCATGAAAATCGTGATTATGATTAAATAAGATCATAGAGGCTTCAAAGAAAAGGACTGTACCTTTCATGGAAGTGAAATTTTGAAATTGTATGATCATCATTTTGAAATTTTGTAGATGTTGAAGATTATTTTCAAGGAATGAGATAGAGTTTATTATGAGTCAATTAGTGACTTTGAAGGAACTATCATAGATGCATGGTCATGTGATATTCATTATGGTAAGAATTGGAGGGCTCTCATGGATTTATACATCTTATCACTCATAAAGTTTCTTGTTTGTAATAGAAACTTCTTAAGGTAACCTTTTCAAACCAATCTTTCATATTGAAGGATAGCCTCCTTAATCCATAGAGGGTTGTCTTCAAGAACCTAGTCACTAAGCTTATAAATTGGTTGTGTCTTCAAAAAATGGCTAGATATTCAGTAGGGTTGTGCTTAAAATAAGGTTTGTTTGGGATGAAGAAATTAATCCATTAGGAAATGGGGTCAACAAATTAGGTTTAAGATGCAGTTACCAAGATATTGATTGTATGAATCAAGATGGACAGGGGCATGGTAGATGGAAAATTGTAGACATATCAAATATCATTTGAATGGTAGTATAAAATGATAACAATCCACTATAGAAGGGCGTGAAACATGAATCATGCAAGTTTTAGGATAAAGAGTGTGGATTTCTAAACCATATGAACCATGCCATAAACTAATGAATTCAATCACATAATCTCATATAAACATGAATGAATTGGTGATGTTGGTTAAGAAAAAGATAGAGGCACTAGCAGAGGAAATAGAAGATTTTAAAGAGAGATGCAAAATGATATACCAGAAGATATTTCCAACTTTCTTCAACATTAATGGGGATTTGTATCCCAAGGAATCCTTCATGAAAATCGTGATTATGATTAAATAATATCATAGAGGTTTCAACGTAAAGGATTGTACCTTTCATGGAAGTGAAATCTTGAAATTGTATGATAATCATTTTGAAATTTTGTTCATGTTGAAGATTATTTTCAAGGAATAAGGTAGAATTTATTATGAGTCAATTAGTGACTTTGAAGGAACTATCATAGATGCATGGTCATGTGATATTAATTATGGTAAGAAATGGAGGGCTCTCATGGATTTATACATGTTATCACTCATAAAGTTTCTTGGTTTTAATAGAAAACTTCCTAAGGTAACCTTTTCAAACCAATCTTGTAGATTAAAGGATAGCCTCCTTAATCCTTAGAGGGCTCTCTTCAAGAACCTAGTCACTAAGCTTATAAATTGGTTGTGTCTTCAAAAAATGGCTAGATATTTAGTAGGGTTGTGCTGAAAATAAGGTTTGGTTGGGATGAAGCAATTAATCCATTGGGAAATGGGGTCAACAAATTAGGTTTAAGATGCAGTTACCAAGATATTGATTGTATGAATCAAGATGGACAGGGGCATGGTAGATGGAAAATTGTAGACATATCAAATATCATTTGAATGGTAGTAGAAAACAATAACAATCCAATACAGAAGGGAATGAAACATGAATCATGCAATTTTTAGGAGAAAGAGTGCAGATTTCTAAACCATATGAACCATGCCATTAAACTAATGAATTCAGTCACATAATCTCATTTAAACATGCATTAATTGGTGACGTTGGTGGAGAAAAATATAGAGGCACTAGCAGAGTAAATAGAAGATTTTAAAGAGAGATGCAAAATGATATACCGGAAGATATTTCCAACTTTCTTCAACATTAATGGGGATTTGTATCCCAAGGAATCCTTCATGAAAATCATGATTATGATTAAATAAGATCATAGAGGCTTCAAAGAAAAGGACTGTACCTTTCACGGAAGTGAAATTTGAAATTGTGTGATCATCATTTTGAAATTTTGTTCATGTTGAAGATTATTTTCAAGAAATGAGGTAGAGTTTATTATGAGTCAATTAGTGACTTTGAAGGAACTGTCATAGATGCACGGTCATGTGATATTCATTATGGTAAGAAATGGAGGGCTCTCATGGATTTATACATGTTATCACTCATAAATTTTCTTGGTTGTAATAGAAAACTTCCTAAGGTAACCTTTTCAAACCAATCTTTCAGATTGAAGGATAACCTCCTTAAGCCATAGAGGGATCTCTTCAAGAACCTTGTCACTAAGCTTATAAATTGGTTGTGTCTTCAAACAATGCTTAGATATTCAATAGGGTTGTGTTGAAAATAAGGTTTGGTTGGGATGAAGCAATTAATCCATTAGGAAATGAGGTCAACAATTTAATTTTAAAATGAAGTTACCAAGATATTGATTGTATGAATCAAGATGGACAGGGGCATGGTAGATGGAAAATTGTAGACATATCAAAGATCATTTGAATGGTAGTAGAAAACAATAAAAATCCACTATAGAAGGGCATGAAACATGAATCATGCAAGTTTTAGGAGAAAGAGTGTGGATTTCTAAACCATATGAACCATACCATTAAACTAATGAATTCAGTCACATAATCTCATTTAAACATGCATTAATTGGTGAAGTTGGTCGAGAAAAAGGTAGAGGCACTAGCAGAGGAAATAGAATATTTTAAAGAGAGATGCAAAATGATATACCAGAAGATATTTCCAACTTTCTTCAACATTAATGGGGATTTGTATCCCAAGGAATCCTTCATGAAAATCGTGATTATGATTAAATAAGATCATAGAGGCTTCAAAGAAAAGGACTGTACCTTTCACGGAAGTAAAATTTTGAAATTGTATGATCATCAATTTGAAATTTTGTTCATGTTGAAGATTATTTTCAAGGAATGAGGTAGAGTTTATTATGAGTCAATTAGTGACTTTGAAGGAACTATCATAGATGTATGGTCATGTGATATTCAATATGGTAAGATATGGATGGCTCTCATGGATTTACACATGTTATCACTCATAAAGTTTCTTGGTCGTAATAGAAAACTTCCTAAGGTAACATTTTCAAACCAATCTTGCAGATTGAAGGATAGCCTCCTTAATCCATAGAGGGCTCTCTTCAAGGACCTAGTCACTAAGCTTATAAATTGGTTGTGTCTTTAAAAAATGGCTAGATATTCAGTAGGGTTGTGTTGAAAATAAGCTTTGGTTGGGATGAAGCAATTAATCCATTGGGAAATGGGGTCAACAAATTAGGTTTAAGATGCAGTTACCAACATATTGATTGTATGAATGAAGATGGACAGGGGCATGGTAGATGGAAAATTGTAGACATTTCAAATATTATTTGAATGATAGTATAAAATGATAACAATCCACTATAGAAGGGCATGAAACATGAATCGTGCAAGTTTTAGGAGAAAAAGTGTGGATTTCTAAACCATATGAACCATGCCATTAAACTAATGAATTTAGTCACATAATCTCATTTAAACATGCATGAATTTGTGATGTTGGTCAAGAAAAAGATAGAGGCACTAGCGGAGGAATAGAAGATTTTAAAGAGAGATGCAAAATGATATATCGAAAGATATTTCCAACTTTCTTCAACATTAATGGGGATCTGTATCCCAAGGAATCCTTCATGAAAATCACGATTATGATTAAATAAGATCATAGAGGCTTCAAAGAAAAGGACTGTACCTTTCACGGAAGTGAAATTTTGAAATTGTATGATCATCATTTTGAAATTTTGTTCATGTTGAATATTATTTTCAAGTAATGAGGTAGATTTTATTATGAGTCAATTACTGACTTTGAAGGAACTATCATAGATGCATGGTCATGTGATATTCATTATGGTAAGAAATGGAGGGCTCTCATGGATTTATACATGTTATTAGTCATAAATTTTCTTGGTTGTAATAGAAAACTTCCTAAAGTAACCTTTTCAAACCAATCTTGTAGATTGAAGGATAGCCTCCTTAATCCATATAGGGCTCTCTTCAAGAACCTAGTCACTAAGCTTATCAATTGGTTGTGTATTCAAACAATGGGTAGATATTCAGTAGGGTTGTGCTAAAAATAAGGTTTGGTTGGGATGAAGCAATTAATCCATTGGCAAATGGGGTCAATAAATTAGGTTTAAGATGCAGTTACCAAGATATTGATTGTATGAATCAAGATGGACAGGGGCATGGTAGATGGAAAATTGTAGACATATCAAAGATCATTTGAATGGTAGTAGAAAATGATAAAAATCCACTATAGTAGGGCATGAAACATGAATCATGCAAGTTTTAGGAGAAAGAGTGCGGATTTCTAAACCACATGAACCATACCATTAAAATAATGAAGTCAGTCACATAATCTCATTTAAACATGCATGAATTGGGGACGTTGGTCGAGAAAAATATAGAGGCACTAGAAAAGGAAATAGAAGATTTTAAAGAGAGATGAAAAATGATATATCGGAAGATATTTCTAACTTTATTCAACATTAATGGGGATTTGTATCCCAAGGAATCCTTCATGAAAATCGTGATTATGATTAAATAAGATGATAGAGACTTCAAAGTCTGATCCTTACCTTTGCAAGGTAAGTGCAAAATGGTATGATCATCATTTTGAAATTTTGCTCATGTTGAAAGGTTATTTTCCAAGGGTAGGTGAGTTTATTATGAGTCAATTAGTGACTTTGAAGGAACTATCATAGATCATGGTCATGTGATATTCACAGTATGGGAAAATGGGCTCTGGCGGTTGCCACATGTTGTCTCACTCATAAAGTTTCTTTGGTGTAATAACAAACTTCATATGGTAACAGCACTAAACCAATCTTGCAATTGAAGGAATGCCTCATATCCATAAAGACTATATTCAAAAAGAACCCTGTCACTAAGATCCTGCTTGGTTGTGTCTTCAAACAATGGTTAGATATTCAGTAGGGTTGTGCTGAAAATAAGGTTTGGTTGGGATGAAGCAATTAATCCATTGGGAAATGGGGTCAACGAATCAGGTTTAAGATGCAGTTACCAAGATATTGATTGTATGAATCAATATGGACAGGGGCATGGTAGATGGAAAATTGTAGACATATCAAAGATCATTTGAATGGTAATAGAAAACAATAATGATCCACTATAGAAGGGCACGAAACATGAATCATGCAAGTTTTAGGAGAAAGAGTGCAGATTTCTAAACCATATGAACCATACCATTAAACTAATAAATTCATTCACATAATCTCATTTAAACATGAATGAATTGGTGACGTTGGTCGAGAAAAGGATAGATTCACTAGCGAAGGAAATAGAAGATTTTAAAGAGAGATGCAAAATGATATACCGGAAGAGATTTCCAACTTTCTTCAACATTAATGGGGATTTGTATCCCAAGGAATCCTTCATGAAAATCGTGATTATGATTAAATAATATCATAGAAGCTTCAAAGAAAAGAACTGTACCTTTCACAGAAGTGAAATTTTGAAATTTTATGATCATCATTTTGAAATTTTGTTCATGTTCAAGATTATTTTCAAGGAATGAGGTAGAGTTTATTATGAGTCAATTACTGACTTTGAAGGAACTATCATAGATGCATGGTCATGTGATATTCATTATGGTAATAAATGGAGGGCTCCCATGGATTTATACATGTTATCACTCATAAATTTTCTTGGTTGTAATAGAAAACTTCCTAAGGTAACCTTTTCAAACCAATCTTGCAGATTGAAGGATAGCCTCCTTAATCCATAGAGGGCTCTCTTCAAGAACCTAGTCACTAAGCTTATAAACTGGTTGTGTCTTCAAACAATGGCTAGATATTCAGTAGGGTTGTGCTGAAAATAAGGTTTGGTTGGGATGAAGCAATTAATCCATTGGGAAATGGGGTCAACGAATTAGGTTTAAGATGCAGTTACCAAGATATTGATTATATGAATCAAGATGGACAGGGGCATGGTAGATGGAAAATTGTAGACATATCAAAGATCATTTGAATGGTAGTAGAAAACGATAACAACCCACTATAGAAGGGCATGAAACATGAATCATGCAAGTTTTAGGAGAAAGAGTGTGGATTTCTAAACCATATGAACCATACCATTAAACTAATGAATTCAGTCACATAATCTCATTTAAACATGCATGAACTGGTGACGTTGGTCAAGAAAAAGATAGAGGCACTAGCGAAGGAAATAGAAGATTTTATAGAGAGATGCAAAATGATCTACCGAAAGAGATTTCTAACTTTCTTCAACATTAATGAGCATTTGTATCCCAAGGAATCGTTCATGAAAATCATGATTATGATTAAATAAGATCATAGAGGCTTCAAAGAAAAGGACTGTACCTTTCACGAAAGTGAAATTTTGAAATTGTATGATCGTCATTTTGAAATTTTGATCATATTGAAGATTATTTTCAAAGAATGAGGTAGAGTTTATTATGAGTCAATTACTAACTTTTAAGGAACTATCATAGATGCATGGTCATGTGATATTCATTATGGTAATAAATGGAGGAGTCGCATGGATTTATACATGTTATCACTCATAAAGTTTCTTGGTTGTAATGGAAAACTTCCTAAGGTAACATTTTCAAACCAATCTTGCAGATTGAAGCATAGCCTCCTTAATCCATATAGGGCTCTCTTCAAGAACCTAGTCACTAAGCTTATAAATTGGTTGTGTCTTCAAACAATGGCTAGATATTCAGTAGGGTTGTGCTGAAAATAAGGTTTGGTTGGGATGAAGAATTTTGGTTTTTAAACTCCTGTGGTGATTGTTTTGTAAGAAGCTTTCCAGATTATCCACAGTATTCAAAAACATGTGACACATGTTTTGAATACTGTGGATAATCTGGGATGAAGAAATTAATCCATTGGGAAATGAGGTCAACAAATTAGGTTTAAGATGCAGTTACCAAGATATTGATTGTATGAATCAAGATGGACAGGGGCATGGTAGATGGAAAATTGTAGACATATCAAAGATCATTTGAATGGTAGTAGAAAATGATAACAATCCACTATAGAAGGGCATGAAACATGAATCATGCAAGTTTTAGGAGAAAGAGTGCAAATTTCTAAACCATATGAACCACGCCATTAAACTAATGATTTCAGTCACATAATCTCATTTAAACATTAGAAGATAACAAATAAATGATATCACATAGAGAGGAAACTACCACAGAAGAAAAATTGACTAAGCATACTATCACAATAATATTTTTATCATGAACATAATATCCTAGTGTTCTTGACACTTGAAAAGATAAATAATTTTGTCACACACAGCAAAAAGAGACTAATTTGTTTCAGATTCCAACCCTTGGACCTTACTTTTCATAAATTATATAGAAACATACACTAGAAATTGCACCACATGTTGCAAAAGAAACGTCGTAAGGAAATAACATAGGAAAGAGTAGCCTACAAGAAATAAGACGTTGCAAAGAAGGACCATCGTGAAGGAATGAAAGGCAAATTTTGCATCCATGGAAGCATGTCATGGAGGTTTCAAAGATATTGATGATAAGAGTTATCAACCAGAAAATTTTGTTATATATTTTGAAATAGGAAATTGGGGGTGAAAACATATATGTAAAATAACACAATCTATTCACATATATAAAAATTGTGTTATAGATATTGAAATAGGAAATTGGGGGTGAAAATCCTTTGGTGATTAATAATCCTCTGAAATAAGCATGAAATGAGCATGTAACTCAAATAAGATATTTTAAATACATTCAAGTATAATATATATTAACATAGATGTAAATAAAGAGAATTTTTATTAACTAAAATAGAATTTAATCCAAGTTCTTCTACATATCCTAGTGCCAATTGCATGCTTATCAGAAATTGTATATGAAGAACAATAGTCCTAGTATACAAGAAAGTGAATGTCATCTTAATATGGAGACATTTTTGGAAGGAGATATTGTTCTTTATGTTATGGTTTATTTTCTTAACTCCAAACTTGGTTTAGTCTTTCTCTATATACATAAGAAAAAAAATACAAAGTAAATCAAAAATTTAAGTTATAGTTTTATATTTTATAATTACAAATCTAGTTTCTTTTTAAAATATTTTACACATCTTAGGTTATTCCAAATTTATGAAGAGTATAGAATTTTTAGGGGGTGTTCTATGTGCACTAAAATTCCCATGAGGTCCATCACTATGTATGGGGTTCATTGCAACCTTGGATATATTCTGTTAGTTTTTGTGATTTTTTGCTTGTGGCTACAACTTAGCTTTGGTTTTCACCTAGCTATCATGATTCAACACTTTTTTATCATCTTAGCTCCTTATAGAACTATATATATTATGTGAGCTAATGTGATGTTATGTTTGTCACAATGATTCAAAAATAAGTTATTATACCACAATATTGACTTTCTTGTTGTATGTTTTTCTTATGAACCCTTTAAAAAAACTAGACGAACATTTGATTTTATAGTGAGATTTCCCGAGCATGGGTGGGGGTTTAAAAAATTGGAGAGTAAATTGAGTGGTTATTGTTAGAAATTATTGTATAAGATGGGAAATTTGGATGGTTTGTAGACAATATGGATGGATTAACAGATATATTTTTTAAATTTTTTAGAGTCTCTGGTCACCATGCATCTAATAGGATCCATTTCAACTGATAACGTCAATACATCACAGTGTGAATGATAACTTGTGACATCCCTAGCCATTTTCTTTGATTGTGGATAAAGCTATAAACTAATAACTTTTGGAATCCCTACCCATTTTCTTTGATTGTGGATTAGGTTATAAACTAGAATATACTCTCTCTTCAGAAGACTCTACGTTATATATTGGATGGAGGGAAAGGTTATGACAAAACTTGTACAAAAAAACCCCTTAGGGTTGTCTCAACTTACTCTATTGTTAACCACATAGTGTCAATTTTGTAAAACTATAATCTACAGTAAGAACTGAGTGGGTTTTTTATTTTGTAAGTTTTGTTTGGAATTGAAAAAATATAAAAATATCAAAGCTATAATTATGTAGTGAAAAACTTTTTTTGAAATTTCAGAATAAAAAGTTGAGTAAGTTTGACATCATATAATATGAAAATTGTTTATTATAAAGTAAAAAACATGTGAGATTTTTTTAGCTACAATTAGGTAATTAAAGATGTGTATATAGTTTTTTTGAACGGAAGAAATTTGATATTCATTAACAAACAAACAAAATCCAAAAGAGTATCTATGTAGTTACAAACTATTACAAAAAATATCACATATTTTTAAAAAATTCATTATTAATTTATTTTTTTATATATTAAGAAATACTACAAAAATTAAAAATAGGCTTCAAAAAAGGCATTTAAATATCCTAAACCATGATATATTTGTAAAAATTGAAATAGATTTTTTTAAATAAGCCCATTCCCCACAAAAACCTCTTTCATATTTGGAAAATTCATTTTCATATTCTGGAAAACCACGCCCAAAGTGGATGACTAAAAAAAAAACAAATTATTTAAATCGTGAAAAATAACCTGTAAATATTCCTTCATATCCTTCAAACCCTGTTATTTGGGTAAACCGTGAGAGATTTTTTTTTTTTTTTAAATTTCTATGTTATAAACACAAACCTCTTTTTCTTTTTACAAATTCATCTCCATATGTTAGGAAACTGCATTTGAAAATAGTGACTAAAATGGGAAAATAACATAATTACAAAATCTGGAAAAATAGACCTCAAATATTCCTCTATAATTTCTAAACCATGATGACTCAGTAAAGTATGAAAGAGGTTTCTTTAAATAAACTCATTCCCAACAAACACGTATTTGGGTTTTTTGAAATTCATCACGATATTCTTGGAATATCTATTTGAAAATGATGACTAAAACGGGAGAAAACAGAGTATTGGTAAACCTATTGCTTCTACAATTGACTTTTCAGTGACTGGGAACTCCAAATTTCTAACATGTGTTGTGTTTCCATTAAAGGATTTGATGAAATAGTGGCACATACTCAATTTTTATCCATTAAAATGATGGAAAATTGGCTTCCATCCTGTGTTTCAAAACAATGGTGAAAATTCTTCATAAACCTCAAGGCATAGGCCCTTAGGTTCATACCGCTCTCTATTGTCATATTTCCCCATTTTCCAACTGTTCTCAACCGTGACTATCTTCAATCCCTTGGTCAAAAACTGTAAACATTTTCTCTTAAAGCTTTTATGCACACTGCAAACTAAGTTCTAGAAATGCTGGAAACTTAAAAATTATCGTTTTAAGGTTTAGTTTAAAACACCTTTCTTAGGTTTGAAAACATCGTCAAATGTCATATCAAAGTTAACTAGGGACTAAAATTATTGAAAAACACTTCAAATTACAGAACAAATGGTTCTAAAGCTTATATTTTGTGGCGCTATGAAAATATTTTGTAGTGTTAGCTGTAGGCATCCAATAGGTTCATATTTGCTGCAAAAACTAAGGGAGCACTTAGGATTAGGTGAAATAACTATTTAGAAATGTTACTGAGCTTATGCTACATTTCCACACAAAAATTTCATAGGCTCCTACATAACCCCTTGAACGATGAACTGATAATCATAACCTTTGGACCTTTAGGAAAGGTACAAACTTGCTACTAACAGTACAAGTGTTCCATTGAAACTGTATTTACACTTGTGTCACACATGACATCAGCAGAGGAAAGTTCCAATTCAAGGCCTCTGTCACAACAGTAGGCATGGTTTCCACCATCGGCATGGTCGACATCATTGGAAGAAAATTCTAATTGGCACCTAGGAAATAGAGAGGAGACCCAACGTACAACCAAGAGAGAGATGGAATGTCCATTACAACCAAATCCATAGGGACCTGCCATACAACTAGAAAAAAAAATAAGGAAGCTTCTATAAGAAGTTTGTTACAATATAGCTCACATTTTGTAAAGATTTTGGGTGGTTTTATAAATACCACCAATGGTTTGGGGTAGGGTCTTGGGACTTTAGTGCCTATATGTAGGCCTTATTTTGTATTTTCAAAGAATAAATTTCTAGTGTAGGGGAAACTCTGTCAAATTTTCTCTAGAATTTGTTAGGAGTTTTGAAGCTGTTAAGGAATTATGAAGAGATTTTTGGGTTGTCAATTCTTATCATGCATTTAATTCTATAAACCCACCCCGTATTTTAAATTTTTACACAATATTAATACAATTTCAAGGATTTAAATGGAAAATTGTGTTGTGAACCTGGTTTATTATGATGATGAAATGGACTTGTCAAATTCAAGTGAATTATGTAATTAGTATGCTTGTTTGCTTCAATTTTTGCAAGATTTATCAAAGTGGTTGAAGAGTATCTTTGGCTTCTTTGATGGGTTTTACAAGGGTTTCTAATGAAAAGGAAAAATTCAAAATATTATGTTTTCTTGTGGCTAAATTCTTAATTGCTCAGCTACTCATCTTATCTTAACAGGTTTAAAGGAATTCTTAATTTCTATTTTGAACTTGTTCTACATTTTCACCTTCTCCAAAAAAAAATCAATTCTTTATTTCAAACTCAAACCTCATGAATTCTCAAACTGAAGAGTAGTGGAAATTCTACCAAGAAATTTTACTTTTATAGTTGATGTTTTGTCCCTTTACCTATATTCTCAAAAGAAATTTGAATTTTAAACATTAATTATTATTTGAATGGTATTTATTCATTGTAATTTGTGTTTATATTTTTATTTTGGGAGGTGCTCCAAACCCTAGGCTAGAGGGTTGTTGAGGAATTGGCACCACATAGCCACTTGTGGGTTAAGAACCCAAGTGTGTGGGATTTTCACCCAAGCTTGTGGTTTTGAAACCATTCATGGATTTGGACATTTGGCACTTGGAGATTGGAGGGAAACCTTAAAGGATCAAGTGGTTGCTTGTAGCACCAAGACATGACTTGTGGATTGAGAGAAAATAATTGGTATGTGATTATGTGGGTGAATTGTATTAAGTTTCAAGTTGGTCTTGACTTGAGGAGACCATTTGATAATGTTAAACGTCACCGTAATGAATGATATAGATAGGAGTGAGGAGGATATTCATTCCTCATATAATCATAGCCTTTCTTTCTCAATTAAAGATTGAAATAAGAGCCCATGTTCCTTTGAGATAGTCACAGCTACAATTGACCTAGAAAAGGAGGGATCTAACCTAATATTTGTTGTTTTCTCTCAAGGTTGTTTGGGCTGAGGTTGAGCAAGAACATGGCAGGAAAGAGGAGACAAATTTTGGTAGGAGAAAAACGCATTAGGCTGAGGTACAGGAGGTTGATTCTAAGCTAGAAAAGGAGGATTCTCATATTGAGAAGGTTTTATATTTTCCTATGTGAGTGCAGGCTAAAGAAAGGGATTATTTTCGGGTTCAAATTACCTAATAGGCCTCCCAAAATAAGGTTAAATATCCTTTTTAAATTTGCGCAGAAGGAGGGTTCCTTTATGAGTATTTTTTTGGTGTATATTTCAGGTATAATGATGCCCTAAGTAGAGTATCATACCTTAAAAAATTGTTGGCTTGATATGTAGTATTTGGAGGGCTAAAGAAAGGATGTCTTCTAGGAAGAAAGGGTGCATGATTATGTCCAAGTATTAGACAGTGATTGAAAATTCAAAGACAAAATTAGTCATCAGAAGTTGCATAAGTGCCAAGGTCAAGAGGAGTAGCAGAAGGTTGCAAAATAAAGTATGTTATCCTCTTGAGTTGATTTGATTGGCCAGTGGATGGCTGTCCTAGTTTAGGAAAGTTTTTTAAAGGTGTCTTAAGGTTGTTTGGAAGGGAAGTAAGTAGGTTTCTTTGTTTCCCTAGATCAGTTGCCAAGAAGGACTTTGATAGTTTTAAGTGTTGAAAAATGTAAATAGTATCGGTCTTCATAATTGTATTTGAGTCATGATGTAATGTGTTTGTCAAAATAAAGAAAAAGAAATTTTATTATAAAATAAATTGACTTATTAAAGCATAGGTTTCATTCTTAGATCAATGGTTCTTAGGTAAAATCCTCCATTGTAGGTTTATAGGGTTTATGTCAAGTATCCTTGTCCATGTCATAATGTAAAAGACCCTTCTTGGGCTTTGTTAATAAAGAAAGAAAATTATTTTGATGTAAAATAGGTTATTTATGCCTCCTCCACTAATTCAGTCTCAAAATAGACAAATCATCCTAATTAGAGAGGCGGAAACGACTATAAAATGGCAGCAACTTTACTCATTTGGAATCCATCCACAACATGCTCGATATGTTGTTGTTGGAGGCAGAAAAAGTGTGTGAAATGAGTGGGAAGAGGAAGGAAACGCTAGTGAAGGAAAAGGAAGTATTTTTCAAGCATGAGAAGTCAAATTTTCTCTCACCCTATCTCGCACATGCAAAGTTGTTGGGTTGTTGGAAGGGCCACATTTTTTTTACTATAGCTAGGCTGAAATTTTGAAGTAGCTAGGGGTCAAAATTTTGGATTATTGTTGGGTTGATGTTGTTGTACAAGAATAGACTACTAGAGCTTTTTGAATCATCTCAAAAGGCTTACTTGGTGGAGGAGGAAGGTATTTCAGGTCTAAATTCTTGGTCTATCTCAATTTCATTTACTAGTGGAAGGGTTTGACTAGGTTTTCCCCTATAAATGGGTTTTATCGTGGCTGATTGCCTACATCTGGTGTAATTGATATTCATGTTTTGATTTTATGATTGCTTGATGAAACAAAGATAAAATAATAACATAAAGAGAAGATAATAATACTACAAGAATATCACAAGTAATTATTAATATAAGATGATATTTTAGCCTTTTTTATTTTCTAACTTAGTATTATAGCTAAGGTGAAGGAGGAAAGAAAAAGGTGGCTTGAAGATATCTTGAAAAGAGTCAAAGGAAAGGATAATATAAGAAGAGGAATTTCTACTATATCAAGAAAAGAAGACATGAAAATGAATTTTGAAAACAAGCTAGAAGGAGCATCTAGCTATAGGGCATGGAAAAAGAGGATATATCTTATTCTCGTTAAGCATAAAGTTTTGTATCTTGTTCAAAGAAAAGTTAAGAAACCTAAAAATGATAAAGGAAAGGGGAAATTCATGGAAACTGACATCTTGGCGATGAATTTAATAGTATATGGAGTGAAGTACAACCTAATCCCATACATATACAATAGAGATTCCGCTCAAGAAATGTATGAATCCCTCTCCAAGTTGTTTACCATCAAGAACATTGGTCAGATAGCTAGTCTCAAAAATGAACTAAGAACAATGAATTTGACAAAGGATGACATTGTATCATCATATTTTGTAAGGATATATATAATAAGATATGAACTACAATCTATTGATGGAGTTGTACCAGAGAAATAATTTTTGATTGTTACACTACTGGGTCTACCAAAATCATGGAGCTCGTTTGCATCAAGAATTAGCAGTTGGAAAGACACCTCCGCATTTGAACAAGTGTGGAATGCATGCAATAAAGAAGAATCCCATATCTCATTAGTAGAGAACAATAAGGGGGATGAAGAAGACAATATTTTAAATTCCTACACTACTCAACACAAGAATAATGATGTATTCAAGAAGTTTAAAGGACCTAGGAATAAATTTTACCTATCAAAGATCGAATGTTATAATTGACATAAGATGGGAAACTACAAAATTCAATGTCCTAAAAATCCAAGAAACAAGAAGAGAGAAATAAATCATGCAAATGTTGTCGATGAAGCTCCACCTAATAAGAACAAGTGATTGAAGAATCTGAAATCAAAGACCTATGTTATTAAGTATTTCCTTGCATATCCTTCTACTTTAAGTTTTGTAATGTTTTTAAGTTTTGATATCTAGAGTTTTTAGATCTAATATATCTTGTTTGAATTTTAAAAAAAAAATTTGATAAGTTGTAGGTATCCCTTAGAAATATTGGATTAAGATTGATACTTTACCATTTTACAAAAATATAAGTATATTTTTATTTTTATTTTCATCTTTCATATTTGGTTTCCTCCTCACATCGATATTTGCTTGTATTTTATACTAATAACCTTTTCCTTATATTTTTCCTTGGTTAGGAAAGTTTATATAATGAAAAAAGGTTATGAAGTATACTTCAAAGGAAAGACTTGAATCATGAAATAAGTCGTGTTTCAAAGGAATCCCTTCAAGAACTGGTGTCCCACAAGGTTTGTTAAATAACAACTCAAGGTATGTCTTAGATTACAAGTTTTGTTACAAGGTTATCTTCATACAAAAGGTATGATCATTCTCTTTTGAAATTTTATTTACTAACATCTATATGTCTAGGTTTTTAATCATAAAGATTCTTGTGAGGGTGATTAATCATTAGATTGGATCTACCCTCGTTATATTATCTCTTGCCATTTGATTATTTTTTATGAAACCCTAACCTTTAGGGTTCACTGTAAAATCCTAGCCTATTGATGCTAAGGGTATGTCAAAGTTGATTAGGAAACCCTAGTATTCTTAGGGTTTGTATAAACATATGATGAAATCCTATTCTTTTGAATTTTAGGGTTTTAGTATTGTTATGGTAAAACCATAGCCCTTTAGGGTTTCTTGTTAATGTCTAAATGAAACCCTAGATTTTTAGGGTTTGGTGAATTATGGTTTATGAAAAACACCCTTACAATAGTTATATTAAGATCCTAGGAAATAATTCCTAGGCGTATATTCATCTGCATGATTGAAACCCTAGTCTGGTCAAAATTGTTGTATTCTAACTTTGATGTATTCATGTTTGTGTCTTGGATTCACCTAGTAGATATGGATATTGATATGAGGTGCTAGTACATGATAATGAAACCCTATATATGTATATGTGAGTATGTTAGCTTGATAATATCTAGGGTAGATATTAATATTCTAGGGCATGATGATATTGTTTTTTATTATTGATATGATTTACCTTTGATGATAAAATCTAGGGTTTGAAACAAGCCCTAGTAGAGTCTGACATGTAAATTATAAAAAGTATGTTGTTAAAAACTTTGATGTATATTACTATGATTGTATTTTTATCTAAGCTTGTGTGTCTCAAAGATGGATTCTAGGCTTCATGACTAAACCCTAGCAATAAGTTGAAGTCTAGTATGTAAAAATATGTGACCCTTGTTGATTATGGACCTAACTAGGTTTAGGTATTTGAAGTGAAAACCTTGAATGTTTTGATGTTTATGTTGTAATGACATGAGTTTTATATAGTTGACTTCATGCTTTTATATATTTTTATTTGGTTTTACTTTCTATTAAAGTTTTGCAGGTACATAATCTTCAAGATCCTGAAGATGATAATAATGATGAGAATGATGAAGTAAGTTATAAGAATGATGATGATTAAGATGACCTTAATTACATGAGAAAGAATGAAGTGTATCCAATGTTTTTTCAATGTCCCTAAGTTGAGGGAGCTTATATTGAATAGAATTTACATCTCCCTAGTTGAGAGGGAGGGCATGTTATGGCAGACATAGTAAATACCTTGAAGAAAGAATGAAACCAAAAAATGAATATTTATGGATTTTCAAACAAAATACTTAAGAAGTACTAAGGTTATATTTAGTTCTAATGAAGAAATGAAAGAATAAAAAATCTCCCAACAAGTTGTATTTGGATAACTTGATGATGATATAAGTAAAATTAGAATGATTGAGGGCCCTGAATATTTGTGTTTAATTGTATATATACTTGAAGGTTTATTATTGATTGGGAATGTGATTTTTTAGGATATATCCGTAAAACTATTGAATGTTTGAAGCATGCTAGGATTGGTGGATATATGTTTGGTTACGTTGATAAGGAGATATGAAGCATCTTATGGAAACAAGATGCTTGGGGGGGCATATGTTTGGCCCATGTGTTGATGTCTAGATCCCGAAGTAGGGAGGGTGGCATTGTTCATGGAGCTCTAACCCTAGGTTGGTGTTAGAGCTTAAAATTCGGATGGTACCTAGAGCAGCTAAAGATTGAGTACACCTTAGTCCCATACGATTAGAGTACCTTGGTCAGGTATCTCATATGTAGCATTGTGTGTGTTGTGACTCTTCATAGAGTATATCACTTTGATATATTCCATTTAGCTCTGTATATATGCAATTATTAATACCTCCCTAGGTAAGAGGGAGTGTTGAAACATGTAACTAGTATCGGTCTTCATAATTGTATTTGAGTCATGATGTAATGTATTTGTTAAACTCAGTTAAGTGAGTTAAACTCAGTTGTGCTAGTTGTAACTGTTAGATACACTATTGAGAGATCAAGTGAAATAAATATTAATTAATTCACAATCAGTGATCTCACATGCAACTGAGGATTTACTATTATTAGTTGCATGCATGTCAGATGTAGTGGAGACCCAGTTGAGATCTAGGTGAAATGTAAGTTGACTATCATTTGTAGGATTATTGGGTTGTACCCATGTAACCAAACACCCATTGGAGTTCCCATGATACTTGCACAGTCAAGGAAGGCAAAAATTCCTATTCTTTATGGATTGCGCAAGCAAGGCAGGCTGTCTGGAGGTAGTAAATTGGCTAAGTATTGGTCAGTTTTATGTGTGAAAGTGTGAGACAATTAACTGAGTACTGGAGGGCTCTTGTGAGAAGAGTTTGGTATGTAATTGTTTCATGATCCATGCTAAATATACAATAGAATATAGTGGGGTTTTGAGCAGCAAGATTTCCCAGGGAAATTATTTTTGTTGTGTTTTTTGATTTGATTCTTCTTTACTTCATGTGATTGGCGATTGTGTTTTTTTAATTCCACAAAATATTTGTAGAAGTGATTTAGTATTTAACTTTGGAAAATTGTTAGATCATATTGAATCCAAGATATACATGCATATTGTATAATTTCTACATGGTATCAGAGCATAGGAAATCACAATTGTGAAATGTGAAGGAGGAGTTGAGTTTGTGACTAGATAGAATTCTAATTTGCGGAAAGAATTTCTTGGTGCTACAACTGATTCAAGATCGAAATGGCTTTCAATGGCTTGAGGTTGGATTATGCACTCGAGGATAGATCAAACTATATTTCTTGGAAGGACAGGATGGAGGTAGTACTCGAAGACAATGGCTTGAAGGAATTCATTGACAATGATGTTCCTAAACCCATTGTGACAGATGCTACAAATCTTGATGCATGGAAAAAGAAAGTGGCAAAGGCGAGGAGGATCCTGTTGGAGGGAGTACGAGACCACATTTTCTCAAGCCTCCATGGGAAAGCCACACCATATGCAACGTGGAAGGCTTTTACGGATCTATTCCAAAGCAACAGCAACCATAGGAAATTGGCGCTCAAAGATAAACTTAGGAAGATCAAAATGGAACTCCATACCAAAATATCTAACAAATTTTTTCCAATGTCGAGATGAACTGGGGAGCGTTGGTACAACTGTTGTTGATGATGATTTGGTGATCTTGGCTCTCCTATGACTTCCCAAGAGTTGGCACAATTATCAAGAATCTTTCAATGGAAGGGAAAAATTTCCAGGTTGGGAACAATTGTGGTCAGATTTGGTACAGGAGGATTTTAGACGGAACACCAGAGATGAATATTCATCTAAGAATGAAAATGAAGAATATTGTGCTTGGGCTGCCAAGGCAAAGAAGGGGAAGGGGAAGAAATTCCATTCCAAATTTAAGTCCAAGAATGGCAAGAAGCAGTACATGTCCAAGGTGAAGTGTTTTCACTGTCACAAGCATGGGAATTTTGCTACTAACTATCCATAAAAGAAGAAGAACAAGAAGGTTGGAGGATCTGCATTTGTTGAGGATTTGGCCTCACAATTTGAGCTTGACTTCTCATTGATCGCATGCATGGTGTCAAGTGCATTGGGATCTGTTTTGTATTTGGATAGTGGCGCCTCCTTTCACATGATGGGAGACAAGGAAATTTTTAGTGACTTGGAGGAGAAGGATATCCAGATGCATATTGTAATGGGTGATGACAGGCGGTACAGTGCTACCAATATTGGTACCATTACCTTCCAAAGGAAATTAGGTCAACCATTTCAATTAAAATATATAATGCATGTACCAGGTTTGAAGAAAACTTTAGTCTCAGCCGCAATGTTGGAGGATAGAGGCTATGATGTTGTTTTTAGTGAAGGAAAAGCTTTCCTGTGACATAAAACAATAGGAAAATCCAAGAGGATAGGGATTCGAGTTAGGAATCTCTACAAGTTGGAGGTATATGGCTGCACAGAAATGATGGGAAAGGTGGATCAGGTGATGAGCCGAGATGAGAGCGAATTATGGCATAGGAGATTGGGCCATCTTCATCATGGAGCCTTGAAATTCATGCATCAGATTTCTACTAGTCTTCCTAGGGGTAAACTTGCGTAGTCAGACACATGCAAGGGATTTACTATGGGAAAATATATAAAGGCCACCTTTCATGAGAAGGAAAACTGAGCGTCGAGGATCCTTGAGAGATTTCACACAGATGTGTGTGGACCATTCTATATTTCTTCAACAGCAAAACATAAGTACTATGTAATATTTGTTCAAGAATTTTCTCATAAGTGTTGGATCTTCTTCATGCAAAAGAAAAATCAGACATTCTCTAATTTTATTGAGTTTAAGGCACTGGTGGAGAAAGAGTCAGGGAAGCAAGTGAAGGCTCTTAGGAGTGATAATGGTGGAGAATACATCGCTACTAAATTCAGTAACTTCTGCAGTAAAGAAGGAATTCGAAGAGAACTGATAGCGCCTCATAACCCACAGCAGAATGGGGTCGCGGAAAAAAAGAACAGAATGATCGTGCGTGCAGAAAGAGCGATGTTGCATGATCAAGGCCTACCAATGCATCTTTGGGCGGAAGCATGCAGCACTGTTGTATTTGTGCAGAATATTTGTCCTCATAGGATACTTGGCATGAGTACACCTGAAGTGGCTTTCACTGGTAAGAAACCTGATGTTTCACACTTTAATATTTTTGGCTCATTTTTTTATGTGCATGTGACCAAAGACACTGGGAAGAAGCTGGAACTGACAGCTGAGATTAGGATTTTTTGTTGAGATTGCAACAATATGAGGAGCTTAGTGGAAAGAAGTCGCCTTCACTAAGTGGGCCCGCAGGCTATTTTTGGCGCAAAGTCTATTTTTAGATTATGTCTATTTTTAGACATATGGATCATGTTCTATGAGTTGCAGGATGCTATTTGTGGATGGTTGGTCAAGTCGGAAAAAATAGATGGACTTCTATTTTTAGACATACTGGGCGGAATCTAATTTTAGATTGCCAGTCTAAAAATAGATATGTCGAATATTATTAGCTCTTAATAATATTTGGACTCTAAACATTATCTTATCCTCTTGGAGCACTTCAGTTTGATGCCTGGATGTGGCACATGCAGCTGACAGAAGGAATTATGCTATTCCTAGGGTTTATTGGAGCTATTGCATGGTTGACTTCAGTTAGAACTCATGTGACAGAGTTTGGTGGAGTTGATGAGACAGTTAATGGAGTTGTGTTCAGTTTAACTTAGTTGAGCTAGTTGTATCTAGTCTAACTAATTGATACAATTAGTGAGAGTGGTGTGAATTAATCATTAATTAATTCACTAATTATTAACTTATAAATCAACTAAAGAATACATCAGTTAACTGCAGTGCATGGACAGTTTCAGTGGAGACCAGTGGAGAGGTAGGTGAAAGAGCAGTGTGACTATCAGTTGTGACTATACTGGTGCATGAGATTTGCACACACATTGATGGAGAAGCCAATGAGGATTGCGCAGTACATACTGGTGGGATTTGAAACTTGATCTCATGATTATCCATATTGGATTGCGCAGTAGAGGCAGGCTAACAGGTGGAGCAGATTGGAGCATGTGATTTGTATGATCTGAGCTTGTGTAGTGTGTAACAATTGGAGATTGTACTGAGAGCTTGTGAGGAGTTTGTACAATGATTGTTACATGATATCTATCATTATAATATACAGATAGTTGGGGGTTTTCAGCTTTAAGCTTTCCCATAAATATTGTGTTTATATGTGTGATTGTTTATGGTTTTAATGTGCGCATGCGATTGTTTTTAATTCCGCAAATTGATGATCAATAGTAGAATAGGTTATGTATTATGCATGAAGCTCAAATAGTGTGTGATCAGGATAATCTCGGTGAATAATTTAACAATTATTCAAACCCTTCGTATTGAAGGAAGTGATGCATGTTCTAGGATTGAAGAAGAATCTTATCTCTGTGGCGATGTTAGAAGACAAGGGATATGATGTTGTCTTTAGTGAGGGAAAGGCTTTCCTGCGTAGTAAGGCAATTGGTGAGACCCGGAGGACAGGGGTTTGAGTTAAGAACCTTTATCAATTACAGGTAGATGGCTGTGCAGCAATGGTAGGCAAGGCAGAAGGAGTGGTGAGCCGGGATGATGGCGAGTTGTGGCACCGGAGATTGGGCCACCTTCACCATGGAGCTTTGAAGATACTGCAGCAGATTTATACTGGGCTTCCTAAAGGCACTCTTTCACATTCAGATTAGTGCAAGGGGTGTACCTTGGGATAATTTGTGAAATCCACCTTTCACGAGAAGGATAGTCGTGCCACGACGATCCTTGAGAGAATTCACAAAAACGCGTGTGGACATTTCTCAGTAGCTTCGACAGCAAAGCACAGGTATTATGTGATCTTTGTTGATGATTTTTCTCGTAAGTGCTAGATCTTCTTCATGCAGAAGAAGAGCGAGACATACTCAAAGTTCTGTGAGTTCAAGGCACTGGTGGAGAAAGAATAGGGGAAGCAGGTGAAGGCTCTTAGGAGTGACAGTGGTGGTGAATTAATATCTGTCGAATTCAAGGACTTTTGCAACGTAGAAGGAATTCAAAGAGAGCTCATAGCGCCTCATAACCCACAACAGAATGGGGCCGCAGAGTGAAAGAACAGAAAGATCGTGGGTGCTGCACAGGTGATGTTGCATGATCAGAGCCTTCCCATAAACTTGTGGGTTGAGGCATGCAATACTGCGGTTTATGTGAAAAACCATTGTCCTCACAGGATACTTGGCATGAGTACACCCGAGGAGGTGTTTTCTGGTAAGAAGCATGATATTTCTCATTTGAGGATTTTTGGTTCACCTGTTTACATTCATGTGACGAAGGATGCTAGGAAGAAGCTGGAGCCAACTGCAGAGGTTGGGATATTTGTGGGGTACACTGATATGGCCCACAACTATCGTGTGTATTTTCCAGACAGACACAAGACTGTTGTGCGACGGGATATCAAATTTCAGGAGTAGAAAGCCATGAAGTGTTCGCTTGAGAGGGCGCCACACTTGCATGCAGATGAGGAGATATTAGTTCCTAAGGATGAGCTTCGGGATGTGGATCAGCCACAAGAGGAAGTTCATGGAGTGGAAGAGACCACTCATGTAGCGCCAACCATCAAAGGGTGGAAGCGCACTACAGAAGCTGAGCGACTAGCTCAAGATGCAGAGAAGGTTGTAGGACCACCTACAGTACAGCGCAGATAGAGACAATACCGACCTGTACACTGGATACATGGCTCTTGTGAGCAAGTGTATCGTGACAAAGCCATCCTCTTTCGAGGAAGTTGTGGAGGACCTCGCATGGGTAGATGCCATGGTGGAAGAGTATGATTCGATTGTCAGAAACAGTGCATGGGAGATTGTCCCTAGGCCGGAAGGGAAATCACTGGTGGGTTCGAGATGGATCTACAAAGTGAAGCAGGCAGCTGACGAGAGTGTGGAGAAGTACAAGGCAAGATTTGTTGCCCGAGGCTTTTCACATATTGAGGGGATCGATTATGAGGATACCTTTGCACCTGTCAAGCGGAGGGGAAATCAGTACGAACGATTCTTGCTCTCTTGCAGATGGGGTGGCACATTCATCGATGGATGTGAAGACCGTTGCATTCCTCAACTGAGTCATTGAGGAGGATGTGTACATAGAGCAGCCCAAAGGTTTCGAGATCTTCAGCAGCGAGTTGCATGTGTGCAGGATCAAGATAGCGCTGTATGGGTTGAAACAAGCACCTCGTGCTTGGTACACACAGATAGATAGTTATTTCACTGGACTTGGATTCTCCAAGAGTGAGGCGGATCCTAACCTATACCAGATTGTGGTGGAGGGTAAGTTGCTGATCATTGTACTTTATGTAGATGATTTGATTTTGATAGGTGATGAGTTGTTGATACTCTCATGCAAGGAGGATCTTGCAAAAGGGTTTGAGATGAAGGACTTGGGCCTCCTTCATTATTTCCTGGGATTGGAAATTTGGCAGTGCAGTGGTGGATTGTTTGTTTCTCAGGGTAAGTATACTCAGGAGATACTGGATAAGTTCAACATGCATGGTTGCAAGCCTATTGATACTCCTCTTCCTGGTGGTTGGAGGAAGGAGGATGCTACTTCAGCGGAGGTAGTGGATGCCACTGTTTATCGACAGTTGGTGGGTTCGCTTATGTATCTAGACAATACACGACCCGATATATGCTATGCAGTTAACTAGCTTTCACAAGCTATGGTTAAGCCTACCAAGCTCTTTTAGAAGGCGGGGAAGCATGTATTGAGATATCTCAGAGGCACATTGGGATATGGATTGTGGTACAGACAGTCGGATGAGGTGAAGCTGTGTGGCTTCATGGATGCAGATTGGGCAGGGAGCCCAACAGACAGAAAGAGCACATCTGGAGGGATTTTTCAGTATCGGGTCGACAGCAGTTTCTTGGTACAGCAGGAAGCAGTGATCCATGGCACTCAGTTCAGCAGAGGTCGATTATATGGCAGCGATTTTGGCTGCATGCAAGGCTATATGGATGAGGAATATCCTGGTCGGGTTGTTCGGTTCACACTTGGATCCTACTGTGATTTATTGTGATAATCAAAGTTGCATCAAACTCTCGATTAATCCAGTATTTCATGATAGATCTAAACACATTGACATTTGGTATCATCATATCAGATATTGTGTGCAACGGAGAATCATGTTACTTTCATACATTCTTACGGAGGATCAGGATGTTGATATCTTGACGAAGGCGCTCACTAGGAGAAAATTAGAATACCACAGGGGCAGGATAGGGGTTGCAGATAATCCTTATCTTGTTGAGAGGGAGTGTTGAGATTGCAACAAGATGAGGAGCTTAGTGGAAAGAAGTCGCCTTCACTAAGTGGGCCTGCAGGCTATTTTTGGCGCAAAGCCTATTTTTAGATTATGTCTATTTTTAGACATATGGATCATGTTCTATGAGTTGCAGGATGCTATTTTTGGATGGTTGGTCAAGTCGGAAAAAATAGATGGACTTCTATTTTTAGACATACTGGGCGGAATCTATTTTTAGATTGCAAGTCTAAAAATAGATATGTCGAATATTTTTAGCTCTTAATAATATTTGGACTCTAAACATTATCTTATCCTCTTGGAGCACTTCAATTTGATGCCTGGATGTGGCACATGCAACTGACAGAAGGAATTAAGCTATTCCTAGGGTTTAGTGGAGCTATTGCATGGTTGACTTCAGTTAGAACTCATGTGACAGAGTTTGGTGGAGTTGATGAGACAGTTAATGGAGTTGTGTTCAGTATAACTTAGTTGAGCTAGTTGTATCTAGTCTAACTAATTGATACAATTAGTGAGAGTGGTGTGAATTAATTATTAATTAATTCACTAATTATTAACTCATAAATAAACTAAAGAATACATCAGTTAACTGCAGTGCATGGACAGTTTCAGTGGAGACCAGTGGAGAGGTAGGTGAAAGAGCAGTGTGACTATCAGTTGTGACTATACTGGTGCAGGAGATTTGCACACACATTGATGGAGAAGCCAATGAGGATTGCACAGTACATACTGGTGGGATTAGAACTTGGATCTCATGATTATCCATACTGGATTGCGCAGTAGAGGCAAGCTAACAGGTGGAGCAGATTGGAGCATGTGTTTTGTATGATCTGAGCTTGTGTAGTGTGTAACAATTGGAGATAGTGCTAAGAGCTTGTGAGGAGTTTGTACTATGATTGTTACATGATCTCTATCATTATAATATACAGATAGTTGGGGGTTTTCAGCTTTAATCTTTCCCATAAATACTGTGTTTATATGTGTGATTGTTTATGGTTTTAATGTGCGCATGCGATTTTTTTTAATTCCGCAAATTGATGATCAATAGTAGAAGAGGTTATGTATTATGCATGAAGCTCAAATAGTGTGTGATCAGGATAATCTCGGTGAATAATTTAACAGTTATTCAAATTTCTACATTTTTGTGGGGTACACTGAAACACCCCATAATTATTGAGTGTATTTTCCAAACAGCAGAATGATTCTTGTGCGACGGGATATAAAATTTGATGAGGATAAAGCCATGTTGTTTTCCCTTGAGAGGGAGTTGGACTTGCATGTAGAGGAGGAATTGTTGGTTCCCAAGGATGAGCCTCAAGATGTGGATTAGCCACATGTGGAGGATCATTGAGTGGAGGAAAACACTCATGCAGAGCCATCCATCAGAAATGGCAGAAGGCGCACCACAGAAGCTGATATATTGAGACTTGATGTTGTAGAGAATGTAGGAGCCCCTACTTCACACTAAAAATAGAGACAGTCTCCTAACCGATTTACTGGATACATGTCTCTTATGAGAAAATTTATTGTGACTGAACCATCTTCCTTTCAGGAAGTAGTGCAGCAACCAACTTGGGTTGATGCAATGGTGGAGGAGTATGACTCCATTCTCAAGAATAGTTCATGGGAGATTATCCCAAGACCGGTCGAAAAATCAATGTTTGGATCAACATGGATATACAAGGTAAAGAACGTTGTTGATGGGAGTGTGGATAAATACAAGGCCAGATTTTTGGCCTAGGTATTCTCACAGATCGAGGGGATTGATTATGATGATACTTTTGCACCTGTTTCAAGGTATTCTTCCATAAGATCCATCCTTTCACTCTCAGCGTAGATGAGCTCATGCATGCATCAGATGGATGTGAAAATTTCATTTCTCAATGGGATCATTGAGGAAGAGGTGTACATAAAGCATCCTAAAGGTTTCGAGATCTTCAACAGTGAGTCGCATGTGTGCCGACTCAAAAGAGAATTTTATGGGATGAAGCAAGCACCCCATGGTTGGTACACTTGGATAGACAGTTATTTCACTGGATTGGGCTTCACCAAAAGTGAAGCAGATGCAAACCTTTACTAGATTTTCGTTGAGGTTAAGCTATTGATTATTGTTCTTTATTTTGATGATCTAATTTTTACTGGTGATGATCAGTTGATACACTCATGCAAGGAGGATATTGCAAGGAATTTTGAAATGAATGACATGGGCCTCCTTCATTATTTCCTTGGACTGGAAATATGGCAGCGGGATGGTGAACTTTTTGTGTCTCAAGGCAAGTATGAAAAGGGGATATTGGGTAAGTTTCACATGGAGAGATGCAAACCCATGGATACTCCTCTTCCAGAAAATTGGAGGAAAGAGGATGCTACTTCTGGAGAGGTGGTGGATGCTACTGTCTACAGGCAGTTAGTGGGGTCACTGGTGTATATAGTGAACACCAGACCAGACATTTGCTACGCAATTAACCAGTTGAGTCAATCTATTCTTAATCCTACCAAGCTCTTTTGGAAGGCAAGGAAGCATGTCTCGACATACCTGAAGGGCACATCATAGTATGGTCTATGGTATAGATGGACAAAGTAAGTGAAGCTTCAAGGCTTCATGGATGTAGATTGGGTGGGCAGTCCATCAGACAGAAAGAGCACATCAGGAGGGATCTCCAGCATAGGATCGACAAAATATTCATGGTACAGCAAGAAACAACGATCTATGGCACTCAGTTCAGCGGAAGCAGAATACATGGAAGCAATTCAAGCCGCATGTGAGGCTATCTCGATGAGAAAGATCTTGATTGGTTTGTTTGGTTCTCAGATGGATCTGAAAGTGATACATTGTGATATTCAGAGTTGCATTAAAATCTTGAATAATCCTGTGTTTCATGATAGGTCCAAGCATATAGATATTTGGTAGTATCATCTCAAATATTGTGTCCAAATAAGAATAATGTTGCTTCAGTACATTCCCACAGAAGATCACGATGCAGATATTCTGATGAAGGCACTCACCAGGAGCAAATTCGAATACCATAGAGACAGGATTGGGGTGAAGGATAATCCCTTTCTTGTTGAGAGGGAGTGTTGAGATTCAACAAGAAAATTTCAGCACCCACGCCTAGTGCATTAAGCACCTACACTAGGGTGGGGCCCATAGTTCTACTTTTGGTGCATGTCTATTTTAGTTATCCCTTAATTAAGATGTATAATAAAATGTAATCTAGTCTAAAAAATAACTAGTAATAGTTAACTGAGAGTAATAAACTCAATTAGCTCATGGATATCGAGTTAGAGGTAGTTGGTGAGGCATTCAGAGTAATTTTAATTGTAACAGAGTTCGAAGTGCAGTGATGCATTAGTTAATGTAGGTTGTAATCAATTTAACTCAGTTAAGTGAGTTAAACTCAATTGTGCTAGTTGTAACTGTTAGATACACTAGTGAGAGATCAAGTGAATTAAATATTAATTAATTCACAATCGGTGATCTCACATGCAACTGAGGATTTACTATTATTAGTTGCATGCATGTTAGATCCAGTGGAGACCCAGTTGAGATCTAGGTGAAAGGGAAGTTGACTATCAGTAGTAGGATTATTGGGTTACACCCATGCAACCAAAAACCCATTGGAGTGCCCATGATACTTTGCAGTCAAGGAAGGCCAAAATTCATATTCTTTAGGGATTTCATTCATCATGGATTGCGAAAGAAATTCGGGTTGTCTAGAGGCAGTAAATTGGCTAAGTATTGGTCATTTTTATGTATGACAGTGTGAGACAATTAGCTAAGTACTGGAGGGCTCTTGTGAGAAGAGTTTTGTATGTAATTTTTTCATGATCCATGTTGAATATACAATAGAATATAGTGGTGTTTTGAGCAGCAAGCTTACCTCGGGAAATTATCTATGTTGTGTTTGATTTGATTCTTCTTTATTTCATGTGATTGGCGATTGTGTTTTTTAATTCCGCAAAATATTTGTAGAAGCGATTCAGTATTTAACTTTAGTACATTGTTAGATCGAATTGAATCCAAGTGGAAGGAAACCCTAGCGAAGGAAAAGAAACTATTTTTGAACCATGAGAAATAAAATTTTCTCTCTTTGTCTCACACGTGCGAAGTTGTTGGGTTGTTGGAAGGGACGAAATAGAAATAATAGAGTTGTGGGTCAAAATTATAGATTGTTATAAAATTATATATTACACAGAAATGCAACACATAAAATATGTGGAAACACAAACACAGAAAATATATAAAACCAGAGAGACACAGATATACTTGGTTCACCCAATTTGGGCTACGTCCACCCCGAATAGCCAGTCCTTCCTTTCTATTATCCAGCAATATGAAGAGACACAACCTATAGCAGATCTAATATAATATCCTATGTTCTCTCTCACAGAATCCCTATATGTTTCTCTCTCTAAGAATACAAATACAATATCCAGCCGCAATACAATACCCTCATACAAAATGAGGGGTTGCCGTCTAGGGAAAAAAAACCCTAAATTAAACATAACTTCTACCTTCAGATCATCCGCCTAATGAACGGCCCAGATTGACTAGAAATTATAATACTTTTACAAGGAAAATTTTCATATGTTTTTAACTTCGAGGGCATTGCCCCTGAAACCCCCCGCAGCCGCACCCCCTGGAACCTCCAGGCAGTGTTTAATTACAGGCAGCATTTCTGCCCCATTAATAACAGGGGTCCAACGCTGTGATACAAAATAGAGAAGATAATCAAGCTCCACACCCAACAATCTCCCACTTGGAGACTGATTGTAGCAACTTCATCGCTGCTTCATTTGCTGGACAATGACTCCACTTTGGACCTAGTTGTTTCTCATCTTCATCATCATACTTGAATACCAATTAAAACTGATCATAATCTCAGTTTCTCCCTGGTTACAACTTTTGTTAGCATATCTACAGGATTCTGGATAATGTGTATCTTTTCCAGCTTCAACTATCCATCTTCCAACACTGACCATATGAAATGGTACTTGAGTTTTATGTGTTTAGTCCTGGAATGAAATGTTGAGTTATTTGCAAGATGAATGGAAATTTGGCTATCAATGTATAGTGTGCCTATCATGATTCTTACCCAATTCATCCATAAATATTTGTAACCAAATAATTTCTTTACTAGCCTCTATAGCAGTAACATACTCTGCTTATGTTGTTGAAAGTGCAACAACACTTTGGATTTTTGGAACCCAACTTACAGTTGCTCCACCTACAGTAAATACATACCCTATAGTGCTCCTCATGTTATCTTTGTCACCTGCCATATCTGAATCAACATATCCCTACAGAGCAATGTTTGAACCACCAAAGCATAATGCTTGATTTGTGGTACCTCTAAAATATCTGAGAATCCATTTCACTGTCATCCAATGTTCTTTTCCTGGATTTTTCATGTACCTACTTACAACTCCCACTACATGTGCAATACCAGGCCTTTTGCGGACCATTGCATACATTAAGAACCCAATTGCTGATGCATATGGAAATTTAGACATATAATGCATTTCTTCTTGGATCTTGGGGCACATCTCCTTACTAAGTTTGAAATGGCTAGAAAAAGGTGTACTAACTCGTTTTTCATTCTGCATATTAAATATTTTCAACACCTTTTTTATGTACTCATTCTGGGACAATGTTAATTTGTGATTTTTCCTGTCTCTAGTTATTCTCATACCAAATATTTGTTTTGCAGCTCCAAAATCCTTCATTGCAAATGAATTTGCCAATTTTCTTTTGAGCACATTTATTCCCTGCATGTTAGACCCTACAACAAGCATGTCATCTACATTCAATAACAATATAATATAGTTTCCATCATTTTTATTTTTCAGATAAACACAATGATCAGAGTGACATATAGTATAACCTTGTTCAGACATAAACCTGTAAAATTTTAGATACCACTGCCTTGGAGCCTGTTTTAAGCCATACAAGCTCTTCTTTAACCTGCACACTAATTTTCTTTCCCTTTAACCTCATATCCGTCTGGTTTCTGCAGATAGATCTCTTCCTCCAAACACTAGAAAATTTGGCGAAAATTTCGACGGCCAATTCGTCGCTATTCCGACACATATTCGTCGCAAGAGCGACAATTCGAGGGCGGACAAACCGTGGTTTGTCATGCAATCGCAGTTCCGACGCACGTAAAAAGTTTCACACTATCGACACTTCTTCCGTCGCTTCCGAACAAGTGTCACTCTTCCGACGTCTCACAAATCGTCGCGCCTCCGACGTTTGTAAATTGTCGCACTTCCGATGAAATGTGGTTCGACGTTTGGAACGTCGCTCTTCCGACGCTTGTAAACGGTCGCAATTCCGACCCAACGTGGTCCGACGTTTTGGACGTCGCTCTTCCGACATCTGTAAGATGTCGCAATGCCGACGATATGTGGTCCGACGTTTTGAACGTCACTCTTCCGACGTTTTTAATCTGTCGCAATTCCGACGAAATGTGGTCCGACGTTTTTATACTGTCTCTCTTCCGACGTTTCTAGGTTGTCGCAGTTCCGACGTCTACAAGGCGTCGGTAGACCGACGGAGGGTTCAATTTAAAAAAATTAAAATTAAAACTTTAAAAGACGAGAAACGCTATTTTGAATATATTATATGAAGTAAAACAGTCCATGAAGTCATTACATTTTCACATCTGAAGATTGGAACCCAAATATCCATCCAGAAAAGTGGAAGTCCCACCCCAGACAATGATAGAAAAATACCCCATGTCACATACAGCGACTTGATATAAAACCCAGTAACGGTCCACATGGAGATTATCGACAATCTGAGAAAGTATCCAAATATGCCCGAGGCATCTATAAGAAAGTGAAATAGCAGTATGTAGAATAGTAAAGCAACAGATAGAGTACCGACGTCCATTGTTCCAAATACAAATTAAAGTACCCAAAACCTTGCAACAGAGAAAAATGATAATCATGTGAGGAGTGTGATATGTCCAAAATATAAAAAGACCATCAGACCATATCAATAAACCAGCAACATAGACCAGCATCACTAGTTTTGAAGGCAGAGTGATAAACATTAATCATTTTTTTTTTCACAAGAGAAAAAACACTGTTTTGAATATATTATATGAAGTAAAACAGTCCATGAAGTCATTAAATTTTCACATCTGAAGATTGGAACCCAAATATCCATCCAGAAAAGTGGAAGTCCCACCCCAGACAGTGATAGAAAAATACCCCATGTCACATACAGGGACTTGATATAAAACCCAGTAACGGTCCACATGGAGATTATCGACAAATCTCAGAAAGCATCCAAATATGCCCGAGGCATCTATAAGAAAGTGAAATAGCAGTATGTAGAATAGTAAAACAACAGATAGAGTACTGATGTCCATTGTTCCAAATACAAATTAAAGTACCCAAAATCCTTGAACAGAGAAAAATGCTAATCATGTGAGTTTTATATGTCCAAAATATAAAAATACCATCAGACCATATCAATAAACCAGCAACATAGACCAGCATCGCTAGTTTTGAAGGCAGAGTGATAAACATTAATCATTTTTTTTTCACAAGAGAAAAAACGTTGTTTTGAATATATTATATGAAGTAAAACAGTTCATGAAGTTATTACATTTTCACATCTGAAGATTGGAACCCAAATATCCATCCAGAAAAGTGGAAGTCCCACCCCAGACAATGATAGAAAAATACCCCATGTCACATACAGTGACTTGATATAAAACCCAGTAACGGTCCACATGGAGATTATCGACAATCTGAGAAAGCATCCAAATATGCCCGAGGCATCTATAAGAAAGTGAAATAGCAGTATGTAGAATAGTAAAGCAACAGATAGAGTACCAACGTCCATTGCTCCAAATACAAATTAAAGTACCCAAAATCCCGCAACAGAGAAAAACGCGAATCATGTGAGGAGTGTGATATGTCCAAAATATAAAAAGACCATCAGACCATATCAATAAACCAGCAACATAGACCAGCATCGCTAGTTTTGAAGGCAGAGTGATAAACATTAATCATTTTTTTCACAAGAGAAAAAATGTTGTTTTGAATATATTATATGAAGTAAAACAATCCATGAAATCATTACATTTTCACATCTGAAGATTGGAACCCAAATATCCATCCAGAAAAGTGGAAGTCCCACCCCAGACAGTGATAGAAAAATACCCCATGTCACATACAGGGACTTGATATAAAACCTAGTAACGATCCACATGGAGATTATCGACAATCTGAGAAAGCATCCAAATATGCCTGAGGCATCTATAAGAAAGTGAAATAGCAGTATGTAGAATAGTAAAGCAACAGATAGAGTACCAACGACCATTGTTCCAAATACAAATTAAAGTACCCAAAATCCTTGAACAGAGAAAAACGCTAATCATGTGAGGAGTGTGATATGTCCAAAATATAAAAAGACCATCAGACCATATCAATAAACCAGCAACATAGACCAGCATCGCTAGTTTTGAAGGCAAAGTGATAAACATTAATCATTTTTTTTTCACAAGAGAAAAAACGATGTTTGAATATATTGTATGAAGTAAAACAGTCCATGAAGTCATTACATTTTCACATCTTAAGATTGGAACCCAAATATCCATCCAGAAAAGTGGAAGTCCCACCCCAGACAATGATAGAAAAATACCCCATGTCACATACAACGAATTGATATAAAACCCAGTAACGGTCCACATGGAGATTATCGACAATATGAGAAAGCATCCAAATATGCCCAAGGCATATATAAGAAAGTGAAATAGCAGTATGTAGAATAGTAAAGCAACAGATAGAGTACGTACCGACGTCCATTGTTCCAAATACAAATTAAAGTACCCAAAATCCTTGAACAGAAAAAAATGCTAATCATGTGAGGAGTGTGATATGTCCAAAATATAAAAAGACCATCAGACCATATCAATAAACCAGCAACATAGACCAGCATCGCTAGTTTTGAAGGCAGAGTGATAAACATTAATCATTTTTTTTTCACAAGAGAAAAAACGTTGTTTTGAATATATTATATGAAGTAAAACAGTCCATGAAGCCATTACATTTTCACATCTGAAGATTGGAACCCAAATATCCATCTAGAAAAGTGGAAGTCCCACCCCAGAAAATGATAGAAAAATACCCCATGTCACATACAGGGACATGATATAAAACCCAGTAACGGTCCACATGGAGATTATCGACAATCCGAGAAAGCATCCAAATATGCCCGAGGCATCTATAAGAAAGTGAAATAGCAGTATGTAGAATAGTAAAGCAACAGATAGAGTACCGACGTCCATTGTTCCAAATACAAATTAAAGTACCCAAAATCCTTGAACAGATCAAGAAAAACGCTAATCATGTGAGAATTCTAAGTAAATTTAATCTATTAACATTGTGAATAAAATTACACCGAAGTCAAAAACATTGCCTGGCCATACTCATGGAAAATTTGTCATCAAAAAATCAAAAAATTAAGAAGACTGCCCTCATACGGGGAAACCAATCTTGAACGTTTAATTTACAGAATTCAAAAATATTACAAAGGTCCAGCACAGTAAAATAAACTAAAAGCAGCCCAATTAAGTGGGCCTGATAAGCAAGAAAAACAAATTAAGAAGACTACCCTCATACGGGGAAACCAGTCTTAAACGTTTAATTTATAGAATTCAAAAATATTACAAAGGTCCAGCACAGTAAAATAATCTAAAAGCAGCCCAATTAAGTGGGCCTACTAAGCAAGAAAAACAAATTAACCAAACTACTCCTCCGGTGGTTCCTCCACGATTCGGCACCATCCTTCGGAAGGTCCAGGATCGCTAGGTGCTACCTCCACATGCATGCCACGGCTCCCCTCCTGAAGGCCCGAATGCCGGCCGGCTTTTTCCGAGCTCAGACCCGCCGGACGGGTGCATTCTTCCTCCGTTTGGGCCTCCTCGCGGAAGACCACAGTGACTAAAGCCGTGATTCGCGGGCGGTTGAGAGAGAAATTAAAGGAAAATTGCGCAGAATGCGTCATGGGAGAAGGTGAACTAGCGGTGGGGAAGCGAGGAGTAGGGGAATCCATACGGTGGCCAGATCCTACAACCCGACCCCGCCCACTCCTAGTATTTGGATATCGACCTGCGTAATAATCACTGGACTGGTCGGAAGTCGACTCTGT